>OY728124.1:6443540-6836829 GCA_963277665.1 Viscum album | reverse complement strand
CTGGACAATAGCTAAATGCAAAAAACTATACAAATTGAAACAAATATATAATCATAAAATTATTATCAAAATTAATACACTTATTTGATGTAAAATAAATTTATTATTAAACAATTAAAAATAATTTTGTAAATGTGGATCAAAATCAATAGATGGTCATATCTCTGGAATAGGATCCAAAATCAGTAATCAAGCAAGATCGCGCCCCCTCCTAGTAGGCGCACCAGCCTGATGAAGAGCAGTTGAATCAGGCTCATCATCAGGAAGTCTAATATCAGTGAGAGAACATAATAAATCATCATGAGGATCATCTCCATCCATCTAAAACAAATATTCTCACCACTAAGAGATTGTTAAAATAGATATGAAATATAAAAAACTAATGAATGTCAGAATAAAATAATTTTACCTATAACAGATTATTAATACAAATATGAAATTCAAAAAACTAATAAATATCATAATATGATAATTACCTATAACTAAAGACCTGAATATAATACATCAATCATTTTCTTTATCACCATTTTCATTAACATCAATGTCTTCATCCTCATCTTCAGCATTTTCAACTTCCATGTGACTTTTAGTTACATCATCCCTTATTAATTCATCAAAAATATATATATCATCAACCCTTAACTGAGGGGTTTCATCATCGATATTTACATCCCGTTGGGTAAGAGATGTATTTTGGGATGCTTCTTGAAAATTTTCAATATGTTTCACTTCCACAGAACCATTTTCATTTTCAATAAGCTGATTTTCATGTGATTTTATTTTTTATCACACTCCACCGGTCCTTCAAATCTCTCAAAACATCATAGTAATTTGCATAGTAAACTTGATGTGCTTGATGTTCCAACATAGATGTTTCATTTGATGTAATAATGCGGTTATATTTAATGTTAATGACTCCATGTTGTGGATGAACTTACAACCACTGATCAATATCAAACCAATAACATTTAAACATTATAACAAAATTTGGCCTTATATAACATAACTCAATTATTTCATCTAGCATGCCATAAAAGTTAACTTCACTTTCCTTATGATGGTATCCTTTCAAACGAACACCACTATTCATTGATTTCTTTGAGTCTCCATATATGTGTGTATGGAATCAAAATCCATTAACCACATGCCCATTATAAGATTTTACCAATTTTGATGGAGGGTTTCTGAGCACACATAATCGACTGTCAATTTTGTTTTCATGTTGTGTTACTTCTAAACAATAAAAATTATTAATAATAGATATCATTGAAAATTTGATTTATTATTCCATCAAAAAAAACTTTACTTACCAGTCTTTGAAACCAATATGCAAAATTTTCTTGTCGACGCTCCTCAAGAGAAATAGATGTAATTTATAGAAATTAATTTTTGATATGGTCATCATAGTATACAAAAAATGTTATTGTAAATAAAGAGATATTTTATAAATATTTAATGAAATAAAAAAAATTAGTACTTACTACACAAATCGTTTCATTTCTTCACAATTCAGCAGAACATAAGTATGAGCTCTATGTAGTTCTTTATCTGTAATTCATCGCTCATGATAACCACCAAAACCAAGATCAGGATGATTAAAAACTGACAACTGATGGTCTGTGACATAATCAACATTTTTCTCATTGTGACCCATTCGATTATGTTTTGAAGGATATTCTGACTGAAAACAATAAGATCATAAATTTGAAATATCCTCCTGCAAGTATGCTCACTAGTGCAAAAAACGTTTTTTACATCAGTTATTTTTTATTTTTTATGTCGTCTGTTGGATGAAATTATTACATGAGACTTTATAAATATTGTTTTTTATGTCGGTTATTTTAAAACCAACATAAAAGACATAAATCCAAAGCATTTTTCACGTCGGTTCCTAAAACACCAACGTAGAAAACGCTTCGGAGTCGTGATTTATTACATTGGTTTTTAAATAACTAACATGGTATATAATTTATTATGTCGATTATTACATAATTGACATAATAAATTGCACCTCTAAATCATTTTTTCCGTCAGTTATTAAAAACCCAACGTGAAAAACAAGTTATCACGTCAGTTATAAAAATAATTGACGTGATAAACCAGCCTGCGAAGCATTTTTTCACATTGGTTATTATTTAACTGATGTGAAAACATATATAATATTTTTATTATTAAATAAATAACGTAAAAAACCATTCCCATTCATTTATTACGTCAGTTATTTTATAACCGACGTAAAAACCAAATTTTTTTTAATAAAAATGTTCAACCATTACTATGCTCTGCCAAAGAAGATCTGAAACAAGAAAAAAACATACCAAAACTAGACCAAAACCAAACCAGAATACATACCATAAAACATTAAAACTAAACCAAAACAAGAAGAACCAAAGAAAAATTAAACATTCACATACATAACATTAATAACTTAAAATGTCAACTAAAAAAACCTAAAACCCCTTGGACATCCCCTACCCCCATGGATAGCCCCCACACCCCACTGGACAGCCCCCCCCCCCCACCCTAGACACCCTCCCACCCCCTGGAAACCTTCCCACCCCTAGACATCCCCCTGGATAGCCCCCCCCCCCCCCCCCACACCCCCTGGACACCCCCTACCCCCCCTGAACACCCTCTCACCCCTAGATAGCCTCCCCCACCCCCTTGGACACCCTCCCACCCACTGGACACCACCCCACCCCACTGGACAGCCCCCCCCCCCCCCCACCCCCTGAACACCCGCCCACCCCCCTGGACACCCCCCACCCCACCCCCTTGGACACCCTCCCACCCCCTGGACACCCCCACCCCCCACCCCCTGGACACCCCCCTGGATAGCTCTTGGACAGCCTCCCACCCCCCTGGACACCCCCACCCCCTGGACAGCCCCTCCACCCCCTAGACAGCTCCCACCCCCCTAGACACCCATCCACCCCCTGGACACCTCCCCCCACCCACCCCATGGACACCCCCACCCCCTGGACACCCCCCCCCCCACACCCCCAGACACCCCCACCCCCTAAACCTACCCCCCCAGACAGCCCCTCCCCCCCACCCTCACCCCTTAGACACCACCCCACCCCATTGGACACCCCATCCCACCTGGACACCCTCCCACCCCCTAGACACCACCCCACCCCACTGGACACCCACCCACCCCCTAGACACCCCCACCCCCTGGACAGACCCCACCCCCTTGGACACCCCCACCCCCCTGGACAGCCCCCCCACCCCCTATACACCACCCCACCCCACTGGACAACCCCCCACCCCCTAGACACCCTCCCACCCCCTACCCCCTTGAACACCCTCCCACCCCATAGACACCACCCCCAACCCCCATGGACAGCCCCCCACCCCCTGAACACCCCCAACCCCTGGACACCCCCTACCCCTTGGACAGCCCCCCCCCCCCACCCCCTGGACAACCCCCCCCCCCCCTTCACCCCCTAGACACCACCCCACCCCCCCATGGACAACCCCCCACCCCTTGGACACACCCCCACCACCCCCACCCCCCTGAACACCCCCCCACCCCCTATGAAATCATTACTATGCTCTGACAAAGTATAAAACAAGCAGAAACCAGACCAAAACAAACCAAAACTAGACCAGAATCCATAACATAAAAACATAAGAACTAGACCAAAATAAGAAGAACCGGATCAAAATTAAACATTCACATATATAACATTCAAAACATACAATTTAAACTAAAAAAAACATAAATCCAACCAAAATAACTACTAAATACACAATTATATTTAGAATATTCAAATTTACATTTTACACTACAAACAAACTAAAATCCAATCAAACCTGTAAAATAATTTTACCATTCCACTTGTAAGTGTTTAACCTCTTGAGCACTATAGGGTTGAGGGTAATCAAATAGCTACAAATTAAAAGTATAGTAGTTAACATGTATAATGAATAAATCAAATGAAATATTATGGCAATGTTTATAAATAAATCTTACCAGGTCAAACTTCACAAGTGTTCTAGTTATAATTATTTCATACATAAATCTTAATACATAATATCCACATTTGATGACACCTTTTTGTTCATGAAAATTATGTTTAAATTAGTTTCAATTCAAAATATCATTTTTATGTAATACATTGAAATGTACAAATTATAAATGGATATTTACCTTTACTTTTACATATTTGATCTTGGCACTCTTTTTCTTTGTGTTTTTTCGAAAGTAGACCCATCCCCTATTAGAAAATAATACAAATGGGATAAATTAAAAATTCATTATAATATAAACAACTATTGAGAAATTGAAACTTACTTTTCCAACATATTCTTAAAACTACCCTGCACATCTCCATGGACAGAGCATATCCAATAAAGTGTTTTATCCCTTGGAAAAAAAGAACCTAACATCCAATGATCACTGATATAAAAGAAAATTTAAGGTTAGTGGTTTTTTATGTTAAAAGATAATGAAAACTTTTCCAGATATATGTTTCATACCTCTCACAAAAAAGGCATCATTCAACACTATGTGATTATATTCAGTTAAAATCTTTCATCAATATAATGTGTTCTTTGTTCCTCATCAAATGCATGTGCTTTAGGGGAAATCAAATGTGGGTCCATGAATCCATATACATCTATCCTCTAATTATTCTCACACATGTTATAAATATACCTAATACAAAATAGACATAATTATACATTTTTAATAAATATAACATAAGGAAATGTGTTAAGACATACATGGAAAAAATATGCACCATGTTGATGCTCAACTTATCTCTAATAACAAGCTCCATGATATCATCTTTCACAATCCACAAATTTATTGCACGTTCACAAACATGAACTTTCATTGAAAACTCATAATGATCCACTAAAAAATTTGAATATCTTGACAATCTGTTAAGACTACTAGAATCTGTATCTGATGTCATAGCCATTTGTATTTGTTGTTTTATATATAGTGTTTCTTTACCTTTGAAGTATTCCTATAAAAATAAATAAATAAATATATTAGTTTCCAAATGTTAAAACAACTTTAATATAAAATAAAATAAAAGATATAACATACATACCTCTATGGTAATGAGTCACATGATTCTATATGGCCAAACTAAAAACTGGTCGATACTATGTCCAACTTTCATCACCTCATCTGTAGGTAATGGTACTCAATCTGATATATCTATAATATCCTGTACAGTGACCCTATGATGCTCTACCTCTAACTGTTGATGATGAACTGTATCTCCTATACAATATACCATCCCATATGCAGCTATATGATGGTTAGGATCATCAACATGCAACTCACAATAAGTAGGAAGTTGTGGTGGGGGGAGTAGGATAAAAAATGGGGTCTGAAGGCTGAGGTGGGGGAGTGGGAGCTACTGGAATAGGTGGAGGATAAATAATGGGGTCTATAGGGGGAGGTAGAGGAGTGGGATCTACAGTCTGAAATTGTATTTTCATGTCTGTAAAAAAAGATTGTACCAATGCTCTAATCTTTTCTTTCATCGTCGCATTAATATTATGAACTTCAGCCTCCAAGGATTCTTTTTTTTATAACACCCTCAATGGAAGAATTTGAATAATATGGAAACACTTTTCTTACTGATACACCTATCAGATATCCTCGTACACGACCAGGGTGTTTGAGCTTTCCCAATGCTTCAAATAAAATATCTTGCCTCCCAATAGCTATAAATACCCCATGTGAGATCTTCTCCTAAAGAGTCTTGTATTAATTAATTTAACATTTTAGTAATGATTAAAATTATATAAAAAATATAATTAACTTAAATAAATAAAATAAATATCTTACAATCCTCTCAGCTACAATTATTGATTCTTCTGAAAGATATTGCCCCTTTTTTTCCATCTGATCTCTCTTCCATTTTTCATGTCTAGATGGAGGGGATGGATGGGCAACCTCTCCAGAGCTTGAAGACTCAACTCTCATTTTTGTAATTTTTCCGCCATCATTTGTTCTTCTAATAATGTATACCCTCCCTAAGATAAACTATGAGGGTATAAATTTTTAGATTGGATCTCCTGATGATATGTACTTGTTTTTTATAAATTAAGAATAAGAAATCATTAACAAAACATTAATAAGATCATTTATATAAGAAATATTATAAAATTTTACATTACCCTTACCAAAAATGAATCTTTTCTTCTACTTTCAACAAATTGTCTCCATGTGTCTTCATATGTGAAAGGATATATATGACATGGATTGTCATGATTCCTATAACCAAAAATGAAATCAAATGTGAGGGTTAATTTGAAATCCCTCCATCTCCTAGAATCCATCGATAAACATTTCCTCCTGACTCCTAAAGTGTCATAAATATCAAATGTCATCTGATAAAGAAGAGGTAAAACATATTATACTAGAAACATTTAAAGATTAGTTAAGAAATAGCAAAATATATTACCAAAATCTCCTCCCACAAATGAGATATTATTGCTTTTTCCACACTTCTCCGATCATCATACAAAATTCTTACTTTTATTTTACCCTGAGTTGATACAAAAATCTTAAAATCTTTTGCATTTGGACCTCTATGAATATCATTCTCATCAAACTCAACGAGTATCCTCTGGTCCTGGCTATGGGAAAGTGATAATTTTGGTAAACGTGTGCATCCACGTTTACCAACTCTTAAACTCTTCTTTGTAGTTATAGGAGCACATGAGGAAGATTGGGGAACATCAAGAGGATCATGTGAATGTTCCTCCCTAGAGGTATGATCATGATGCTCATCTCCAGAATCATGTGGTTGATCTAATGATTGATCTGTCATTATCCTTCAAATCAAAAAAGTAAACATTAGTTCAAAAATATAAAAATTCAAATATTATAATACTAATGTAAACAAAAAACGAAAAGCTAAACTAAGTTATGTAATAGTAAACATGGTAAATATGGTAAGCATGTAAAATAGTGGTAAAGATGGTAAACATGGTAAACATAGTAGTGTAATTGTACTTCAAAAAAATCAATAAATATATAAGTTACAGAAAGGTAAACTATGGTAAACATGGTAAACATGGTAAAGTAATTGTCATTAAACAAAATCAATAGATATATAAGTTACATAATGGTAAACATGATAAACTAAACTAAAAAAATTAAAATAAACAAAAATTTCTACTTATTTGTTTTAATACACATTCTAATAAAGAAAAAATTTACAATATCTAACATTTTATGAAAATAATAAATGTAAACAATAAATAAACATATGTTACCTGTAATATTAGGAATGTACAAATGGATTATTTTTTCCCTAAATTCCTTCATCATGATCGTTCCTTATGGCACAAACCATGTCTTCAACATGCTCATCATTATTTTCTGCTAATCTTTACATGGAAGTAGGGATATCACATAAATCAACATCTTCCTCAAGTTGATACTCACCAACATATTGTTTTTCCTTTTGTAAAAAAATAGACCACTACATATCTGATTGATCAACTTCATAGAATATCAGTTTTTCATGTTTTTCCATTATAAAATAATATGTTGTGTCTTCCAATCTATTCAGATTAACAACTGTCATTCCAAATTCATCATATCTGACACTTTTGTTACCAATAAACCATTTGCAGTTAAAAATAAGAACTTTAATTTTAAAGTAATCAACCTCCCATATTTCTTCAATGAATCCATAATATGCACTTAACGCAGAAATTGGGTTTTTATCTTTAGAACTCTAAAAATGCATTGCTTTTGCAAACACCAATACACCACTATTCTAAACTGCACTTCTATTGTCCTGAGATTTCATATGAAATGTATAGCCATTAATGTTATATCCGGACCATGTTATCACATTTAAACTTGGACCACCCACTAACCATCTTAATGTCTTTGATACAACTAATCTTCCAAGCAAGGTCTTTTTAAACCATGACAAAAATTCTTTGTTATGCTCATTCAAAATCCATATTTCTTTCTTCTTTGGAGCGCATTGTTCCAACTCATTAATATGTAATGTGATATATGGTTAGGCATCAGATATGTTATTCAATATGTATAATTATACCTTCTTTATTTTTTCATCTAATAATTATTTGACTTTCAATCCACAAATCCCCATTCCCTTATTATTAACTCATTCATGGAGAGATGGAGGCAAACCTATGTGCTCCGCTGCAGCTAAGTAGCTCATAAAAAACTATGTAACCTCCTTAGAAATATACTTTTCAATAATTGAGGCTTTAGTTTGATATGGATTTTTAACATACCCCTTCAATATTTCCATATACCTTTCAAAAGGATACATCCAACGAAGATATATAGGTCCAAAAATATTTATTTCTCGAACCAGATGAACCATTAATTGCACCATTATATCAAAAAAAGATGGAGGAAAATACATTTCCAATTGAAAAAGTATAAAAATTTCATTCTTTTCCAAAATTTTCAAAGCATTCACATCAATCACCTTATTACAAATTGAATTAAAAAAATAACACAACTTTATTATAGTCTTTCTGACACGGATGGGCGATATTCTATACAATGCAACTGGTAGAAGTTGTTGCATCATGATGTGACAAACATGATATTTCACACCTATCAACTTCAAATCCTTCAAAGAGATAAAAAAGTTTACATTTGAAGAATAACCTTGAGGCACTTTGATATCATGAAGACACTGAAAAAAGCTAATTTTATCCCTCTTGGATAATGTATGACAAGCTATGGGAAGAAATGTTCGTCTTCTATTTGGAGTAGGAGCTAAGTCTAAATGTATTCCCATTGATAGTAAGTATAATCTTGCATTAAATCCATCTTTAGTCTTTCCTTTAATATCTAACAATTTTCCAATCAAATTTTCGCATATATTATTCTCCATGTACATGACATAAATATTATGTTTCACTTCATGATATCTCCAATATGATAGCTTAAAAAATATTGACCTTTTCTTCCAAATATGTCTATCATTACTAGATTTATGTGTCTTTCCCAATGTCACATTAAGGTTTTTTACCCTCTCAAAATACACATCAGTAGATAAAGGTTTTGGAGCAATATCAAATTCTTGTGAGGCATTGAATGCCTTTTATGGTCTTCTATAAGAGTGATCCATAGGCAAAAACTTCTGATGAACCATGTATATTGTTTTCCTCCCATGATACAATTGACAATATGAAGTCTATTGTTCGAAAATTGGGCATGCTTTATACCCATTAACACTATATCCATACAAATTTCCATACGCTAGGAAGACATTTATAGTGAACATAAGTACTGCATGCAGTTGAAAATATTCCATTTTATAAGAATCATATACCCTAATACCATCATCCTATAAAAGTTTCAAATCATTAATCAATGGTGACAAGAAAACATCAATATCATTTCCAGGTTGCTTTAGACCAGAGATCTGTAGGAGTTGGTGTTCTATAACCAACTGGTTTTACTTTTATTACATGGATATTTAATGTATTATTACATATTTCTCATTGTTCTGCATGACTATGATGTAATAATGTCCTAGAGTATTTGTTTCATTGATAAGGTCATGGCAGTTCCATGCTATGATGAGAACCTTAAAATGCTATAACAATATTCTTAAATATAATTTTGTGGTTGGATGACATACTATGATGGGACACATAGCATGAAGACCATCATGTGCGAGTACTCGTAAGAAAATGAGACTTCTTCTCATGAAGTTTTCACTTAGAAATATCCAAGATATGAGATTATGAGAACAGACCCACTAGTAGGAATTCTGCATGTTTTAGTGTCATTGGATATTTCTATCTGTGGGTGTTTGTAATGATCCTTAGACTTTAAGATTATCATTAATATGTGTCATGACTCACGCACTTTGATTTACTGACAAAAACAGTAACGTAGATAGTTGGCGGGAAGTAGGGTACGTTGGGTACATCACGAGTGGTATGCTATTAATGGATAAGTTGAGGAAGGATTTGTCCCTTCCATTTATGGAAGTTGATATCTGATCCCTTTGATTGAAATAGAACCATCACGTGAAATTTCATGGCCATGGTGTAATGATGAGTTTATTTCAGGTTGTTAAATAATGATGTATCAAGCATAAAAGTTGATGACACTATCATGAAACCTGCTTGATGAGATATTGTGAAAAATGGATTATATTACATAGTGAGCATTCGTATGTGGATTTCATTATTGCGACTTTATGTTCTTTCTCTTGGGTGCCTTGACCCATTTTTAGATAGTACTCTTGGACTTTAGGCAAGCCCGCCTAATTATAATGAGAAAGAATCCTAGAGGGTCACACACTAAGTGTTTTTGGTGGTCTCGATTAAATTCTATTTGAATTTAATTAATGAAATAAATATTATTCTCAAGACCGTGGAATAATTTTATTCAAGTTAAAATTATTGCATAAATTAAATAAAATATATTTATTTTTTTTATTGAACATTTAATAAATATTTATTTACTAGTTTGTAAATAAAATATTTATTTAAGAGAATAATTTATTTATTTATTTATTCGGGTGTTCAATAAATGGAAGTGGAGTTTGAGCAGACCAAGGTCGGTCTAGTAATAAAATAATTTTTTTCAAGATGGTAAATAATTATTTAACTAGTTGGCACAAGTTAAAATAATAATAACACTGCTATTATTTTGTGATGTGGAATTTTATTTTATAATTTTGTTTTTTGAAAGTTGGTGAACCATGAATAATGACATGGTATTATTATTATGAGCATGGGTTTTCTCTAATTTCATGAATGTATTTAATTTTTTCTATGAAATTAAATATTGTAACTAAAATTCCATGTATATAAATAGAAAAGTAGACCTATTGTGTCATACACCAAACCACACACTTGTGAATTGAGAATTGTTGAGCCAAAAAATTTCTCTCTAGAATCCTCTTATCTCCCCTCTCAAGAATGAGAGACGTTCTTTAAAGCTGAAAAAAAAATCAAGCAAGAATGACCGACATAAGACACTCACTTCGCCACGTTAGCACCCAGAGAACGAGTAGTGTCGATCGGAGTCCATCGAAGCACATGTGGATCGCCACTAGAGGGATTCTATTTTAGATCCTTACAAGCACAAAGAGATAATCTGGAAGGGTTATTCCGGACGATCAACATCATCAATGAATAAAAATACCAAAGATCTAGGTATTATTTTTCTTTATGAAATTAATTACATTAATTATAAACATGATGTGAAATATTATCTCTAAAGGTTTCATGCCTCTTTCTTCGTTATCTAAATCTTTGATTATATTCCTTGGAGATTGTCGTTCATCATCGTATTGATCCCGAAATAATCATTGATCTTGGTAAAAATCAAAATTGGGTGTCATCCCAACCATGCTTCCACTGCACCCGGAACCTTCAAGTGGTATCAGAGGGGTTATATCATAGTTTATAATTATTTAAATATTCCGTTGATGAATTACACATTTAATAATTTAGTTGTTTCAATTCAAGTTAATCATTCTACAAATCTGAATCTCGAGATCTATTCCTCCTCTTTTATTTCTCGTTCACCTTATAGAAATGATATTTTATTTTAATTTTGATTAAAATAAAATAGAGGATCTCATCTGGAGGTTCCAAATCTTCCTGGCCATACAACACTAGAACACAAGGTGTGTATTTGGTAGTACACATCGTGTATTCAAGATTTAATGCATCAGACCGGTCCACCAAACAAAACCATGTGTTGGAATCTTTATAAGTCTTAAATGACTCCATGTGTTGACCAGGAACAGGTGTCACATGGTTTCTAGATTACACACTGTGTGGCCCAAATGTACATGACGTGTAGTCCCTTCAGGTTAGGGTTGGACCGTGTACCCCGTACAGGACTAGCCCAGCTGGAGACTGTGTAACGAGAAACTACACGGCGTGTGGCCAACTGGACACGTCGTTTACTCTGAAGATTTCCAAAGTACACTCACACGCCGTTTCCACAGGCATGTACTTCAAATGGATGGTGAACAACAGTACACGTTGTGTATTTGGAACTGCACGTCGTGTACTTATCCAAATTACGCAGATTTATTAAAATTTATTATTATATTATACAAACCCTTGAGGTGTGTACTATCGTGCGGGAATAAAGCTGAGGCACAACATTTGATAGGTGTTTTATATATATATGTTTAATTTAACATTTGTGTAATGTTCATATCTACTCATTGGGTAGTTATGAATAGGAATTCCCTGGGTTTCATCCAAGGTACAAGTTACGTACAAAGATAATTTTAAATGGATTTATTTGTTCAAAAATATGATGGATGATAATATCAAGGAAATTCATAAAAGGATTTAATATCAAAGGATTGATTAATTACATATGATAATTAATTGATTCGAGCATGATTTATCTTAAACAAGAACAATTAAATAATTTAATTCTTGTTTTATTTATGCATAAATATTGTTGCATGTATGGATGATCGTGAGCTAGACCAATATCCTTTTATGTGGATGGTTTCCTTTAATTTATTTATTTGAATTAAATTTTTTGGTCTACGATGTAACACCCCAAGATTTTATAGTGTGTTATTTATTCAAAATAATTCAATAACTTTCATTACACGCAACACCGATTTCAATTACACCATGACTTACCAAACAAGCCATTCAAAAGAGGTTATGAATAGTATTAGATAAATTTTAAAGTTTATGTAATCCTTATAATTTTAGAATCCATATTATGAGTTTCTTAGATATAATGCAAGAACAAATTCATTTTCAGTATTGCACTATTATCAACTTTTAATAGTGAACCATTTTTAAATACTATATTTTAAACTTTTTGACTAAATGGGGACATCAAAAATTTAAAATGAAACATCCCAAGCTTCTACGGTACGCTTCTCTTTGAATAATGTGATAGCGTGTGTTGTACGCAACCTCGAGTTCTAACACACACCACAACTAATTAAACTAGCCGTTATGAATAGTAATACCTACTTTTTGAAATCATATATATTTTATATTTCAAAATGGAATTCATTTTTGGATTCGGAATATTGAAATCAGCCTAGGGTGAAATTTTGGTACTTTTCGGATAACTTTTATATTTTGATGAATAGTGAAAATTACTAAATTTTAATTAAAATCAACTTTTTTAATCAAAATAATTAATATTGATAAATTATGAATTTGAGTGGTTTTAAAGTATATTTAGAATATATTTTTACCATTTAATTTAATTTTTGTCATTGGACATAATTTCACAATTAAACCAGACATAAACAAGTGTCAATCTTTTGATAGTTATTATCTCTTAAAAACACGCTTTTTATTTTAACAACGGGAATTAATTTTAAATTAATTTCTGCCACTTCTGTGTTTTGAATTTGGAAAAATGGATTACATATTTGGAATCAGGATTTCCAAATTATGTAAATAGGTAACTTTTATTTTTACACATTTTGAATAATTACTGCGGTAAATATTTTATTTATCATGGTTAAAGGGTAAATCCGGTAAATAAGGGTTAAAAATAATATTATAATAATAAAAAATTACCCTAAAACGTGTCCTAACCTTATTGGTGGACACATACCCGACCATGGGAATCCTTGGGTCGATTTGGGGACCCCTTAGAGCCACTTGTATGTGGTAGGGACACATTATATTAATAAAGTTAAAATAAAAATAAAAATGGCATAAGCTTACATATTTTAGAAGAACAATTTTTACATAGGGCTATACATGTTGGATTTTCGATTATAAATATCTATTAGAAAGCTAAAAAGATTTCATACATAATTATATTTTATTTATAATTTTTAGACATCAAATAATTTAAATTATTAATGACACAATAATGATGCAATGTTTACCTCATTAATAAATCATTTAAATAAATAAGATTATAATGATTAAAATATTATCTAAAACCTGTCCAATTCTTATTTGTTAATGTTATTTAGAATATGAGTCATCTTATCTTCGACCTCAATGATTTTTGGACCATTATAAACCGAATATAATTATATTATAAAGTAATACTTTCACTCTTTCCTAAAGAGCCCCTCCTCTCCCTTATAAAAGGAGACCACTTCTACTCATTCCTCACACCTCTCAAGCCACTTGGCTCGTCCAAACCCTGACCAAATAAGCTCCCCACATCCCTCTCCTCCTCCTTGAAGCTTCCCCTTAGGCAGAAATCATTTCAATAAGTCCTTTGGTTCCAACCAAAGTGAGTTACCTAAATTAAAGGTAACGATTTCTCTTAAATTATTTTCATTTATTTTGCTTCTCCAACCCCCAAACTCTTTTTATTTCCTTTCTTTTGTAACAACACCAGTATCCACAATATACTAGGATGTTTTTATAAGAAGGATTCAAACTACACATACACACAACTCCATATAATGGATGATGAACATAATGTTTCTGTGGATGGAAAACTAATGCCTCACGAAACGATGATTGTTCAAATACATCTTACCGCCTCTCATGGTGGCCATTATGATGGCACTATAATTAAATATGATATTAATGATATATATTTTATATATAAGCTTATGTAATTCCATTTTATTTCATACCATTATTCGTTTCATGTTGTATATACATACGATAATTTCATTTGAGGAAGTGCGGACTACCGCCCCCTTAAAATGATATGACTCGTTCATACCACACATGGAACGTATAAAGGATGGTGTTAATGAACTTAAGTAACATATATAAAATATTATATTATACTGGAATAGTAATATACCTATGTATCATTTGGATTCGATTCTTTTAAAATAAAAATTAAATGGAAGTAGCGTTCGTGCGTACGTACGGACTACCGTCTCCACGAACGCGATGAGATTCATTCTCCATCGTATCCATTCAAGTCTTATTCTCATTTTAGGGTTAAAAATAATGTTAATATCATTCTGATTATGAATAAGATATAATCTATCCATTACAAACATGTCTTACGTAACCAAACATTTAAGAAGAACGAATCGATTATCACCCGAAACGACGATAATACTAAGATATTATTAATAAAGCAATGTTAAAAGATCATATATGATATCATATTAATGTATATGATTCTTGTATAATTTAATAACAATTATTTCACCATTATACAGGAGGTTAACCAACCCCAACAAATGAAAAGTACAAGGTAAGGTTTTATTTCGCAATCTCTTTATTATCCGAGGTTGTTTATATATAATTATCTACTGGGACCTCGTTATCATCCACGTCCATGTTTCTTCAAAATGTATTTCAAAACATTTTTCATATTTAAAATAATATGGGTTAAAGTCATTTATACCCTTGTTTGACTTTTTATAAGAGGTTTATAAGGGAATCTTTCCGTCGCTTTCCAAACAAGGTGCTTTTTAACCTTTTCGACAGAATTAAGATAAGAATGATTTTTTTTAACTTATACGGTGGGTGCGGTTATTTTCCGCCATTATAAAATAGTCAAAGCTTCCCTTACAAGCTTATAAGAATATTTTCAAGAAAATTTTTTATTTTATATGGCTCTTAAATGATTTCAAAAATAGAAAGAGATATTTCTCTAAAAAGTGTTTTGATTTCATCTATGTCAACATCCTTTGACGGATTTTACGCTTATTTGAAGTTGATTTATTATGATACAAAACATCCCTATTTTATTGAAGGTTTTGTGATATTTTTGACTGTGGATAAGTTATTCTTATGTCACTCATGGTTTTTGTTTAAAGTATTGAAATTTTATAAGTTATTTTTAATCCAAATTTTTATGTTATATTTCAACCTTTCATTCAGATGAATGTGTTAGACAAGTATGTTCCGGGTTGGGGACCCGTAAAAGTAAGCCCTCCAGTTTGGTCTCCGGTTATTAGAGGAACTCCGGTTTGGTCTCCGGTTATTAGAGGAACTCCGGTTTGGTCTCCGGTTATTAGAGGAACTCTGGGCTGGTGTCCGGTTATTAGAGGCACTCCGGGTTGGTGTCCGGTTATTAGAGGCACTCCGGGTTGGGTTTCGGTTACAGTTAGCCCCAAGGTCTTGGGACGAGGCCTTGACAAAGAAATTAAAGTTCAGCATTATGCATTCCATCATTATGAAAGTGGTTATTGATTTTTGCATGTGATTATTCGATTAGTAGAATATCCATGTGAATAAGTAAATGAAATTATTTCATTTTACTTTTGCCATACTATGTTGAAGTTCAAGTTTAAAAGGCTTTTGTTTTAGTAATTCATTGCCTTAAATGTTTATGCTTATTTTTGAATGTTCCGCTATATTGTTATCCTTACTGGGCATTTGAGCTCACCCCTTTTCTATGTTTTATTTTTCCTAGGATGTGAAGATGTAAGTTATGAATGACCTGCAGGGATATTATGAGGGGATTATAGTGTGGACTGTGGAAACATTATGTTGTTGTAGTAGTTTTTCATTTTATGATATAATGTAAAACTTATGGATATATCTAGTGTTTCCAAGGCTACTAAACCAATCGGTCTTTCGAGATTTGATCTTTCTTGTGATCATGCCAATGTTATGTAACAATGCACCGACTCTGGGTAACTGGGGTCGGGGCGTTACAGTTGGTATCAGAGGAAGTTTAGTACAAACCTTGGAAGCTAGATTTAGATAAACTCTGATTAGAGCAGGTAGATCTAAGATGAAATTTGAGGATTAGTATAGAAGAACATCCTAGAATTTTGGTATTGTAGGGATTTTGTGAGTTTTCCGAGCAATACATCCTTGTCTGGATACGAGCAGGTAGAGGCGGCTCTGGCACAGATGTACCTAGGGGTAAAACCCGAAAACACCGCTTTGAGCTAGACTCGAACGGGAACTGTTGCACGACAACGGGCCTTGCTGCACTCTTGGTTACGACACTCCCGGGAGATATGCTTAGGATAACTTCATTTTCCTTACAAATCATTATGAAGGGTTTATGAGTATATACTTCCTCAAAGGAGACATTTTTATGATTATGGATTATATCCATAAATAGTTCAATTTATGTTAAGTGTTTTATAAGTATGGGATTATGTATTTTGATTCATAAACTGATCTAGTGTATGCCATTGTTTAGAAATGGCGCCCAGTAGAAGGAATGAGAACTCCAGAAATGCACATGATCCAAAGAGAAGGAAGGATCATATCTTTCATGGTCTTAAGCTAGAATTTATAAGAGAAATAGTCTCTCATGTATTATCATCATATGAAGAAATAATATCATGTGTTGATAAGATAAGTAAAGAGTTTACTGAGTCCTATGGCTTTGAAGGGAAGCAAGAGAAGAAAAGGATAGAAGAGAGAAAGATGGATAAAGGGAAGAAGGAAAAGAAGAATTTTCCCATATGTGGTAACTATGGAAATAAACACCCTGGAACTTGCCTGAAAGGAATGGGAGTTTGTTATAAGTGTAGAGGAAAAGGGCACAAAGTACGTGACTGCAAGGGTAAGAAAATGGTTTTAAATGTACAATGCTTCATTTGCAAGTAGTTTGGACACTACTCGAACCTATGTCCCAGTCATCAGACTATGCCGCAAATGATGTTATTGGATAATAATCAAGTTATGATACTACTGCAGATGAAGAGGAATGATTAGAGTTCTTATGTTGATTATGTCAATTGAGTGTTGTATCAACAATGTACTTGTTATAATAATTATGGAGTATATAAGGATTGTACTACAGTACTATTTCATTAAGGACTTGAGATTGTGTGGAACAAAGAAAAGTGACTCAATAGCAGGATAAATTTTTGGAAAATATATGGTTGAGAGAATGATAAATCATAATATAGTTCCGATACTGAGGTAGTGATTTTGGAATAATATGTGATTGTTTTGGATAAATTATATTGGATATTCTTGACTACCTTGGAACTGATTAATGATTTGTATATTCCATCATTGTTGGGGTTTAAAACATTTTTGGATTAATGAAGTATATCCAGCATTCTATATGGAATAAGGGAGCATGAATGTAATCAATAAGGAATATGGTAATACATGATGAAGGTATTCATATGCTATTACGGGGTAAAATGGATCTATATTATGTTTACCTTCCTTATAAATGTTGGACTGTGAGTTTGGACATAAGTATTTTGGATAGTTCTAGTTTGGATTATTTTTTATTGCCATAAAAGGACAACCGGGAAGTCGGGCGGCAACCCGTCGCGTCCGGCAAGGCTGTGAGACTTGAACCCGCAACCGAAGGGCGACAAGGGTGTATCACCTACCACTATCCCACGAGATGTCCTGGATTAAATAATGTAGTTTTTATTAAAAGATCTTGTAGATGAATTATAAATTCGTTTATTTTGGAACCCTATACGAATAGTGTAAATAGAATTTTTTTTACATTCTATTATCTTTTAGAGTGAAAGATGAGTTTGTGGTAGAAATTTATTAATGGATAAAACTATAATTATAAAGTAAGTATATCTCCTTATGATCTTATCCAATCTCATAAATAAATTCCACAACATTAAGAAAAGGAACTTAGAACAAAAATGTTGTCCTAGATGGTACCTTAAATCATCACTAATTTATGGCTTTGGGATTGTTGACCTTTTCATAGCCATGTTCTCTACCACTCTCCATCAGATAATTGATGGTTAGATTTCTCCTCCATATCCATATTTTCCTACATGGAACCCTAGTATGTGTTATTTTCGGTAATCTTCATACTTTCCACTCTTTATTTTAAATAGAGGCCTCATTAATTCATTTTTCGATGTGGGATTTCAACTAAGATATTTTGAAACGTCAAAAATGTGTTATCCCAATACCCTATATTTTGTTGAACCGATGGTACTTCAAATCATCATATATTGATGAGTTTAAGGACCTCAATTTTATACTTGTTTTTGATTGATGACCTCAATCACTACCTATAAATATTTACATTTTTCCTCCAATTATATGTCTCTAATTTCCACCAATGTTCTCCTAATCGAGATCATAATTTGGTGGTGACCCTTTCATTTCTCTTTTCCGCATATTAAGACTAAATTTTAGTAACCTAATTTCCGATGTGGGTTTTCCCACAAAGATATTTTCTATTTTCAACCTTTTATTTTCGAAGAACAATTTCAAATTGCAAGGACGCAATTTATTGAAGGAGGGGAGAATGTAACACCCCAAGATTTTATAGTGTGTCATTTCTTCAAAATAATTCAATAACTTTCATTACACGCAACACCGATTTCAATTACACCATGACTTACCAAACAAGCCATTCAAAAGAGGTTATGAATAGTATTAGATAAATTTTAAAGTTTATGTAATCCTTATAATTTTAGAATCCATATTATGAGTTTCTTAGATATAATGCAAGAACAAATTCATTTTCAGTATTGCACTATTATCAACTTTTAATAGTGAACCATTTTTAAATACTATATTTTAAACTTTTTGACTAAATGGGGACATCAAAAATTTAAAATGAAACATCCCAAGCTTCTACGGTACGCTTCTCTTTGAATAATGTGATAGCGTGTGTTGTACGCAACCTCGAGTTCTAACACACACCACAACTAATTAAACTAGTCGTTGTGAATAGTAATACCTACTTTTTGAAATCATATATATTTTATATTTCAAAATGGAATTCATTTTTGGATTCGGAATATTGAAATCAGCCTAGGGTGAAATTTTGGTACTTTTCGGATAACTTTTATATTTTGATGAATAGTGAAAATTACTAAATTTTAATTAAAATCAACTTTTTTAATCAAAATAATTAATATTGATAAATTATGAATTTGAGTGGTTTTAAAGTATATTTAGAATATATTTTTACCATTTAATTTAATGTTTGTCATTGGACATAATTTCACAATTAAACCAGACATAAACAAGTGTCAATCTTTTGATAGTTATTATCTCTTAAAAACACGCTTTTTATTTTAACAACGGGAATTAATTTTAAATTAATTTCTGCCACTTCTGTGTTTTGAATTTGAAAAAATGGATTACATATTTGGAATCAGGATTTCCAAATTATGTAAATAGGTAACTTTTATTTTTACACATTTTGAATAATTACTGCGGTAAATATTTTATTTACAATGGTTAAAGGGTAAATCCGGTAAATAAGGGTTAAAAAATAATATTATAATAATAAAAATTACCCTAAAACGTGTCCTAAACTTATTGGTGGACACATACCCGACCATGGGAATCCTTGGGTCGATTTGGGGACCCCTTAGAGCCACTTGTATGTGGTAGGGACACATTATATTAATAAAGTTAAAATAAAAATAAAAATGGCATAAGCTTACATATTTTAGAAGAACAATTTTTACATAGGGCTATACATGTTGGATTTTCGATTATAAATATCCATTAGAAAGATAAAAAGATTTCCTACATAATTATATTTTATTTATAATTGTTGGACGTCAAATAATTTAAATTATTAATGACACAATAATGATGCAATGTTTACCTCATTAATAAATCATTTAAATAAATAAGATTATAATGATTAAAATATTATCTAAAACCTGTCCAATTCTTATTGGTTGATGTTATTTAGAATATGAGTCATCTTATCTTCGACCTCAATGATTTTTGGACCATTATAAACCGAATATAATTATATTATAAAGTAATACTTTCACTCTTTCCTAAAGAGCCCCTCCTCTCCCTTATAAAAGGAGACCACTTATACTCATTCCTCACACCTCTCAAGCCACTTGGCTCGTCCAAACCCTGCCCAAATAAGCTCCCCACATGCCTCTACTCCTCCTTGAAGCTTCCCCTTAGGTAGAAAGAATTTCAAGAAGTCCTTTGGTTCCAACCAAAGTGAGTTACCTAAATTAAAGGTAACGATTTCTCTTAAATTATTTTCATTTATTTTGCTTCTCCAACCCCCAAACTCTTTTTATTTCCTTTCTTTTGTAACAACACCAGTATCCACAATATACTAGGATGTTGTTATAAGAAGTATTAAAACTACACATACACACAACTCCATCTAATGTATGATGAACATAATGTTTCTGTGGATGGCAAACTAACGCCTCACGAAACGATGATTGTTCAAATACATCTTACCGCCTCTCATGGTGGCCATTATGATGGAACTGTAATTAAATATGATATTAATGATATATATTTTATATATAAGCTTCTGTAATTCAATTTTATTTCATACCATTATTCGTTTCATGTTGTATATACATACGATAATTTCATTTGAGGAAGTGCGGACTACCGCCCCCTTAAAATGATATGACTCGTTCATACCACACATGGAACGTATAAAGGATGGTGTTAATGAACTTAAGTAACATATATAAAATATTATATTATACTGGAATAGTAATATACCTATGTATCATTTGGATTCGATTCTTTTAAAATAAAAATTAAATGGAAGTAGCGTTCATGCGTACGTACGGACTACCGTCTCCACGAACGCGATGAGATTCATTCTCCATCGTATCCATTCAAGTCTTATTCTCGTTTTAGGGTTAAAAATAATGTTAATATCATTATGATTATGAATAAGATATAATCTATCCATTACAAACATGTCTTACGTAACCAAACATTTAAGAAGAACGAATCGATTATCACCCGAAACGACGATAATACTAAGATATTATTAATAAAGCAATGTTAAAAGATCATATATGATATCATATTAATGTATATGATTCTTGTATAATTTAATAACAATTATTTCACCATTATACAGGAGGTTAACCTACCCCAACAAAGGAAAAGTACAAGGTAAGGTTTTATTTCGCAATCTCTTTATTATCCGAGGTTGTTTATATATAATTATCTACTGGGACCTCGTTATCATCCACATCCATGTTTCTTCAAAATGTATTTCAAAACATTTTTCATATTTAAAAGAATATGGGTTAAAGTCATTTATACCCTTGTTTGACTTTTTATAAGAGGTTTATAAGGGAATCTTTCCGTCGCTTTCCAAACAAGGTGCTTTTTAACCTTTTCGACAGAATTAAGATAAGAATGATTTTTTTTAACTTATACGGCGGGTGCGGTTATTTTCCGCCATTATAAAATCGTCAAAGCTTCCCTTACAAGATTATAAGAATATTTTCAAGAAAATTTTTTATTTTATATGGCTCTTAAATGATTTCAAAAATAGAAAGAGATATTTCTCTAAAAAGTGTTTTGATTTCATCTATGTCAACATCCTTTGACGGATTTTACGCTTATTTGAAGTTGATTTATTATGATACAAAACATCCCTATTTTATTGAAGGTTTTGTGATATTTTTGACTGTGGATAAGTTATTCTTATGTCACTCATGGTTTTTGTTTAAAGTATTGACATTTTATAAGTTATTTTTAATCCAAATGTTTATGTTATATTTCAACCTTTCATTCAAATGAATGTGTTAGATAAGTATGTTCCGGGTTGGGGACCGGTAAAAGTAAGCCCTCCGGTTTGGTCTCCAGTTATTAGAGGAACTCTGGTTTGGTCTCCGGTTATTAGAGGAACTCCGGTTTGGTCTCCGGTTATTAGAGGAACTCCGGGTTGGTGTCCGGTTATTAGAGGCACTCCGGGTTGGTGTCCGGTTATTAGAGGCACTCCGGGTTGGGTTCCGGTTACAGTTAGCCCCAAGGTCTTGGGACGAGGCCTTGACAAAGAAATTAAAGTTCAGCATTATTCATTCCATCATTATGAAAGTGGTTATTGATTTTTTCATGTGATTATTCGATTAGTAGAATATCCATGTGAATAAGTAAATGGCATTATTTCATTTTACTTTTGCCATACTATGTTGAAGTTCAAGTTTAAAAGGCTTTTGTTTTAGTAATTCATTGCCTTAAATGTTTATGCTTATTTTTGAATGTTCCGCTATATTGTTATCCTTACTGGGCATTTGAGCTCACCCCTTTTCTATGTTTTATTTTTCCCAGGATGTGAAGATGTAAGTTATGAATGACCTGCAGGGATATTATGAGGGGATTATAGTGTGGACTGTGGAAACATTATGTTGTTGTAGTAGTTTTTCATTTTATGATGTAATGTAAAACTTATGGATATATCTAGTGTTTCCAAGGCTACTAAACCAATCGGTCTTTCGAGATTTGATCTTTCTTGTGATCATGCCAATGTTATGTAATAATGCACCGACTCTGGGTAACTGGGGTCGGGGCGTTACAGTTGGTATCAGAGAAGTTTATTACAAACCTTGGAAGCTAGATTTAGATAAACTCTGATTAGAGCACGTAGATCTAAGATGAACTTTGAGGATTAGTATAGAAGAACATCCTAGAATTTTGGTATTGTAGGGATTTTGTGAGTTTTCCGAGAAATACATCCCTGTCTGGATACGAGCAGGTAGAGGCGGCTCTGGCACAGATGTACCTAGGGGTAAAACCTGAAAACACCGCTTTGAGCTAGACTCGAACGGGAACTGGTGCACGACAATGGGCCTTACTGCACTCTTGGTTACGACACTCCCGGGGGATATGCTTAGGATAACTTCATTTTCCTTACAAATCATTATGAAGGGTTTATGAGTATATACTTCCTCAAAGGAGACATTTTTATGATTAGGGATTATATCCATAAATAGTTCAATTTATGTTAAGTGTTTTATAAGTATGGGATTATGTATTTTGATTCATAAACTGGTCTAGTGTATGCCATTGTTTAGAAATGGCACCCAGTAGAATGAATGAGAACTCCAGAAATGCACATGATCCAAAGAGAAGGAAGGATCATATCTTTCATGGTCTTAAGCTAGAATTTATAAGAGAAATAGTCTCTCATGTATTATCATCATATGAAGAAATAATATCATGTGTTGATAAGATAAGTAAAGAGTTTACTGAGTCCTATGGCTTTGAAGGGAAGCAAGAGAAGAAAATGATGGAAGAGAGAAAGATGGATAAAGGGAAGAAGGAAAAGAAGAATTTTCCCATATGTGGTAACTGTGGAAATAAACACCCTGGAACTTGCCTGAAAGGAATGGGAGTTTGTTATAAGTGTGGAGGAAAAGGGCACAAAGTACGTGACTGCAAGGGTAAGAAAATGGTTTTAAATGTACGATGCTTCATTTGCAAGGAGTTTGGACACTACGCGAACCTATGTACCAGTCATCAGACTATGCCGCAAATGATGTTATTGGATAATAATCAAGTTATGATACTACCGCAGATGAAGAGGAATGATTAGAGTTATTATGTTGATTATCTCAATTGAGTGTTGTATCAACAATGTACTTGTTATAATAATTATGGAGTATATAAGGATTGTACTGCAGTACTATTTCATTAAGGACTTGAGATTGTGTGGAATAAAGAAAAGTGACTCAATAGCAGGATAAATTTTTGGAAAATATATGGTTGAGAGAATGATAAATCATAATATAGTTCTGATACTGAGGTAGTGATTTTGGAATAATATGTGATTGTTTTGGATAAATTATATTGGATATTCTTGACTACCTTGGAACTGATTAATGATTTGTATATTCCATCATTGTTGGGGTTTAAAACATTTTTGGATTAATGAAGTATATCCAGCATTCTATATGGAATAAGGGAGCATGAATGTAATCAATAAGGAATATGGTAATACATGATGAAGGTATTCATATGCTATTACGGGGTAAAAAGGATCTATATTATGTTTACCTTCCTTATAAATGTTGGACTGTGAGTTTGGACATAAGTATTTTGGATAGTTCTAGTTTGGATTATTTTGGATTGCCATAAAAGGACAACCGGAAAGTCGGGCGGAAACCCGTCGCGTCCGGCAAGGCTGTGAGACTTGAACCTGCAACCGAAGGGCGACAAGGGTGTATCACCTACCACTGGCCCACGAGATGTCCTGGATTAAATAATGTAGTTTTTATTAAAAGATCTTGTAGATGAATTATAAATTCGTTTATTTTGGAACCCTATACGAATAGTGTAAATAGAATTTTTTTTACATTCTATTATCTTTTAGAGTGAAAGATGAGTTTGTGGTAGAAATTTATTAATGGATAAAACTATAATTATAAAGTAAGTATATCTCCTTATGATCTTATCCAATCTCATAAATAAATTCCACAACATTAAGAAAAGGAACTTAGAACAAAAATGTTGTCCTAGATGGTACCTTAAATCATCACTAATTTATGGCTTTGGGATTGTTGCCCTTTTCATAGCCATGTTCTCTACCACTCTCCATCAGATAATTGATGGTTAGATTTCTCCTCCATATCCATATTTTCCTACATGGAACCCTAGTATGTGTTATTTTCGGTAATCTTCATACTTTCCACTCTTTATTTTAAATAGAGGCCTCATTAATTCATTTTTCGATGTGGGATTTCAACTAAGATATTTTGAAACGTCAAAAATGTGTTATCCCAATACCTTATATTTTGTTGAACCGATGGTACTTCAAATCATCATAGATTGATGAGTTTAAGGACCTCAATTTTATACTTGTTTGTGATTGATGACCTCAATCACTACCTATAAATATTTACATTTTTCCTCCAATTATATGTCTCTAATTGCCACCAATGTTCTCCTAATCGAGATCATAATTTGGTGGTGACCCTTTCATTTCTCTTTTCCGCATATTAAGTCTAAATTTTAGTTACCCAATTTCCGATGTGGGTTTTCCCACAAAGATATTTTCTATTTTCAACCTTTTATTTTCAAATAACAATTTCAAATTGCGAGGACGCAATTTATTGAAGGATGGGAGAATGTAACACCCCAAGATTTTATAGTGTGTTATTTCTTCAAAATAATTCAATAACTTTCATTACACACAACACCGATTTCAATTACACCATGACTTACCAAACAAGCCATTCAAAAGAGGTTATGAATAGTATTAGATAAATTTTAAATTTTATGTAATCCTTATAATTTTAGAATCCATATTATGAGTTTCTTAGATATAATGCAAGAACAAATTCATTTTAAGTATTGCACTTTTATCAACTTTTAATAGTGAACCATTTTTAAATACTATATTTTAAACTTTTTGACTAAATGGGGAAATCAAAAATTTAAAATGAAACATACCAAGCTTCTACGGTACGCTTCTCTTTGAATAATGTGATAGCGTGTGTTGTACGCAACCCCGAGTTCTAACACACACCACAACTAATTAAACTAGCTGTTGTGAATAGTAATACCTACTTTTTGAAATCATATATATTTTATATTTCAAAATGGACTTCATTTTTGGATTCGGAATATTGAAATTAGCCTAGGGTGAAATTTTGGTACTTTTCGGATAACTTTTATATTTTGATGAATAGTGAAAATTACTAAATTTTAATTAAAATCAACTTTTTTAATCAAAATAATTAATATTGATAAATTATGAATTTGAGTGGTTTTAAAGTATATTTAGAATATATTTTTATCATTTAATTTAATGTTTTTCATTGGACATAATTTCACAATTAAACCAGACATAAACAAGTGTCAATCTTTTGATAGTTATTATCTCTTAAAAACACGCTTTTTATTTTAACAACGGGAATTAATTTTAAATTAATTTCTGCCACTTCTGTGTTTTGAATTTGGAAAAATGGATTACATATTTGGAATCAGGATGTCCAAATTATGTAAATAGGTAACTTTTATTTTTACACATTTTGAATAATTACTGCGGTAAATATTTTATTTACCATGGTTAAAGGGTAAATCCGGTAAATAAGGGTTAAAAAATAATATTATAATAATAAAAAATTACCCTAAAATGTGTCCTAACCTTATTGGTGGACACATACCCGACCATGGGAATCCTTGGGTCGATTTGGGGACCCCTTAGAGCCACTTGTATGTGGTAGGGACACATTATATTAATAAAGTTAAAATAAAAATAAAAATGGCATAAGCTTACATATTTTAGAAGAACAATTTTTACATAGGGCTATACATGTTAGATTTTCGATTATAAATATCCATTAGAAAGATAAAAAGATTTCCTACATAATTATATTTTATTTATAATTTTTAGACGTCAAATAATTTAAATTATTAATGACACAATAATGATGCAATGTTTACCTCATTAATAAATCATTTAAATAAATAAGATTATAATGATTAAAATATTATCTAAAACCTGTCAAATTCTTATTGGTTGATGTTATTTAGAATATGAGTCATCCTATCTTCGACCTCAATGATTTTTGGACCATTATAAACCGAATATAATTATATTATAAAGTAATACTTTCACTCTTTCCTAAAGAGCCCCTCCTCTCCCTTATAAAAGGAGACCACTTCTACTCATTCCTCACACCTCTCAAGCCACTTGGCTCGTCCAAACCCTGCCCAAATAAGCTCCCCACATCCCTCTCCTCCTCCTTGAAGCTTCCCCTTAGGCAGAAAGCATTTCAAGAAGTCCTTTGGTTCCAACCAAAGTGAGTTACCTAAATTAAAGGTAACGATTTCTCTTAAATTATTTTCATTTATTTTGCTTCTCCAACCCCCAAAATCTTTTTATTTCCTTTATTTTGTAACAAAACCAGTATCCACAATATACTAGGATGTTGTTATAAGAAGGATTCAAACTACACATACACACAACTCCATCTAATGGATGATGAACATAATGTTTCTGTGGATGGAAAACTAACGCCTCACGAAATGATGATTGTTCAAATACATCTTACCGCCTCTCATGGTGTCCATTATGATGGAACTGTAATTAAATATGATATTAATGATATATATTTTATATATAAGCTTCTTTAATTCAATTTTATTTCATACCATTATTCGTTTCATGTTTTATATACATACGATAATTTCATTTGAGGAAGTGCGGACTACCGCCCCCTTAAAATGATATGACTCGTTCATACCACACATGGAACGTATAAAGGATGGTGTTAATGAACTTAAGTAACATATATAAAATATTATATTATACTGGAATAGTAATATACCTATGTATCATTTGGATTCGATTCTTTTAAAATAAAAATTAAATGGAAGTAGCGTTCGTGCGTACGTACGGACTACCGTCTCCACGAACGCGATGAGATTCATTCTCCATCGTATCCATTCAAGTCTTATTCTCATTTTAGGGTTAAAAATAATGTTAATATCATTCTGATTATGAATAAGATATAATCTATCCATTACAAACATGTCTTACGTAACCAAACATTTAAGAAGAACGAATCGATTATCACCCGAAACGACGATAATACTAAGATATTATTAATAAAGCAATGTTAAAAGATCATATATGATATCAAATTAATGTATATGATTCTTGTATAATTTAATAACAATTATTTCACCATTATACAGGAGGTTAACCTACCCAAACAAAGGAAAAGTACAAGGTAAGGTTTTATTTCGCAATCTCTTTATTATCCGAGGTTGTTTATATATAATTTTCTACTGGGACCTCGTTATCATCCACGTCCATGTTTCGTCAAAATGTATTTCAAAACATTTTTCATATTTAAAAGAATATGGGTTAAAATCATTTATACCCTTGTTTGACTTTTTATAAGAGGTTTATAAGGGAATCTTTCCGTCGCTTTCCAAACAAGGTGCTTTTTAACCTTTTCGACAGAATTAAGATAAGAATGATTTTTTTTAACTTATACGGCGGGTGCGGTTATTTTCCGCCATTATAAAATCGTCAAAGCTTCCCTTACAAGCTTATAAGAATATTTTCAAGAAAATTTTTTATTTTATATGGCTCTTAAATGATTTCAAAAATAGAAAGAGATATTTCTCTAAAAAGTGTTTTGATTTCATCTATGTCAACATCCTTTGACGGATTTTACGCTTATTTGAAGTTGATTTATTATGATACAAAACATCCCTATTTTATTGAAGGTTTTGTGATATTTTTGACTGTGGATAAGTTATTCTTATGTCACTCATGGTTTTTGTTTAAAGTATTGACATTTTATAAGTTATTTTTAATCCAAATGTTTATGTTATATTTCAACCTTTCATTCAGATGAATGTGTTAGATAAGTATGTTCCGGGTTGGGGACCGGTAAAAGTAAGCCCTCCGGTTTGGTCTCCGGTTATTAGAGGAACTCCGGTTTGGTCTTCGGTTATTAGAGGAACTCCGGTTTGGTCTCCGGTTATTAGAGGAACTCTGGGTTGGTGTCCGGTTATTAGAGGCACTCCGGGTTGGTGTCCGGTTATTAGAGGCACTCCGGGTTGGGTTCCGGTTACAGTTAGCCCCAAGGTCTTGGGACGAGGCCTTGACAAAGAAATTAAAGATCAGCATTATGCATTCCATCATTATGAAAGTGGTTATTGATTTTTTTCATGTGATTATTCGATTAGTAGAATATCCATGTGAATAAGTAAATGGAATTATTTCATTTTACTTTTGCCATACTATGTTGAAGTTCAAGTTTAAAAGGCTTTTGTTTTAGTAATTCATTGCCTTAAATGTTTATGCTTATTTTTGAATGTTCTGCTATATTGTTATCCTTACTGGGCATTTGAGCTCACCCCTTTTCTATGTTTTATTTTTCCCAGGATGTGAAGATGTAAGTTATGAATGACCTGCAGGGATATTATGAGGGGATTATAGTGTGGACTGTGGAAACATTATGTTGTTGTAGTAGTTTTTCATTTTATGATGTAATGTAAAACTTATGGATATATCTAGTGTTTCCAAGGCTACTAAACCAATCGGTCTTTCGAGATTTGATCTTTCTTGTGATCATGCCAATGTTATGTAATAATGCACCGACTCTGGGTAACTGGGGTCGGGGCGTTACATACGAGCCTTCTCCTCATTAATATGTAGGGCTTGCATGCCCAAGGTTTCTTTTATGTAAAACTCCCGTTTACCCCTCACCTACATTTGAGTTAAAAAAGGGCATATGTAGTGGATGGAAATCTCAAGCTAGTGTAGGTGGTTCAAGCTAGAGCTGAGATGAAACCAATCCCAGGAGATATAGAGGTGGACAGGTGGAAGCTGTAAACACGAACCCAAAAGGTTCAAGGTGTTTCTCCCCTAGGATAGGGTTAGTTTATCAACTGGTAGATAGACTAACAATTAGAAAATCTCGTGATCATGACATTTACTTTATTTTATTTCTGTCATTTGCATGGTTTATCATTATGGATGTGTTGTTTTGATCACATAATTAATGGATTAAACAAGCATACAAGATGGAACTAAAATAAACCAGACTTATGCGTAAATATTATCAATACATGGTTAATTACTTAAGTAAGTTCCACTTGATATTAAAAATTATGTGATAATAAGCAATTCACGTATAAGAGATAAAAATCCCTCAAATAAAATATTAATTCAGGCCAAGACTTCCATTAATTGATTAAGGTAAAAACTCAATAAAACTATGTGTTTGACCAACCCTTATTAGGACACTTACTTTTATACAAGAATCCATTATGAAAGGTTTCAGGTTGACTTAACCATATTACATAAAGAGTAGTATCCCTTTCTAGAATTGGTGTAATATTGGTGGCAAGAGTTGAGGAAATCCAAAGTCATGATTTCAGTATTGGGGAGTCCACTCAAAAAATCAAGGAGCTGTAAGCCCACAGTTGGCAAAGACCTTCCTACCTAAATACCTTCTAATAGCTTGACCAACCCTTGTTGGGGTTATGCAAAGCGGAATATGGATCCTTGCCGCTTGAATGTCATGGAAACTGGATATTCTGAGTTCAATGGTAAGGGTCATTGGGACTTGATAAAATATTGGGAGACTTAATAAAATTTATTATTTCTTATAAAATTTAATCAAGAAAGTACTAATGATCGGCTCTTTTAATTGTAGAATAAAAATTAAAATCTTGTCAATCACAATATCCCTACGATCAATTCTGGATAAAGACAACATCCTCACTGGAAGTAACTTCCAAGAATGGTTTAGATTCCTTCGGGTTATCTTACACTATGAATGGAAGTCTTACATGCTGGATTCAGCATTACCTGATCCGCCTGCCAAAGAGGTGAGTAATGAGGATTTCCTAGTCTATGAGAAACATATGAACAATGCAGTTGACGTTCAATGTTTGATGTTATCATTAATGTTTAGTGAGCTCATGAAGTCTCATGAAAACATGGGTGCTTATAGAATTCTCGATCACCTCCTTGGTCTTTACCAGGATAAAGAAAGACAGGAAAGGTTTGAGATCTCTAAGGAACTCTTTCAGAGTAAGCTTGGAGAGGGTGCCCCAACTGGACCTCATGTAGTCAATATCATTAGCTACATTGATCACCTAGAGGTTCTAGGTTTTAAAATCCCTGAAGAACTGGGCACCGATCTCATTCTTGCATCACTCCCTCTGATATTCTCTAACTTTGTTGTCAATTTCAATATGAACAAAATTTAGAAGTCTCTATATGATCATCTTATCCTCATTCACCAAGTGGATAGAGATATGAAGTTCTAAAAGCCTTTTGTCTTTACGGTTAATAAGAGGAAAGGTAAGGCAAAGAGATTTAAGACAAAAGCTTCTTCACGACCTTCCAAGAAAAATAAGATCAAAGGGGAGGCAAGGGAATAAGAGGTTGTTTGTTTCTCATGTGGCAAGAAGGTCCAATGGAAGACGAACTACACCCAGCCTAAGAAGAAAGGGGAGGCTTCAGGTGCATTTGTTATCAAATGCAATCTATCTGTTTCTAAAAATTAGGTATTAGATACATATTGTGGTGCTCACATATGTATCCAAATACAATAACCAAGTAGATTCAGTAAGATTGATCGAGGGGAGGTGGATCTATGATCAGTCAACGGATCCAGACTTGCTATTGTAGCTGTTAGGGACTACCACCTCATGTTGCCAACTGGGATGATATTGGTGTTAAAGGGTTGTATTTATGTGCCTTCTATAAACAAAAACATAATTTATGTATCCAGACTAGATATAGATGGATTTTCTTTCAAGTTTGGAAATGAATGTTGCTTATTTTATAAAGATATCATTTTTTTAGTATGGTACATTTATACAACGGTCTTTATGTGTAGTATTACACAAACCAAGTAATAGAAATCGATGAAAAAGATACTTCACATGACTCATACCACACCCAACTTTGGCATCACCGGCTAGGTCATGTAAACAATAAACACTTGAAAAAGTTACATCAAGATGGATATTTATATTCTTTTGAACTAAAACCACTTGGCGTATGTCATGCATGTTTACAAGGAAAAATAACCAAAGCCCCATTTGATGGGAAAGGTGAAAGGGATAAATATCTTCTTGAATTGGTTCATACTAATGTGTGTGGACCATTTCCAGTTGAATAAAGGGGTGGTTACTCATACTTCATAACTTTTACTGATGATTTTAGTAGATAGGGATATATCTACTTAATGAGGTATAAGTCAGATTCCTTTGATAAATTCAAGGAATAAAAGAATGAGGTTGATAACCAGCTTTGTAAGAAGATTAAGAAACTCAACTCAGACCAAGGTGGGGAATATCTTAATTAGGACTTCATTGATTACTTACGGGAGTTTTTAATCCTATCCCAACTCACTCCTCCTTGCACACCTCAATGGAATGGTGTAAGTGAAAGGAGGAACTGCACCTTGTTGGACACGGTGAGATCAATGATGAGTCATGAAAGTCTTTCATTATCCTTTTTGGGGTATGCATTAAAAACAACGGTACACATACTAAACAAATTACCAACTAAATAGATAAATGGTATTCCATATGAGTTCTGGAGTGAAATAAAATCCATTTTATTGAATTTACATGTGTGGGGTAGAGAAGCATTTGTTAAGGCCTCTTCAGGTAACAAACTCACACCCCAAGGCACAGAGTGTACCTTTATAGGATACCCTAAGGAAACAAGGAGATATTACCTATAAAACCCCTCAGACGAAAAGGTTATAGTGGAAAGACATGTCATATTCCTTGAGAGGGAGCACATCTCCAAAAGAGATAGTGGGATCAAGATAGGATTTGATGAAGTCGAGGCTCAAGGTACACAAGATTTGGTACAGGAACAGATTTCACAAATCCCTATAGAAGAAGAATCTATTCTAGAGACACAAGTACTGTGTAGAAGTACAAGAGAGGTTAGAGAACCGGAACGGTATGGTTTTCTATTTACCGAGGATGGTGACTCATTATTAGTTGATAATAATGATCCTTTAACCTATAAGGAATCAGTAAGTGGCACAAACATTTCCAAGTGGAAAGAATCCATGAATTCTGAAATGGATTCCATGTACCAAAACCAAGTCTAGATTTTGGTAGATCCTCCAGTTGATGTAAAGCCTGTTGGTTTCAAATGGGTATTCAAGAAGAAACTAGACATGGAAGGACAATTCAGTACCTATAAGGAACGACTAGTTGCAAAAGGGTTTAAACAGTGTCAAGGAATTGACTATGATGAAACCTTCTCACCATTTTCAATGCTGAAATCCATCAAAATTCTACTTACCATTGCGGCTTACCATGACTATGATATTTGGAAAATGGATGTCAAAATAGAATCCCTTAATGGGAACCTTCAGTAATATGTCTACATGACACAACCTGAAGGGTGTGTAACTCCAAAGGATGACAATAAGGTGTGCAAGTTATAGAAATTCATTTATGGATTAAAGCAAACATCCAGGTCATGGAACATTAATTTTGATGAATCCATAAAAGAATTTGGTTTTATAAATAATGAATGTGAGCCTTGTGTCTACAAATTATTTAGTGGGAGTGTAGTCATTTTTCTAATAGTATATGTTGATGACATATTACTTATTAAAATGAGACACCATCCTTACAGTTTGTTAAGGTATGGTTGAATCAATGCTTCTCCATGAAGGAATTGGGTGAGGCAACGTATATTCTTGGGATCAAGATCTATCATGATAGATCCAAGAAATTTTTGGGCCTAAGTCAAAGTATATACATTGATAAGATACTGAAGAGATTAAGTATGGAACAATCCAAGAGGGGATTGCTGCCAGCATCACATGGAATTCATCTTTCCAAGAAAATGTGTCCTCGGACACATGAGGAAAGAAAGATAATGTCAAGGACTCCATACGCATCAGCGATTGGGTCAGTCATGTATGTCATTCTATGTACTAGGATGGATGTCGCCTATGCATTGAGTGAGGTAGGTAGATATCAAGCTGACCCAGGTGACCACCATTGGATGGAAGTCAAGACTATCCTAAAGTATCTGAGGCATACTAAGGATATGTTCCTAGTTTATGGATGAAATGAGTAACTAGTCATCAGAGGATATGAAGATGTTAGTTTATAGACTGATCAAGATGACATGAAGTCAAAAACGGGATACATATTCACTTTGAATGGAGGTGCAGTGAGCTGGAAGAGCTCGAAGGAGAGTGTGGTCGTAGATTCTACAGCAGAGTCTGAGTATATTGCAGCTTCTGAGGTAGCTAAAGAAGTAGTTTAGATGTGAAGCTTTGTCCAATATCTAGATGTGATACCTAGCAATAAAGATCCCATCACACTGTACTGTGATAATACTGCAGCGGTGGCTCTCGCAAAAGAGCCAAGGGCACATCAGTGGATGAAGAACATACTTCGGAAGTATCATCTATTAAGGAATTTTTCTCAGAGAGGTGAAGTTGTAGTGAGCAGTATTTTCATGGAAGACAACATGGAGAACCCCTTGACTAAAGCCTTGACTCAGCAGAAACATGATCATCATGTGAGTTCTAGCAGACTGAAAGTCATAGGCAGTTGGATCTAGTCTAAGTGGAAGTTTGTAAGAGTTGGTGTCCTAGAACCAACTAGTTTTACTTTGATTACATATATATTTAATGTATTATTATATATTGTTCATTGTTCTGCGTGACTATGATGTAATAATGTCCTAGAGTATTTTTTGCATTGATAAGGTCATGAAAGTTCCCCGCTATGATGAGAACCTTGAAATGCTATAACAATATTCTTAAATATAGTTCTATGGTTGGATGACATAATATGATGGGACACATAGCATGAAGACCATCAGGTGCGAGTACTCATAAGCATATGAGAATTCCTCTCATGAAGTTTGCACTTGGTAATCACCAAGATATGATATTATGAGAACAGACCCGCTGGTAGGAATTCTGCATGTTTTAGTGTCATCGTATATTTCTATCTGCGAGCATTTGTAATGATCCTTAGACTTTAATATTATCATTAATAAGTGTCACAACTTGCGCACTTTGATTTACTGACAAAAACTGTCATGCAGACAGTTGGCGGGAAGTAGGATACATTGGGTGCATCACGAGTGGCATGTTATTAATGGATAAGTCAAGGAATGATTTTTTCCTTCCATTTATGGAAGTTGATATCTCGACCCTTTATTGAAATAGAACTGCCATGAAAAATTCCATGGCCATGGTGTAATGATGAGTTTATTTCAGGTAGTCAAAGAATGACGTATCAAGCATAAAATTTGATGACACTATCACGAAACCTACTTGATGAGATATTACGACAAAGGGATTATATTACACAGTGAGCATTCATATGTGGATATCGTTGTTGAGACTTTACGTTCTTTCTCTTGGGTGCCCTGACCTGTTTCTAGATAGTACTCCTAGAATTTAGGCAAGTCTGCCTAATGTCAATGAGAAAGAATCCTAGAGGGTCACACACTAAGTGTTTTTGGTGGTCTCAGTTAAATTATATTTGAATTTAATTAATGAAATAAATATTATTCTCAAGACCATGGAATAATTTTATTCAAGTTAAAATGATCGCATAAATTAAATAAAATTTATTTATTCATTTTATTGACTATTTAATAAATATTTATTTACTAGTTTGTAAATAAAATATTTATTTAAGAGAATAAATTATTTATTTATTTATTAGGGTGTTCAATAAATTAAATTGGAGTTTGAGCGAACCAAGGTTGGTCCAATAGGAAAATAATTATTTACAAGATGGTAAATAATTATTTAACTAGTTGGCATAAGTTAAAATAATAATGACACTGCTATTATTTTGTGATGTGGAATTTTATTTTATAATTCCATTTTTTTCAAGTTGTCGCACTATAAATAATGATGTGGTATTATTATTATGAGAATGGGTTTTCTCTTAGTTTATGAATGTATTTAATTTTTTCTAAGCAATTAAATATTATAACCGAAATTCCATGTATATAAATAGACAAGTAGTCCTATTATTCCATACACCACACCACATGCCTAGTGAATTGAGAATTGTTGAGCCAAATAATTTCTCTCTCGAATCCTCTTCTCTCCCCTTAAGAATGAGAGACGTTTTTCAAGGTTGAAGAACAAGCGATCAAGAAAGACTGACACAAGACACTCGCTTCACCGCGCTAGCACCCAGAGAACGAGTAGTGTCGATCAGAGGCCATCGAAGCATGTTTGGATCATCGCTAGATGGATTCTAGTTTGGATCCTTAAAATCACAATGAGATAATCCATAAGGGTCATTCTGGAAGATCAATATCATCAACAAAGAAAAATACCAAAGATCCAGGTATTATTTTTCTTTATGAAATTAATTAAATTAATTATAAACATGATGTGTAAGATCCTATCTAAAAGTTTCAGGCCTCTTTCTTCTTTATCTAAATATTTAATTATATTCTATGGAGACTGGAATTCATCGTCGTATTGATCTCGGAATAATCATTGATCATGGTAAAAATCAAAAATGGGTGTTGTCCCAACCACACTTCTTCTGTGCCCGGAACCTTCAAGATCATTATACTCAACATGACATATTTGAAATTCATACAAATTTCAGGAGAGAGGTTGTAAATTACCAATAAAACAAACCATAAATTATGTGTGCTACTGAGGTTTCGGTGTAGATTCATTCCATATGTGCACAAACCAAGTTAGATATTTCTAATTTCATTTCCAAATGTAGGATATTGCTCATCAATTTTCTTCCATTATGGAAAATCAACTAGATGATGTATTTTTCCATCACATATCCACTCATCATCATGCCATCTTAACATTTTTTCATCATGTGAATTATAAAATAAACGTTTCAAATGGTGAATTATAGGAATATACCAAAATACCTTGGCAGGAATCTCTGTAATCTCTACATCATCCAGTGATTTTTCTTTCAACTTATACCGTGATATCCCATATTTAGGAAACTCTGATAGAAATTCATATTACTTACTATATATTATACATTCATTCAGACGGGCATGTATTTTCTTATATTTCAATACCATCAGGCATAATATTTTCTTGGCCTTATAATGTGAATCTGTAAGATCTTTGTCTTTTGGAAGAATTTATTTCAACAATTTTAGCAGCTCTATAAAACTTATGTCACTCCATCCATGTTTTGCCTTCAGGTTAATCAATCTTAACACGGCTGAAAAAATTGTAAAATCCATAAAACCAGGATACAATGGTTTTTCAGCATCACCATATAGACACACAACTATTGGTTCTATCTCAATTTATTATGCTGCAATATCATGAATCATTTCTTCAATTCCATCAGAGTTACCATCTTGCAAATCATCATCATCAGTAGATCTGACATTCTGTCTAGTTTCACCATTCCAAATAAAAGGGTTTTAACTCGGATTAAAACTATGACAAATAAGATGATCATTGATCTCTCTACTTTTCAACTTCTTCATATTCAAACATTTCAGGCATGGAGAGAAAAAAAAATTCCGCTGCTTGGAATATTTCGTTTAGAAAATTCCAAAAAGGCATCAACACCTTCCTCATATTCATTACTCATTCGATGTGCTATAATACAACTTAGACTCATTATTACCTATAAAAAATATCAAAATTGTATATCTTGTTAAGATAAGCCAATTTTATATTTATATGAAAAATATCATAGTTTGAATGTAAAACAATTTTGAAATATAAAATAAATATATGCGTATTTGAAAAAGATATGCATGAAAATGATTTTAAAAAGAAAATATAGTTAGATATAATAGATTTATATTTATATGAAAATCATTTTAGGATTATATCTCTCTCATATGGATCATGATATAATAGTATAAATTCATCTTTGATCCTTTCTTTTTAAGGTACACAAAAAATAAATCTTGGTGCATCTAGATACCAAATTCACCCTTCCGTAAACAAGAAATATGAAGTATAAATATTAAAATATATATACATTCACTACAGAAAATTACACCTATCCCAATGATTTGAAACTGTTGGGATAGAATATCCCAACAGTTTCACACACCATTGGCATGATGGTCGTTGCAATATCCTTATACCAATGGTTTTACAGGAACCGTTAGTATAGACTGGCTGAATTAAATATATGAAAATCGTTTCAATGAAACCATTGGGATATATATATACCAATGGTTCAAGAACCGTTGGTATACATGTTTTTCAACATATAATCTATTCCAATGGTTTCATGGAAACCGTTGGGATATATGTATACCAACGGTTCAAGAACTGTTGGCATACACTCTCTAGTATATAATCTATTACAACGGGGGTGGGGGATATCCAGGGGTGGGGGACTGTCCATGGGGGTGGGGGTTTCCAGGGGGTGGGGGCTGTCCAGGGGGTGGGGGTGTTCAGGGGGTGGGGGGTTGTCCAGGGGGTGGGGGTGTCCAGGGGGTGTCCAAGGGGGTGGGGGTGGTGTTTGGGGGGTGAGGGGGCTGTCTAGGGGGTGAGGGGCTATCCAAGGGGGTAGGGGTGTCCAAAGGGGTGGGGGTGGGGGGCTCTTTAGGGTGTTGGGGGCTATTCATGGGGGTGGGGGTGTCCAGGGGTGGGGGTGTCCAGAGGGGTGTGGGGATGTCTAGGGGTGGGGGTGTCCATGGGGGTGGGCGGTGTCCAGGGGAGTGGGGTCTATCCAAGGGGTGGAGGTGTCCATGGGGGTGGGGTTGTCCAGGGGGTGGGGTGTCTAGGGGGTGGTGACCAGGGGGTGAGGGGGTTGTCCAACCCCCTACCCCCTTGGACAGCCCCCCCCCCCAATCCCATGGATACCCCCACCCCCTTGAATGATGTTGGCAAAACGAGGTTGGAGGGCACGAATTTGAAGAATCCTTTCTAGGTTTTATGTGCAAGAGAGATGATTCGCAGGTCGCCCTATCGAAGAAAACAGAATGACAGAATACGGGGCACAATAAATCATTTAAAAGTTTTATCACGTTGGTTATTTAATAACCGATGTGAAAATTGTTTTTTTATGTTTATAACATTGGTTATTTAATAATTGATGTAGAAAATCCTTTATCACGTCAGTTATTTTATAACTGATGTGATAGATGGCATTTTATCATGTAGTTATTTTATAACTAACATGATAAATCACTGATATGTGATGTATCATGTTGGTTATTTTATAACCAACACGATAAAACACCCATATTCGATCTGTCACGTCGGTTATAAAATAATCGACGTGATAAATCTAATCATGGTATTTTTTATGTCAGTTATTTTATAATCAACATAAAAAAAATTATTCTAATTGATTTATCACATCGGTTATAAAATAACCGATGTGATAAACCAATTTTTCTAGCTTTGCACGTTGTTTATATAGAACCGATGTGAAAAATTCCGACATGTTAAACGTTTTTTGCACTAGTGGCTTCTGCAATTGATCCTTCAACTGATGCTTTATTATGTACTTTCTTATTTAATTTTTTCATACATCTCTCAAATCGATACATACACCAAAATTGTATCAGCCCTCCACATTTAGCTTTGAGTTTTTTTATTACATTTTTTGAACAAAAGAATTAAAAACAGCATAGGTTAAAAATATTTTTAAAAATACGCCTCAGAGGTGGAATCAGCGTTGCCTCCTTTACCCTAAAACAATAATTTTTTTCTATTTTTATTATTATTTTTTATATATTTAAAATTTTAATGTTTTATTATTATTATTTTATGTATATATATATATAAATAAAACAAAAAGTTTCAACATAATTTATCTTTTATTCAAGTATGTGACTTTACTAGCCTATAAAATATAAACTATAAGACCGATATGAATGAAATTTTAAACATTTATTAAACATATAACAACTAGCAAAAAATAAAAATAATTTTTTTAAAAAAATTGATGGAAAATAATTTATAAGTTTTCTAATCCACCTACTTGAAACTTAAAAATGTTTCAAGTATGTGAATTTTCTAGCCTATAAAATATAAACTATAAAACCGATATGAATGAAATTTTAAACATTTATTAAAAATAAAACAACTAGTCGAAAATAAAAATAATTTTTAAAATAATGTTGATTAAAAATAATTTATAAGCTTTCCAATTCACCTACATGAAACTTAAAAATGTTTCAAGTACGTGACTTTTCTAGCCTATAAAATATAAACTATAAGACCTATATGAATGAAATTTTAAAAATTGATTAAACATATAACAAGTAGTCGAAAATAAAATGAATTTTTTTAAAATTTTGATGAAAAATAATTTATAAACTTTCTAATTCACCTACTTGAAACTTAAAAATATTTCAAGTACGTGACTTTGCTAGCCTATAAAATATAAACTGTAAGACCGATATGAATGAAATTGTAAACATTGATTAAACATATAACAAGTAGTTTAATTTTTAATTTTTATTTATATGGGTCTTATAGTTTATATTTTATAGGCTTTCAAAGTCAAGTAGGTGTCTTAGGATCCTCCTCGACATTCCTTCTTTTCGCTCCCACTTTCGAGTTAATTTTCTTACATTCCTTCCATTTTCATTTATTTATTTTATTTATGAAACTCTTTATTTTCATCAAATTTTTAGATGTTTAGGATATCTTTTAAATTTTATTTACATTGTTTTATACTATATATTTTATAAGATTTTAAAGTTATCTACTTGAAATTTAATAATTATTCTTATGTTTCAAGTAGTCGACTTTGAAAGATGTCAAATATAAATTGTTCCTAAAATATAAATGAAAACTTTAATACTGGATAAACATATAAGAATGGATGATAGTAATAATATTATTTTCATTTAAGTATACATAAAACATATAAATTAACATGTATAATCAACATCTATGTCTATGGCGAGGAGATTCTGTCCCACATGGTGGTCTGTGAATAGGACGCCCGTGTCGAGTTTGTTGTGGAGTATGATGATCTGGAGAGGGATGATCCTTGGGCACTGAAATGTTGAATATCGCATCCTCCATCTGTGTGTCTGTGAGAGGATTTTTCAACTGCATCTTGTACTAACCTCCTGATCCTTCTCCCACTAGGGTGGCAGAAGGACCTTCCATCATCGTAGTGGGGAACCAAGCTTGTGATGGAGCTATACCCCAAGACTGAGATGAATTTGGACCCCAAGGTTGTGATGGATCTAGACCCCAAGGTTATGATGGATTTGGAACCCAAGGTTGTAATGCATCTGGACCCCAATATGGAGAGAACTGTGGATATCCTATCAAGAAAGATGGATCCCATGCCACCAGAGGCACATCCTAAATCAGCTGAGGCTGGACTACTAGAGGACTGACCTATGCCTGTGGAAAGGTGAGGCCTCACGTGCATCGTGACACTGTCTACGTCGTTGTGTTTGTGGCTCCTCAGCACCAACAGCTGCTGCAAGATGTTCCTTCGGGGCAGGAACCTCCTCTCTCTGGGCTGGACACTTGAAGATGCTCTCAGAAATCACATGAAAAGATTCCCCCATCTCCAGTGCTTTAGTATGGATGGATACCTGGCTAAAGACCCCCTCCTCCTCTTCATCACTCATGCGAACAAGATTCTCTGAGTGACTTCCCTTTAAAGAGATTCAAAATGAATTAAAAAATAGTTCAATAAAAAAACTAATGGAAATTTATTGACTTATCATACTCTGCATCTCTCTATCGTGTTAGGTAAGATACAGTATAGACTTCAGCCTATACCATGGCTCATACTCAACCTGCTTCGAAAGAAATAATTGATTCATATGTACACCCTGAATACAAATGTTTACATGTATGTGCCAACAGTCAAGAAATCTGGCATGTACTTGGCCCCATTCCTCATATTTCCTCCCTGTCAGCTTCATCCCATGAAGCCAATCTATCTGTCTTGGCAGTAATGGAATCGGATGAGTACAGAAAAAATGACACATGACTCTGTTAGGATGATTCCACTCAATAATATGGAATTTAATGAGGGGAACTATAGCCATAACATCCTCAAGCTCAACAGTGCAGTATGCTAGCAACTGGTCCATAATACTCTAGTATGGAAGCTATGAAATCTGAAATGACATGCGACCTTTGTCAAAAAATCTCCTAACTAAAAACCAAAATTGATGCTATTATTGAATTTTTTTAGACAGTGGTAGATTGTATATACATACCTAGTTAGTTAAGAGATAGTCCAACTGGAATCAATATACTCCCAAATGGTGTCTCAGAACTGCATCAAAATTGTGTCGTTGACACCACCTATAAAATACAACATCGATAGTGACAAATAATGAGAAATTTAAGTCAATAACTCCTAGTAGCATCAGAAACCAATATAACTTAGTGATCATATCATCATCCATACAGAGCATCATGCAGCACCTCTATCTCGATTGGTGGACCAGCAAGCTTAGGGTGGAATGTGGGAATGTGCTCTCATGACAACATCTGAATAAGGATGACGCATCCCCCAAGACCTATGTGGTCCATGTGGGATAGCATGAATAATTCTCTATATGTGTATTCCAAACATGTTGATCCCCAGTTGTACGTCTCGGCCTGATAAAAGTCCTCTAGTAGGGGTAGATATATCATGTGCATGTGCATCCCCGAGTGATCAGTACACATGGTCCCTCCAATGAGCCGTAATATATATGCACGGGCATAACACATGATAATCTGATCGTTAGTATCATTGGGTAAATTTGGAATCTGCGCCTCCAACCAAGGCATAGATATTGACGCTCCATATGTATCCCTACGGTCAAACAAAATTTCAACACCTAACAAGCACTGAGCAAGGTCTGTCCAGGAAGCATGAGTGGGTCCAATAACAGATCTCCCCTGGATAGGAAGACTGATAAGCACTACCACATCCTAGAGGGTGATGGTCATCTCTCCCTCAAGCAAGTGGAATGTGTGTGTCTCTGGTCTCCACCTCTCAATGAGGGAAGCAAGCAGGTGATGGTCTATAAATGTGAAATTTGATACAGCAATTCCATAGAATCCAGCATGGTTCATGTATGGTCTAATGGCATGTGGAGGATCCCTATGATGAAAATGGCGTGCTTGACGCACCCTGATCGATCGATCTACACCACCCTCTAGCATGACCAAGGAAATATTGGTACATTGATGAGTGAGTATTATGGTATCATCCATATTCATATAAACAAATGAAATTAGTCATAAGTGTAAAATGTAAATAGAGCCTTATGGTTAGAAGAATGTTATGACTTGTAGAATGCAAGACATTCCATGTTTATTCACATTATTTTATAAAGTTATTTTTACCAAAAGAAAGGGACATGTCTTCATGTTTTTCAAATAATATTACTAACGTGTTTTTAAGATATGATTTTACCTATAAAAGTGTTTTTTCTAAGATATGGTTTTATATATTCATATATATATATATATAATTTGTCTTTATTATGTAGATATTTATTAGAAAATAGTTTGCTTTGTAATTTATGTATGATTGTCCACATGATGGTATGTTTCATGATTATTTTGTCAGATGTAAAGGTGATTATGTAACAGTAATTGAACTTCAAGAAAGAATTTGTGGGAAATGAACCATGACGCAGGAGGAATGGTGATAATGACGATGGTGATGACGTAAACTCATTCCATCATCGTAGTCTTTATCACTCTTCCTCCTATGTCGTAGTCCATTTCCCATAAATTCTTTCTTGAAGTTCAGTTATTGTTACAGAATCAGTTGCACTAACCTCTATTGTTGGTTGTGTACTATAACAAGCTCCTTTATCAGTTTGTATAACCTCCCTGTAGTAGTACACACAGGTAAAACCTGACTCTATACATCAAAAAAAATATGATCATGATTTTAATAGTGTAAAAAATATTGAAAAATATGGTTGATCATATAATCTTTATTATACTGAAATTTTAGAACATATTATTTTATAGTAATATATGATACTATTATTTCATTATATAAAAGTTTATTAAAATATTAGACACACAATTTTATCAAAAACCGTGGTAAAGAGAATATGTTTTTGGGTTTACAGTTCATCTTTTAGGTTTTAGAATTTAGAGATTAGGGTTTTAGATATTGAGTTTTGGGTCTATGTTTTTGGATTTTTTTGTAAGTTTTTAGGGTAAAGGTTTATGAATTTTGGGTTAGGGTTTAGGTTTTAAGGTTTAGGGTTTAGAATTTTTATATTACGTTATAGGAAATATGTTTTTTGGTTTAGTGTTCTGCTTTTGGGTTTTGGGGTTTAGAAAGCCTAAGAAAAAAGAAGAGATAACAACATATAATTTACAGTATGAGAATATCACAATGAAGACAATACATCATTGTGGATGAGAGTGTGAACTTGAACCAACAATGTTAGGGAATCATTTCTAGTTATGACCTTCTTGATGACATATGGTGTATCTCAAACTCTACCATTATTCTTGAGGCCATTCCATCTCATTCTGCATCCTACTGGCCTTCGGTCTCCCACGGAGACGCAACTGATTGATGTCAGGTATCACTATCAGCTAGCCTTTGGGCATTGGGAAATAACAAAACTCCCCAATAGGCGTCCATGGTGCATCATAACAGTTAGCAATGGTGTCCATCTAGTGAACTAGATCAACATATGCTTCCCATGATATGTTCAAAAAGGCACATGCTATGATGGCGTGTGTAAATGGAAATTGTAAGGCCTGAAATTTTCCACATTGACATTGCCTCATTTCTAGTAATACCACCATTTTTTCACTGATGTGATTTGTGATGGGGTTTGAATTCTCTTAAACTTCAAATCGAGAGTCTTCTCGTTGAAAAAGGTAGACATGATAACCAGAAGCTTCTTCAATATTATTTTCAATCTCTTATTGAAAGTGTCTTATGTACCTTAGCCCCTACTGTATTCCATCTGATGCTAGTTTTTTACAATAAAAAAAGTACTTCACGTATCAATATAATGTATCCTAAACTAGGGAAGTTATAGGTAGATTTATAAGCCCTTTTAAGACACCATTGATGCACTCCACAATGTTTGTGGTCATGTATCTGTACCTCTTCCCCCCATCATATTCCAATGTCCATTTTTCTTTTGGAATCCACATCATATAATCATAAACTTCTTGATTATCCTGGAGGATTTATTCGAAATGTTCTTCAAAATGTCATTGATCCAACTCATATTCTACATATAATATATGATATTTCACATAATTTGATTTTATCTTTACATTGAAATAGTAAAAAATAATACAATGTGTACCAAGACTCGTGATTGCCTTCTTTATCGGTTCGTGGTAGAATTTTTTATGCATATTGCTAGCAATGTGTCTAATACAGAACTAATGATGTGAATTTGGGTATCTCTATGTATCAGAGTCTGCATTGATTGCTTCACTAATTTCCCGATAGCAATCAGATATCAAACAAACACCCCAAATGTTGGTGAAATGTTTGTTGATACATTCCAAAAACCATCTTCATGATTCATAGTTTTATTTCTCTATAATGGAAAAGGTAAGTAGAAGAGGTGAGTGGTTTCCATCTTGGTTTAATGAAATCAACAATATGCCCTTGTATTTTCTATATAGAAATATTCCATTAATCTGAATGAACTATTTTCTAAAATGAAATGCGGAGATACAGGGGAGGAATTCCCAGAACAACCAATGAAATTGAACACAAGTTGGATCAAGTCATTTATCATGAGACACATGTTCATTTGTATCAAGATGGAAGAAAACTTAGTTATGATGCCTCAATATGGCTAGAAATTAAGGCAACATCCGATATGAGTCATCCCAATCACCACAGACTATTAAAACTGCCTTCTGTTTTTCCATCCATGCCTTATTATAGGAAATATTATAACCAAATGTCTGTTGTATTCTCTCTTGCACAAGGGCTATCAGAATATTTTGGAATGTTCTAATCATCTCAACAACAATTGATGACACAATTTCTGCATCCAATGAGGTGTGATCTTGTGTCAGGCTTGGCTAAACGCAAGTATGAGCTGCCACAATCCTCGAGATTCACCAACCTCCAAATGCAATGTCTGGAATCACCCTCAAGAAAAATCTACACGCATCCCCATACTTCTCACACCATATGAGATATTTACTATGACATGATTCTTGAACTATATAGTTGCAGTGCTTCTCAATGTGAAATCTCTTTAGTGTGTTTTTTAGTGCATCTTTACTTGGAAAATTACTTCCAACATATAAGGTTTTTTCCAGCTCACTAAACCAATATAGTACAACTCCGTGGAACTTAGTTTTCAGTGTGAGAACATTATTGTCAAATTTAGGCACATGTGTCATTACTTCTGACCAAGATACAAAGAGTGGTGGATGATTTATTATAGGTAGAGGTTGTTGTAAAACTAATACATTTCTCAAAACCTCCTCCCTGACTTTCGTTGGTCCCTCCTCATCAGCACTGTTGTCACCATCTATTCCGTCATTATGAAACTCCTCATCGGAAGTTGGATTGACATGTATATCCAGGAGATCATCTAGGTTTTTCTCTTCTACATCATTTGTAATAGGCTCGATTTCATGAGGCGGACTATCTTCAACCACTCTTGTAAGCCTATGTCTTCATACAACTGGACATTGTTGTTATATAGTAGAAACATTAACATATAACTCCATCATAGTACCATCTGACCGTTGAGAAAATAAATTAATTTCTTGGAACCACTGTGCATCAAAAACCAATGGACAAGCTAGATGCCACAGTGTTTCTGGGAATTTGAAATATCTATATATCATAAACTTGATCTCTTGATCGGGTCCTGGATTTAAGGAACCAAGAATTATCTCTTGAAGGTCACTTAGGGTTACACAATCAGTTGTACTAACCACTGTTATTGGTTGTGTACTGTAAGAAGCTCCTTACTCAGTTTGAATAACCTCCCTATAGAAGTACACATAGGTAAACATGACTCTCTATGTCAAAAATATTTCTTTCATCAAAATTATGATAGTGTAACAAATATTAACAATAATGGTTAACTATATAATATTTATTAGAATGTAATTTTAGAACGCCTTTTTATACCCTAAAATATGTTAGTAATGTTTCATTATATAAAATGTTATTAGAATATAAGTCACATAATGTTTTGGAAACCGAGGTAAAAATAAGAGGAAGCATCAAATTAGTTTATTTATCATTGAGAAAATGAAAATTCTGATCATATAAAGTGAAATGAAGAAGAACAAACACATTAAATAACACATGAATTTTTTATAACATACAATAAATTCATTGACATTTTTCAATAGAATGTGGTTTAGATGAGATGAGTCTCACTTAAGATGAGGTAAAATCCAACTTATTTTTTATTGACAGCTTAATTACATCTTCTAAAGATATGTACTTAACTTTATAATTTTGAAAATATTTTGAAATTATAATAAAATATCATATATGATATCTTATATGTAATTAAGTGGTCAAAATATTTTCAAAATTCCAAAGTTAAGTACATATCCTTCAAAGATGTTATTAAGATTACAATTAAAAATAAGCTTAATTTTACCTCATGTACAAAGTGAGACTCATCTCATCTAAACCCCATTCTATTGAAAAATTTCAACAAATTTATTGTATGTCGTAAATCATTCATGTGTTATTTAATGTGTTTGTTATTCTTCATTTCACTTTATATAATCCTAAGTACTGTTAGCTAATCATTATATGGATTTATTTTTTAATCCTATGTTATTTATTAATTATTCTATAATTAATCATTTATAATAATAAATATTATTTCTAAACTATATAATATTTATAATACTAAAATTTTAAAACATTTTCTTATATCATAAACTATGATACAAATGTTTCTTAGTATAGTTTTTACTAAGTTAATCATTCTTTAATCACTGGTTCATCATTACTAAGTTAATAATTAGTTAATAATTCTTCAATCACTCTATAATAGAGAATAACAAACACATAAAATAACACATGAATGTTTTACAACATATAAGAAATGCCAACATTTTTCAACAAAACATGGTTTGGATGATATGAGCCTAACTTCAGAAGTGAGGTAAAACCCAACTAATTTTTATTTGATAGCTTAATAACATCTTCTACAAGTATGTACTTAACTTATTATTAATTATATATCTTTATATGATGTTATTATACAACCAAATAAAAATAAACTAGATTTTACCTCAATTCCTAAGTCACATTCATCTAATACAAACCATGTTTAATTGAAAAATGTCAAGGTATTACTTGTATATTGTAAAACATTAATGTGTAATTTAATGCATTTTTTCTTCTCCAATTTATTTTATATAATCATAATTTTCATTTTATCAACTGATTTTCTTAGTACAGTTTTTAACTAATCAATCATTCTTTAATCGCTAGTTAATCATTATTAAGTTATTCTTTAATTATTTATTCTTTAATCATTAATCATATGATATTCATTAGTTAATTATAATTAACTAATCATATGTATTCATTTTTAATCCTAAGTTATCATTAATTAATCAATAATTAATCATTAATAATAATAAGTATTATTTATAAACTATATATAACAAATTAAACTATTTAATAAATAAAATCTTTAAAACTGACTAAAAAGAATTCAATTACTAATAATAACTTTCATTCTTTAATGCCTTTTTCCATGTCCATTTCAATATATAACATCATAATTATCATTTTATCATTGATAAATATACTAATTTGATTTTTCTTTTCTTAGGTATTTTAGTAGTTTATAAAGAAAATATGAATCATCTTAAGCACATCCCTCGAGAGTGTCAAACCAGGAGTGCAGCAAGGCCCATTATCATGCACTAATTCCCATTCAAGTCTAGCTCAAAGCAGTGTTTTTGGGTTTTACCCTTAAGTACATTTGTACCAGAGCCACATCCACTTGTTTTTATATAGATAGGGATTTGATTGCTTAAATAACCATATAATCTTTATGCTACCAAAATTTCACAATACTTAATCCTAAGTTATTCTATACTTAATCTATACTTAATCATTACTAATAAAAATTATTATTCCAAACTATATATAACTAATTAAATGACCTAATAAACAAAATATTTAGAACTAACTAAACTGCTTAAAAATGAAATATTTAGAGCTAAAAATAATTCAATTAAATAAATAAAAAACATTAAATTAAATAAAAAAATACCTCTAAATGATGCTTCGCAAAAAACCGCCTTCTTTTGGACCACCAACTCCACTGCATGGAAAAGGAATTTTTTTAGAGATAGAAGCAGTGGATTTAGGAGAGATGGGGGGAAAATGAAGTGAGGAGAATGGGGAGCTACCCTTTAATAGGGAGTTGAGGCAAAGGCAGCATCGTCAATGCTGCCTTTCACCTTTTCATGAGGCCAAAGGTAGCATCAGTGGTTCTGCCTTTCACCTCACCCAGAGTCCAAAGGAGGCATCCCCTCTGCCACCTTTTCTATGTCATCGATCCGGGGAAAAGGTGGCACAGGGGATGGAAGGTGGTATCACCAATTCCACCTTTTAGGTGTATTTTAAAAAAAAAATAAACCTATTCTATTTTTAAAAAAAATAGAAAACATATTAAAAAAATATTTAGATTCATATAGAAAATTCAATATTAAATGTTCCATGGAATCAAAGAAACTCGGTGGGAATATTTTCTCCAATTTATATAAAATTAAAACAACATATTTTTCCATGGAATTAAATGCATTATAATCCAATGTTTCTGTACAAATATCTCAGAAAAAAATGATATTTCGGTCAACACATCACTGATTGAAGAATTCAACAGCCCTCTAAGACCAACAGGTAGTAATATTTCAATTATGACATGAAAATCATGACTTTTTAACCTGATAATATTTCCATTTCTGATGTAATGAGACAAATTAGAATCATACCTATCTGGTAATCTCAAATCTCTAATCCATTGACAGTATAATAAACAGTTTTCTTTACTAAGTGAGTAAGCTACTTTTGGCTTCATTAATTTGTGTGATATTTCATTTTCAAATAATTCAAGTTCCGAATGTTTGAAAATTTGTACAAGATCTAATTATACCTTTACATTATCTTTGGTCTCACCATGTGTGTCTAACACTGTATAAAACATATTATCAAAAACATTCTTATCAATATACATTACATCTAACATGTGAAAAACCAAAAAATCAGATTAATATGGATGGTCCCAAAAATACTCTACTTTATCCAATTATGATATCTCCCAAAACCATTTATCTTTTACTCATTTATGGTTAGTCCAAAAGTAACATGAGGTAATGAAAAGATAATAGATTTTACTTGATTACCTGAGAGCACTGCTGGAGGTGCGTCTATTTCAATTTGACCTTTTATAAAATTAATTTTGTTTCTTCAAAAAGGGTGATCCTTAGGAAGAAATCTCTGATGACAATAAAAATAACTAACCTTTCTTCCATTACAAAGTATAAGCACTTTTTTCTTAGTCATGCAGTACAGACATGATTTTAGACCATGTGTGCTCCATCTAGATAAAATACCATATACCAGAAAGTCACTAATCTTCCATATTAATGTACCCTTAAATATAAAATTCTGATATGTAGTTATATCAAATGTAGTTACACCGTTGTTCTATAATGAAATTAACTCTTCAATTAGTGATATCAATTAAACATCAATATTCTCCTTTGGATGTCCTAGAATTAACATATTCAAATATATATATGGTTCCTTTGTCAACATCCAATGATGCAAGTTGTAAGGAGTAATGAAAGCAGGCCAACAAGAATATTGACTGCCGTAAGCACTAAATGGACAAAAACCATTAGTAGAAAGGCCAAGTCGTATGTTACGAGGTTCTATAGAAAAAGAAGGATGTGTCTGATCAAAATGTTTCCATGAGTCACCATCACATGGATGATTTAAGTTTTTTGTGATGGAAATATTTGATTTATGCCATGTCATAAATCCAGTTGTGCTGCGAGACATAAATAAACGTTGTAAATGAGGTGTAATTGGAAAATATCTCAATTGTTTCATGGTAACTCTGGACTTTACTTATTGTTCCTCTTTATACATCGATTCTCCACATGTTGGACAATTAACCAAAGATTCATATTCAGCATAATATAAGATGCAATCATTTGAAAATGAATGGATCTTCTAATAACTTAGACCCAAATTATGAACCAACCTTTTAATTTCATAGAAACTTGTAGGTAATGTATTTTCATCAGGCAAAAATGACTTAAAAAAGATAAAATATGATCGAAATGACTATTAGACATTCCAAAATCTGTTTTTAATAGCCATTGATTTTGTAATAGCTTCAAGTTTTCTCATCTGGATTCCCAGATATAAGGCCTCCTCAATGAATTACAACAAATTGTAAAACTGAGAAAGTTCAAATTCAAGATTTGGAATGTCATTCTGAGTTTTTGTTTTAGGAATAGATGGACCAGCTACCTCATGTATTAAATTCCAAAATGATGGATCTAAAACCAAAAAAAATTATTTTCTACTGAACTATTCTCACCATGTTGATACCAAAAAATATAATCTTTTTGAAAACTATAACGCAATAGATGAAGTCCAACATTGTCAAATGTTTCAAATATCCTAAGACCACATTTTTGACACAGAAATTTAATTGTTTCTTCAAAATAAAAATTTTAATTTGATGATGAAAAAGATATAAAGGCTTTAACACCTTCAATATAGATAGAATTTAAACCATATAATTTTGATTTTTTCCATTATTTATCTAATCATGATCGCATAATAGATATCATTGTCTACTTACCAAGTCCATAGTTATCTAAAAAATAATAAGAATAACAATAATTATTGCTGATAATTTTGACTAGTTAAAAATTATTATTATATTTTACCATCTTGAAATATTATATGAAATATGAGCAGAGTGAGGTACTCGGTTAGCACTAGTTTATGGGACCCGTAGAGGCTCGGTGTAGATAAAAATAAAAATATTAAATATATTATATAAGACACATGATATTTTTTAAAAATAATAGAATATCTCTTGAACGGTGCCGTATATGAAAAATTGGAGATCACCATTGGGTCTGGGATGTGGGGTTTATTCTATACATGACATTAGATTTGTGAGTGTTAGGTTGTTACATTACAGATGAGGGTAATTCATTTAATATTTGTATTAGAAATTATTATAAAAATTCAATATATCTTTCAAACTATGTATTGTATGATAAATTGGAGATCACCATTGGGTCCGAGATGTGAGGTTTACCCTAGGCACGATGTAACATTTGTTAGCGCCGACTATTTCGTAACATCGCACGCAGGGGTATCATTTTTAATCTTTTATTAATATTATTTATATAATTATTTGTTTTTATACATAAATATATATTACAATGTTAATAAAAATTATTAATACAGATTATTTTAATTAATTAAACATTTATATGAAATTATTATTAATTAATTAATAATTACTATATATATCACAATTAATTATAAATTATGTAATGAACATTCTATATTATGTAATGATTATTATTATAAATTATGTAATTATTATTATTAATTATTATAAATTATGTAATTATTATTATGTAATGATTATTATTCATTATTTAAATTATTATAAATTATGTAATGATTATATATATATATATAATAATTTCTTAAATTATTATTGCAATTTTATTATTACAATTTTATTATGTAATGATTATTATTATTATTAAAATTTGATAAATTATCTAAATTATTATAAATTATGTAATATTTATTATTAATTTATTAAATTATTATTGCAATTTTAATAATTACTATATATATATATATCACAATTTCTTAATTAATATAAATACATAAAATATATTCTAACTCATTTTTAAACAAATATATATATATCAAATCTATATAAACATATATATATATACATATAATTTCATTACCTTGAATTTATAATTTATATAAATAATTTATAAATAAAATTGAGTTCATTTTTTTGAATTAATAATTAATTTGAATTCATAATTATTTAGAATTAATAATTTTTGAATTAATAATTTTTACCCTATATGTATTATAATAGTTTTACGAGTCATGTATTTTTACAACATTTATACGAAATATTAATACTAATTATTTTAATTAATACAACATTTTATAATAATTATTAAGAATTTCTAAACGTTGTTATATTTTATTATAAAATTTTTACAAATTATTATAATTTTATAATTATCACTAATATTTACAATTTATTAATAATAAAGACTCATTAATTATTACATATTACAAATTATTTATTGATTTTTACTAATTATTTAAATTGATACTACATTTTTAATAATTAATATTTTTTACAAATTTATAATAATTCCCAATATTTTTTATATTTTTTTAAAAACTATTACAAAAAATTATCCTAATTATTATTAAATAAGTTTTTACTAAATATTACATATTTTAAATTATCTTTGTTTTTTCAATTATACAATTTTTTAACGTTTTTTTATAAAACAAAATTCTTATAAATAACATTTTATTAAAAATAATATTTAGATTAATTTTATCATCATTATTAAAAATAAATCAATTATATTTAGACATATAAATATTTAAACATACATACATACATGCACGTGTGCCAAGAAAAATTATTATAAAAAATATTATTATAAATAAATATTACTGTAAAAAATATTATGCACGCACAAATATAATTATAAAAAATTATTATTTGTGTGAAAATGTTATTATTATGCGTACGCACAAAAAAATTAACATAAAAAATATTTATACATACAAATATTTAGACATACATACACGCGCGTGCAATAAAAAATTTGAAACTAGGAAAAAAATGAAAGGAATAATAAAACCAAAAAAACAATAAGCAATAAAGAATAGGTAAAATTATAATTAATTTCCAACAACCCTAAAACACAAAGAAAATTAAAATAAATCTAAGTGTTGAAGAAACCAGTATATTTGCAAACAAATACAAACTTCCAACATATTTTAATAATAATCATATTTTAGATAATATAAAATAATAATGTTTTAACAACCCTAAACACCCAAAAAAAATCTATACAGTTTAAAGATCAAACATTGTGAAAAATATTGTAAATCAAATTAAAATAATTTGTGCGTAATCAAAATACTCAAATCTGCAATAATAAATTTTAACTAACCCTATATGTCAAATAAATAATCAAAATAGGGTAAAATTTTAAACCTAGGTTTTTTCAATTTATCAATCTAATGAAAATATGCAAAACAACTGACGAAGGATGGAAGCAGAGTCCATACCTTGAAGATTTGGTGTGAAATCACCTAAAAATCGGAAGAAAAGGAGCTTTCTAGGGCTGCACAAAGTGGGGTGTCCAGTAGGGTTCTACTGTGTTTAGGAGAGAGAAGGAAGGAAGAAAGGAGTGGCATGGAATGTTAAAACTCAATACTTTTTGCGATGGTATAATAGTGAAGGAATTAATTTTGTCGCAACAAATGTTTTTATTGAAAATTATTTTTGATGGAATTCAATTCTAATCGTAAATACTGTTGACTCAAAGGGAATTTGCGAAGGATTATTCAATCCATCGCAAATTCCCATCGTGAATGATTTTCATGCTAGGTGGTGAGAAATCCTGCCAAAAATATTTGTGACAAAATTCTACCTATGTCACAAATAGGTATTGTCTACAGACTATTTGCGATAGGAAATTGGTCCTTCACAAATGTCCCATTTCAACTACTTGAAATTCTAGTAGTGAATGCTTATGTGTTCCTAAATAATGTTTTAAATTATTTTAAAGAATGTTTCACTGCTACAAAATAGGTCTTTAACAGTGCTAAAAATGGACTTTATCAGTGCTAGAAAATCGCTGACTACATGAGTGAGGTTAAAAGTCGTGGTCTTTTATTAGTTCTTATAAAAGGTCTAATAAAAGGTCTTTTATCAGCGCTAATAAAGTATTCCTTTATCAGCACTTATATAAGTGTTGATAAAGGACCTTTTATCAGTGCTCATAAAAGTGCTAATAAAGTAGACATTTATCAGTGCTTTTAACAGTGCTGATAAATGTGTCCTTTATCAGCACTTTTAAAAGCACTGATAAAGGGTCATACTGCAGTGTGTTGTTGCAGCACACTATAGCACCACTGCAATGTGCTGTAACAGAACACTGTAGCACCAGAAACACATCAGATATCAACAAAAACAAGTACCAATATAGGATTTAAATAAAATAAAATTTACAACACAAACACAAGAAAAACACTATATTATAGACATTTCAATCATTGGTTTATACAATTACATAAATACAAATTATTACATGCATTCAAAAACATCAATGTTCCTTTTCCTTTTAATCCTAACCCAACTCATGATATTGCCGAACAAACCACCCCTGCCCAAGAAAAATAATTCACATATATAAGAAAACAATTCTTAAGTTAGTAATGATATAAAGAAATAAATTAATAGAAAGTGTTAATTTTACTAAAATTGATGTTAATTTTAAATAAAAAGATGCACTTTGATTCATATCAGTCACATCATATATCGGATTGAGGTGCAGCTGATTCCAACACATCTCAAATGAATTTTGGATCATTTTCCTAAAGTATCAAAACAATCTGAATGTATTTTCTCAGTTTTGAGCACATCAGTTGTCTTTTTTACTAAAATGTCATTTTAAACTATAAACAGACACTTTTGACTCATTATGATCACATCGTGTATAATTTTGACATGAAATGGATTCTTATACATCACAAATGAATTATGAATAATTTTCCAAAATTATTAAGAAAATTCAAGCGTGTTTGATCGGTTTTCAGTGGGTGATACTTTTTGAACTAAAATTTCGATTTTAAAGTGATAACAGACACTTTGAGTCATACCAGGCACATCGTATATCGGATTAAGGTGTGGCTAATTTCTACACATCACAAATGACTTATGGATTATTTTTATAAAGTATCAAAACAATCTAAATGTTTTTACTTGGTTTTGAGTAGGATGGTTGTCTATTTTACTAAAATTGATGACAATTTTAAATAAAATGACACACTTTGAGTCATATCGGTCACACCGTGCATCGGATTGAGGTATGGATGATTTTTACATGTTCTAAATTACTTATGGATTATTTTCCTAAAGTATCAAAACAATATGAATGTGTTTTATCTGTTTTGAGTGTGTCAGTTGTCTTTTTTACTAAAATTTCATTTTAAACTAGAAACATGCACTTTTGACTCATTACGATCACATCGCATATCGGTTTGACATGGAACGGATTCTTACACATCATAAATGACTTATGAATTGTTTTACTAAATTATAAAGAAAATCCAAGTGTGTTTGATTAGTTTTTAGTGACTTACACTTTTTGAACTAAAATATCAATTTTAAACTAATAATGTACGCTTTGAGTAATACTGGGCACATCATGTATCAAATTGAAGTGAATATAATTTTTACACATTAAAAATGACTTATAGATCATTTTCATAAAGTATCAAAACAATCCTAATGTGTTTTCTTGGTTTTGAGTAGGACAATTGTCCATTTTACTAAAATCGATGACAATTTTAAATAAAAAGACACACTTGAGTCATACCGGTCACACCGTGTATCAGATTGGATGATTCCTAAACATACCAAATGACTTATGGATTGTTTTCCTAAAGTATCAAAACAATAATAATGTGTTTCCTTGGTTTTGAAAAAGTCACTTGTCTTTTTTACTAAAATATCATTTTAAACTGGAAACACACACTTTTGACTCATTATGGTCCCATAATGTATCAATTTGATGTGAAATGGATTCCTACATATCACAAATGACTTATGAATAATTTTCTTAAATTATCAAAAAAAATTGAGCATGTTTGATCAGTTTTCAGTGAGTGACACTTTTTTGAACTAAAATATTGATTTTAAATTGATAATGGACACTTTGAGTCATACCAAGAACATCGTGTATTGGATTGAGGTGTGGATTATTTTTAAATGTCACAAATAACTTATGGATCATTTTCATAAAGTATCAAACCAATCTGAATGTTTTTTCTCAGTTGTGAGTAGGACAGTTGTCTATTTTACTAAATTTTATGACAATTTTAAATAAAAAGATGCACTTTGAGTCATACCAGTCACACCATGCATCAGATTGAGATGTGGATGATTTATACACATCTCAAATGAATTATGGATCATTCTTATAAACTATCAAAACAATTTGAATGTGTTTTCTCAGTTTTGAGTACCTCACTTGTCTTTTTTACAAAAAATGTCATTTTAAAATTGAAACATTCACTTTGACTCATATTGATCACATTGTGTATCGGATTGAGGTTAGGATGATTCCTACACATCAAAAATGACTTATGGGTCATTTTTATAAATTATTTAAACAATTTTAATGCATTTTCTCAGTTTTGAGTAGGTCAGTTGGCCTTTTAACTAAAATTGATGTCGATTTTAAATAAAAACATGCACCTGGAGTCATACCGGTCACACTGTGCATCGAATTAATGTGTGTTTGATTCATGAAAATCTCAAATAACTTATGTATTATTGTCTTAAAGTATCAAAATAATATTAATGTGTTTTTTCGGTTTTGAGTAGGTCAATAAATTGATTGAAATTATAAATAAAGATGCACTTGGAGTCATACCAATCACACCATGTAATGGATTGAGGTGCAGATAATTTCTACACATTCCAAATCACTTATGGATTTTTGTTCTAAAGTATCAAAACAATCTGAATTTGTTTTTTCAGTTTTGAGTACGTCACTTGTCTGTTTTACTAAAATGTAATTTTAAACTTGAAACAAGCACTTTGACTCATACAGATCACATCATGTATCAGTTTGATGAGAGACCAATTCCTATATGTCACAAATGATTTATGAATCGATTTCCTAAATTATAAAGAAAATATAAATGTGTTTTATTGGTTTTCATTGAGCAATACTTTTTAATGTCAAATATCAATTTTAAACTGATAACGGACACATTGAGTCATATCGGGCACATCGTGTATCAGATTGAGGTTCAGCTGATTCCTACACATCACAAATGAATTATGGATTATTTTCTTAAAGTGTCAAAATAATATGAATATTTTTTTCTTGGTTTTGAGTATGTCAGTTGAATTTTTTAATAAAATTGATGTCAATTTTAAATAGAAAGAAGCACTTGGAGTCATACTGGTCCATTGAATTTCTTTGTTGGATTGCCAACACTGTGTGACCAGCTTTGAACAAACCACATTAACTCAAAAAAAATAATCCACCTATATAAGAAAATAATTATTATGAGTAATACTAAAAAGTAATAAATTAAACATAAATATGAAATAATACATTAATTCTATGGATAATGATTTTAATGTAAAAATATCAAGATTGCCTATGTGATTGAGAAGTGGAAGGAACTTGAAGGAAAGTGATAAATTTCAACACTACCGGGGTGAAAGTTTTTGAGGGAGAAGAAGTTTGTGGAAGTTTTGGTGCAAAAATGCATGAAAAATAGACAAATCACCCCAACTCGAACAAAATAATCTACCTGTATAAGAAAAGAATTATTATATGAGTAATACTAAAAAGAAATAATTTAAACATAAATATGAAACAGTATATTATTTTTATGGATAATGATTTTACTATGAAAACATCAATATTACCTTTGTAATTGACCAGAGGCAATGTCGTTTCTCTTCTAGTGGAGATAACTTGAAAGAAAGTGATAAATGCAACACTGCAAGGGTGAAAAGGTTTTTAAGGATAATAATTTTGTGGATGTTTTGGTGAAGAAAGGAAAAAATATGGACAAACCACCCCAACTCGAACAAAAGAATCCACCTATATAAGAAAACAATTATTATATGAGTAATACTAAATAGAAATAAATTAAACATAAATATGAAATAATACATTAATTCTATGGACAATTATTTTACTATGAAAACATCAAGATTACCTCTATAATTGAGTAGTGGCAGCATTGTTGCTCTTCTAGAAAATGTAGTGGAGATAACATGAAAGAAAGTGATAAATAAAATACTTTAGGGGTGAAAAGGTTTTGAGGGAGAAGAATTTTAGGGAATTTTTAGTGCAGAAAGGCATAAAAGATGGTAGACCATCTCAAATCGAACAAAAGAATCCACCTGTATAAGAAAAAAATTGTTATGTGAGTAATAATAAAAAAAATATACATAAATATGAAACAATACATTAATTCTATAGAAAATGATTTTACTATGTAAACATCAATATTACCTCTATAATTGAGCATAGGAAGCTTCATTGCTCTTCCTAAAAAGGTATTGGAGATAACTTGAAATAAAGTAATAAATGTAACACTACAGGGGTGAAAAGGTTTTGAGGGAGAATAATTCTCTGGAGGTTTTGATGTAGAAAGGCATAAAAGATGGACAGACCACCCCAACTCAAAAAAAAGAATCCACCTATATAAGAAAACAATTATTATATGAGTAATAATAAAAATAAATAAATTAAACATAAATATGAAACAATACATTAATTATATGGATAATAATTTTATTAGTCAAATATCAAGATTACCTCTATGATTGATCAGAGACAGCGCTGTTTATCTTCTTGTAAAGGCATGACACATGGATAGAAATCTTCTAAAATAAACGAACTCTACAAGGAATAATGAAAACTAAATCAACGTTTCATTGTATAATTTTTAGGTAAAATAGAGAAAGTATATTGTAACATTACCTTTACATATTTCTGAAGGGTTTATTTCATTATATTTTGTTCTTACAAGGGATTGGTAACATCATCATGTGTAGAATACATTGTTTTCATGAGTAGTAAAACATTTAATTTAGATTATGTTAATGAAGTATAGAACATTTAATATTATGAAAAAAAACATAATATATTAAAAAACACTTCTACCTTATCATTTAACTCTCTTTATTTTTTTAAATATTTAAAGGATTTGGTTCCTCTATCAAGAATCCAAATATCCTCTTTGTGGTCCTCTATAACGTACAATACATTGTCTACATTGGGACCGACATGAACTGATTGTGATGTACCAATGAAAGGGTCATCCTTGATTAAATTTTCACCTGAATCGACATTTGTCTTAGTCACTGGTAGGACAATTAACCAATTATTGTTTTTTGTATTAGATATATAAAATACTTGCACTGCTTGTGATGCCATTATGAACGGATCATCTTTTTCCCCTTCCACACTGAAATTCATCTTCATAAATCTCATTTCATCAACTTTCACTCCATTGATATTTTCAATCCATTTTCAAAGGAAAAGCAGCACTTGAAATGTTGTATAATCCAACTCGTATATCTGTTTGATAATGACAAAATATGACATATTTTCATAAATTGGATTTCTACCCTTTGAACCAGATATGTGTATCACATCAGCCATAAGCATAACACCACTGTTTTTCAATGTACTAAATTCATCATGTTATTTTATATAAAACATATAACCATTGATTACAAAAACAGTGTAAGATATAACATTTTCATTCGGTCCTATGGCTAGCCATTGAAGTCATTCAGTAATTGAATTCATATTTTTAGATAAATTCTTACAAATTTGATCTCTGAACCATCCTATAAATTTTTTATTGTATGTATTTGATATATATTCTCCAACCTTTGATAGATTAAAATCTATAAGAATTTCTTTGTAGGATTCAATGTATGGATCAACATATTCACTATTATGTAATATGTAAAGGTGTGCTTTATCTTGTTCTATCAAGGTAATTTTAACAGTATCTCTTCTGAAAATACCTTCACCCTGAAGGCATTCACTGTGACAATAATTTGGAAGACCGATGCTTTCAACATCTGATAGGTAATCGGTACATAATTCAATAGCTTCTTCAACAATTTATCATTCTGCAATACAACGTTCTTTCCAACTTCGATTCTTGATATACCCTTTTAAAATATTTATATACCATTCAATGGGGTACATCCAACTGTAATGGAAAAGACCACATAGTTGAATCTATCTAACCAAGTGAACCATCAGGTGGACCATTATATCAAAGAATTATAGTGGGAATAACATCTCTAATTCACATAATATGACTGAAATCCTCTTATTCATGGTGGGAAACTTCATCGGGTCTACAACTTTACTGCATATGGCTTTGAAAAAGAAGCAGAGACTGGTTAATGTATGTCGTACATTTTGAGAAAGAATGTAATAGAAAGAAACAAGTATTAAATATTACATCAAAACATGATAGTCATGTGATTATAGTCCTTGTAAATTCAAATTAGTCAATGACATTACATTCTTGATATTTGATGAATACCCTTTTGGAACTTTTACACTGGTAAGGAAAAGAAAAAATTTCAATTTTTACTGTCTGGATAGAGTGTAAGTTGCTGGAGGAAGAAATGTATGCCTTTTACACTTCACTATTTCCAACTCTTACATTATCCCCATTTCAATCAAGTCTAACCTAGCCTTGATGCCATCTTTCATTTGTCTAGGAACATTTAGTAAAGTGACAATAACACTATCAAATACATTTTTTTCTACATGCATGACATCAATAAAATTTCTAACATACAAACAATTATAATATGATAATTCAAAGAAAATTGATCTCTTCTTCCAACCAGATTTTTTAATGTTTTTCAAAAATGGTTTACTGAAAAAAAGTTTTAATATTTTTTACTTTATTGTACATTTGATCACCCGTTACTAGAGATAGTGTTGTACCTTGTTCGATATTCCCATTGAATGTTGTCGTCTAGAATTAGTATTTATATCATCGAGGTAAAAATTTCCAATGTCCTAAAAACAAAGTATTTGAGGAATGTTTCAACCAAACTGAATATGTGCATTTTTCACAAATGGGACACCCCAACATTCCTTTAATTATATAGCCTGATAAATTTCCATAAGCGGGGAAGTCATTTATCGTTCTGTAAAATATGGCCCACAATGTGAATTCTTCACTTCTATGAGCATCATACATTGTAACACATATATCCCACATCAATTTAAAATCTTAGATCAATGGAGCCAAATAGATATCAATATCATTACCAGGTTGTTTTGGTCCAGATATAATAAGAGACAACATAATGTATTTGCGCTTCATGAAAAACCATGGCGGCAAGTTATAATTTACCAACATGATGGGCCATGTACTGTGAGTACTACTATATACATCAAAAGGATTTATTCCATCTATATATAACGTAAGATGCAAGTTTCTTAGATCATTTCCAAATTCAATAAACTCATAATCAATTTTCTTCCACTGAGGATAATATGCTAGATGGCGTAGGTTCTCATGTTTAATTCTTGTATCTGTATTCCATGTTAATTATATCATAGTTTCCTGACATCCATATAGTCTTATAAACCATGGAATGGTAGGAAAGTACCATACAGATTTCAAAGGACTTGATTCATTTTTCTTGTATCTATTTGTGCCACACTTAGGGCATTTTATGAGTGATTCATGGTCCTTGAAAAAACAATATGCAATCATTTAGACAAGCATGCAGTTTTTTAGAGATCATGGTCATTGAACGTAACATTTGTTTGGTGTCATATGTTTGGCGTGGAAGTTCATTTTCTTCTGGTATCATATCATTCGGGAGACCAAGTAGTTCTGTAAAGTTGTTGTCACTCCATCCACTACCAGCTTTCAAATTATATAACTTCAATACGGCTGACAATGTTGTGTATTTAGTACAACTAGTATATAATAGTTTCTTGGGATAGCTATTTAACTCCTCAAACAACTTTGTAAAATCATGAATGTCATCTTCAATTAACATTTTCATTTCTTTCATGCGATCTCTATCATCATTTACAAATGTATTTATATCAAATGATTTTATAAACTACAGTATCATCCCAATAAGTGTCCACATTTAGTTTTTTCCCATTTTTAGTCCAACATTTATAGCTTTGATCTATTCCATAACAAATCAAATGTTCTTCCAACTCTTACGAACTTATTTGTATTAAATAACAACAATGTAAACATGGAAAGAGGATTTTATAAGGGTTGTCTACATGCTCTCTTGCAAACTTGATGAACTCTTTAACTCTATATTCATACTCATTTTTCAAATGATTAGCATGAATCCATTTTCAATTCATATCCATCATATTAGGTTCATAAACGTTTAATTTTTTACAATATATAAATAAATACACATAAGATAGTCATTATCAAAGGTGAAAGTTATAGACAATTCTAATAAGGGAAACTCAACATTTGATTGTTTCAAAGAAGTTCAGTATGTTGAAGAAAATGGGTAATTGGATTTAAGAAAAGAATTACTCTGCTATGGTAGGTGTTATCCTATCAATTCATTCAATGGTGAAAGTTATAGACAACTCATACTAATTTCATTTTCCATGATGCATACCCACCCTTAATATTTATAGGTAATTCACAAAACATATCTATTATTTCTTCACATTAGATTCACATGAGATGTATATTATATTTATCACACATTTAAGGAATGGGTATTTGAGAAAATGACACTCCTTCTCAATTATATAGGAACCCATCCACCACCCTTTCAGAACAACAACTAAAATTATGATCCCTCGATATAATCCACAAATAATATTTATAATTTTCATCCATTACACTTTTTAGAGGTCCAACTCTCAATAGGGTGTCCTAAATTATTCAATACGAAGAAATATTTCAATAGAATATATGATTTCATTTAGGTAATTAACAATTTTTTATATTTCTTTTCCATTTAGATTATTCAACTACCTATTATTAATATTAATTTAATACTTTAATAAAAATCAAAATAAAATAAATATACATATATAATAAATATATTATAATAAGATCAAATTTATATTAATTCTCATCCATTGATTATTAAATGTTATTTTTTGGGTCAATTTAACCACCAACATAAAGTATGATATAAAATGATATCATGGACTGTTATGAAAACATAATTAATTTTTTATTTGATATTTATAATGAAAGTATTTTTGTTTATGGTTCTATAAAGGTAACATGAAAATTTAACCCATTCTTAATAAACCACCTTAAGCTTTTCAAAAATTACTAAAACAAGCATGTTATATATTCCATATTGGGGAACCATACCTAAAACATCCATGGAATGAACATGGAACATATTAAGTCACAATAGAACTGTAATTATAATACCTTTGGTATTAAGAAGAAGATGAAATCTTGAACAAGGATCAATGACCAAGATCGCTATATAGAAATAGATAAGGAATAATTGGAACTATTATCAATCAATGATCAATATAAATTAAAAACTATGAATTAAGATTATAGAGAAAGATAGGGTGCAGATGTAGACAGTGAAGAAAATTGATTCAAAATAACAATTTAAAAGACCAAAACAAGATATCCAAATTGGTATTCAATCAAACAATGGATCATAAACAAATTGTTATGTTCATAATCTAAAAAAAATAGTATACAAGGACCATACCACAAATAACTCATGATATCATTGAACAAGAAATCAAAAATGAAATGAAAAATACACAAAGAAAATCACAAGTTCTGCCTCACTAGGTTGAATAAAATTCGCTTCAGAAATCCTAACTGCAACTGAACACCGGATGTCCAATGATGTTCGAACAACTGGAAGCAATCAAGTGGTGTGATTCGAGCTTTGATTAACTGTGGAGGAGCACCGGTAATGGGTGGATTTTGCAGAAAGCTTATGATATCACAACGGGTTCTTAAATGGGTAAGGTTTTTTAAATATATCGGGACACTTTTATCAGCGCTTACAAATAAGCGCTGATAAAAGGAATATTTATCAGTGTTAAATTTTTAGCACTAATAAAGCCTAATCTTTATTAGTATGAAAAAAGTACTGATAAAGACCTACCTTCATCAGTGCTTATTACTTAAGCGCTGATAAAGGATTTATAATTATAATTATAAATAAAAAATTATAAATATATATATACTTAATATATATATATATAGTAAATATATTCCTTTTTTAATATATTTATTATAATTTTATAATTATTTATTCATAATTATAGAAATATTTTTGAAAACTAATATTTATATCTAATTTTAAGTGCATGAATATGCATATATGTTAAAAATAAGTGAAATTGAATAAATTAAAAATAAGTACACTTTAATAATATTGAAAAAATAGATAAGTTTTGTGTGTGTGAATTGTATATAAAAATTCATTAATTACATATATGTGAAATCAATATAACACACATTTGATCTATGTTAAATTTAAAAATAAAATGATACATTCAATTATATGTCCATTGCACTATAATTAGTCAGTATTTTTAATTCATGTTAATTTTTAATTATAAACCATTATTCACTAAATATATGACTATTTAATGTAAGGCACATAAATATATTGTAATATAAAAATAATATTTATATAAATTAATATATATTTATATATTTAATATATACAATTTATTAACATTAATTATCATAATTATCTAATTAATAAAATGTTTAATATTTAATAATGTATAATCAATTTATTCATTTTTATCAATAACTATTTAATTAATAAAATTTCTAATATTTGTTTTAATAAACTTATTTTTATTTTTTATTTATTTAATTATTTAATTTTATTTATTCTGAACATTATCAGTGCTAACAAAAAATCACTGATAAAGGTTCAATTTATCAGTGCTAAAAAACATTGGTAAAAGGTTAAATTTATGGTCACTTTCTTTAGCATTGATAAATATGCCATTTATCAGTGCTTTTTTGTAGCGCTATTAAACACTGGTTTTGTAGTAGTGTTTTGAGATCTTTAAAAATTGTTACATATGATAGAAATATTTAGAAATTGATCTCCTTTTATATTAGTGGTTAAAGTGGTTTGAAAGGCATGGTTATGCATGGTTTGGGGTCTGGTTGTGTTGTGTTTGATAAAATTCCCCTTTGAATTGAAAAATTGTTTAATTGTTTAAATTGAACTCCTTGAAATGGGGATAGCACATGGGATCCTGGGTATTTAGGTTTAGGCTAGGACAAGCACAATGAGGCATGATAATCCCTCTGACATCATAATTATGCTACAACACTAACTAAACACTTTAATGGTATGTATAGGGAGTCACTTGATAGGGTTTCCCCTTCTCTGTAGGACTTGAGATTACTTTCACTAGAGGCATTCATGTAATTGAATGTGATTGGTCCGACCACCAAGATAATGTGAGGATCCTAGGATGCCCTTGACCTTTGATACATTAGGGCTTACCTATAGTGCTTATTTAAATTAGTTATTCACATGGAATGTTTTCTTTCAGACTTAAAATGTTATAAATCATGTTCTTGATTCTTATATTTAAAATGTTAAAATCCTACTTTCATATGGTTTACTTTCAAACTATAATTCTTGGACTTATCTAACAAATATTTATTATGATACACTTGGTGGGATCTTGCTGGTCTAGTTGTGCTCACACCCTACATACAACTAATGGGTATATATAGACCTTATTTTGGAATATATAGGTAAAGTAAAGGTGCCACTTGGTGTAGGCATGTATTCATATTAATAGGGAATATGTTGGTGGTAGAGACATGGTGGGATTGATAAATAATTTCACCTATAGATGGGTAGCAGTTTTTGTTTTAGTTATTCTGTCACATTCTTGTATCATTGGTCTAGCTTCTAATCCCGTATTTGGTACATGTATGTGTTTGAATTACCTTTTGATTATGGAATGGTTATTTTTTATATTAACAACTATTATTTTTTCATCATTTTGAGATTTTATTCTTGTTTCTGATTCTCTTTCATTTTATGTTTTGATTCTATCTATTTGGGAGCATGACTTTCCAAGTTATGTCAAGGTCATGTTGGGTCCCCAGTTCAGATCTTTTTAACACTTTTTATTAGGAAAATAGTTCCAAAAGTTGAATCTCAATGAACATACACTATTTTCTAGCCCGTGGGGATCAGGAATACCCTTCCAGCCTTTCTAAGGCCCTCTCAGGTTCCCAATTGAGGTGTGACCTGGGTTTGTTTGTGATAAGTATTATCTTGGTTTAAAAATTTAGCATACGTAAAGTGGAATGTTTTTATATCACCCAAATTACACAAAAAAGGTCATAACACACTTTAAGTAATCCAATGGTTTCTTGATCTTTAAATATTTAGAAGGATCGATTTTAATCTTGTGAAGAAAATGAAGAGTTGGATAGTTTAGAATTATTATACCCCAGTGTCATCGAAACACTTATCTATCTTGCTAATTGAACTTGTTTTGATATATCTTTTTCTATTTTTTTTTTTGAAAGGTTTATTTTAGTTTCCACATAGAAACTAGAATGTAATTAAACACATTTTTCATTATATTTGTGCCACTATTGATTTGGGTTTATTCTATTCTAATAAATTAGAGAAAATGATGGTTGGTTTTGCAGATGTAGGTTCTTTATCAGATCCTCATAATTCATGATTACAAACTTTTTATGTTTTCACAGTTGGAGGTATTGTCATATCTTGAAGATCATAAAATAAAACACTTGTTTCGACATCTTTAAATCATGTATATGTGATAATATTACATGAGGCGTGAGAAGAATGTGTTTGACCACGGTCTATGACTCAACACATTCAAGAAACAAGTGGATTGTCTGTAGATAGTAGTCCGATAATATTATTTGAAGATAATGTTGTGTGTATTGCACAATTAAAGAAATGCTTCATCAAAAATGATCGGTCAAAACACATACCATTGAAATTATTCTCCTTCACACAAGATTTGATGAAGAAATGAGATATCCACTTGAAATATGTTTGATCCACATTAAATTGAGATAAGTTGGAATCTCATGTAATCTAGTAATTTGATTTAAAATGTGGATGTATATAATTAATTAGTGCTTATTTTGATATTTGGGTTATTAAAATTGGAATTAGTCTAAATTTTGGGATGTGTTGAAATTTTACCACCTAGGGTGGTTTTATAATCATGTGAGTGATTCAAATTATTTATATTTTGAAAATATATGTAAGAAAATGCATGTGGTGAGTTAATTATGGTTTTTTGTGTTCTAATTAGAGGGATTTTGAATTTAGGGTGTTTTTGGATTTGGTTTAAATAGTTATAGGTTGGTTTTAAATATAAGGGGTGTTATAAGGTAAGATGTTGGTTTAAGAGCCTCTTTTATTTAAAATTGGGAAAGAAGGGTTAGATCATGTGAAAAAATATTAAGGGTGACTGGTTTATGGTTTGAGAAAAATTTGGTGTGAATTATAGAATTAGGTATTGGTTTAGAGAGTGTTCATATTAATTATAAAGGTAAATTAGAAATGAGATATGAAATTGTAAAAAACATTTTAGAAGCCAATTCTAAAGGTTGAATGATACCATAAATCAGTATTATAGAGTGTTTTAAAGGTCTTTGGAAAATTTGGGGGTCAAATTATGAAAATTGACCATGAACTGATCATTCTTAGAAGATACAAAGTTTTTAGTATAGGTTTCATGGTTAGGTGAATGGTTACCTAACCATATGAGGTGAGATAGTGAGTGCATACGGTTAGGCACACAATTAGCTAACTGTGCACCCTAAACATGTGTGATGAAAAGATTAGGGAAATGGATTCCAAAATATTATGAGGTTGTTAGGCTTCATGGGGTTCCATATGCTATCATTTATGATTGGGACCCCCGGTTTACCTCTAAGTTTTAGAAAATCCTTGAAGAGGAAATGGGACCCTATGTAAATCTAAGCACAAACTACCATCCACAAATAGATGATTAGAAATAGTGGAAAATCCAAATTTTGTAAGTTATTTTTTGTGTCTACATCTTGGACTTCAGAGGTTCGATGGATATCAATTTGGGACTGGTTGAGTTCACCTATAATAACAACTACTAGTCTTTGATTAGAATGGATCCTTTTGAAGCTCTATATGGGTGACTGTGTCAATCATCCCTTTATTGGACCGAGGTGAGTGAAACTTGTCTAATAAGGATGAGTATATTATAATAGATTGTGAGCGAGATTCAGGTGATCTAGTAATGATTGGTGGTAGTTCAAAGTCTCCATAAGTCTTATGAGGACTGACGACATCGTCCCTTGGAGTTTTCGATTGGTGAATGAGTGTTCCTTAAGGTGTCACCTCAGTTGGATCACTGAAGTGCAGATGATTATTTCCTATCAACCGTTCAAAGGTTTGGTGCTCTGCTAATTTTTATAGTGACACTCTGGTCGAATCCTCAATGATGGTATGAATTTTAGAGTCTATTGTTTCTAATCAATTGTCTTTTAAGTGAGAGGGTTTATTTTTATAGTTTAATTAAATTGATTTATGGATTAATTTTGATTTAAAAAATTGATAAATATTGGGGTGAGTTCATTATTTTGGATTTAATATTATTATAACATTGATCTTTTCTTTATATTTCATTAAATTAACACCCACTTCCCAAGATGATTTTGATCAAAATTCCCAAGTGTTGAGGCTTTAATCCAAGCCTTAACTTAACTAGGGTTCTAATCTCAATCGGTACTTGTTTATGGTAGGGTATTTATGGTTCCAATAATCCATGGAATCCATATGTTAAACAAAATATGTCATTAATCCATGATATTTTAAGTTCAACATACACAATGTTAACCTAAAGAACATTCAACGAGAAGAATCCATCAATCACTTAATATCCCCAAATCATGAATCACACTAGTGGATGATTTACTCATCCATTGAGAAGATTATTAATTTTTTTTATGATGATTATGGTGATGAGTTAAAATAATAATAAAATGAATGTGATAATAAAAGAGTTGTGCGCCAAACACACACGCGAGCAATGAAGAAAGTTAAAAACAAAATTTTGATTGAATGATAAGACAAAAGATCAAAGGGTTTATTTTTATTAATTTAAACTATTTTAAGACCATTAATATTATTCAATATAATATGTATTATAATAATATAAGATGAATAATAAACACTCATTAAAAGTAAATTGACATGAAAACAAACTTACACGATTACAAATGAAGAAAAACGCAAAAGAAAATGAAAACAAAGAGTGGAGTAAATGTATCTCAAGTGAAATTTTAAGTTTGGAAGGTCATTTAGAACCTTTGGAAAGGCTTTGTTCATGCCAATGTATCCTCCTCTATTCTGAAATTCTATCCCCTTTCAAGAAGAAGAGGGGGATGTATTTATAGCCAAAGGGAGTGGATTGTTGGATTGCCAATTTGACAATTCAGATAGCCAAATCTAGAGAAATATTATTCTTAAAAGTTTTATATATGGATTTTTAAGGTTCACCCTCCAAATTTGATAGCCATTTTACTTTTGGATCCAAATTTATGGGTGTTTTGGTAAAACGTGTGCTTTTGTCCATTTTTCTGTCGAGTTTTTCCTTGGCCTAAATGTGAATGCATTTTAGGCCAATAATATGTCCTCAAATCCAAACCATTTCTTATACAATGTTTTCCACCTATATATTTTCTTTCAAAATGAAAAATCTCAGATAAATTGGAATATTTTATTGGGAGAAATGTAAATAAAGGTGGTATGTTTTTAATTCCCAAACAGAATGGTGGGCTGGACTTCAAAACATCAATTAGGCCCCTTTATTATGGATTTGGACCTTCAAATTTTTATACATGATTTTTTTGGGTATTCAAGAATATATTCATGAGTTTCATCAAATTTGGGCTTCTAGATTAATCCCTGAAATTCTATCTTCATGGTTGGTCCATTTTTTCTCAACAGATTTGGTGGGCCTTCTTGTGTGGTCCATATGAGCCTTCAAATGGCCAAAATAGCCAAATATCTAGTTGAATGATTTGTAGAATATTGAATTGGGAACTCTAAAAAACAATAATAACACAATTTGGATAATTAGGGTGAGATTTATAATTAAAATAGTAAAATGACTTGAATCTAGATTAATAAAAATAATGCTGAGAAATTATATTTAATATCAAAACATGAGCATTTCACACAAATTATGCAATTTTCATTGAAATTAAGTAAAGAGAGTAAATAAAATTTTGGTAATAAATGAATTATATCAATCACCAATGGCTTAATAAGAAAGGTAAGATTTATCCAATGTATATGGGACCTTTCAATATTATATAGGGTTGGAAAGGTGGATTATTGGTTAGCACTAACTCCTTGACTAATGTCGATCCATGAATTGTTCCAAATTTTTTCAATTAAAGAATTATGAACCATAACCCTACCATGTTCTGAATTAGGAATTGCTAGAGTTGGAGGCAGGTGTCTCTGTGACTGAGTAGCCGATTCTAATTGTTAAAACCCTGGAGAAACTACTTTATGGAAAATATATCTCGTTGCTCTGAGTGCTTTGGAAACATGGGAATGATTCTCATGATACTTGGGAGAAGAAATCTATTTTGAGGGAGTAGTGGCCTCACCCCTTTTTTGATCTATCATCCTCGAGTTTTATTTTGTGGGGAATAAAGTGTCATGGTGGGTAGAATTGTCACACTCATAATTCAATTTTAGGTACATGTTCTATTTTTTATTTATTTTTATTATTTCTTTTCATTTTTTGAAAATATTTGAAAATGGGAAATAGGCATTATCACACAGTTTATGTGCGGTTAACAAAAATTGTGTGGAAACCATGTAAACCCTAAAATTCTTTATCAGTGGATGTTTTCAGATTTGGGGCACATTTTTCTTAATTCTGCGGCCAAACTATGTGACTGCCCGGGTGAAACTAGTGTCACTGGCACAGTTAGCACATAGTTTGAAAAATTTTGTGGCCAAACTATCACACCCCAACCTTGGATATTATTTTATTTTATTTTTTTATAAGCTTTGGTTCTTTTTGGTTGAGGTTCGAGTTGATCCCTAGTTTAAATTTTTGAATTTTGGATGTCTCGGGTGAGTTTTTGGCCTGTGTACAGTTAGCGCACGATTTGGGTAAAATGTGCGGCTTTGGCCAGGTAATTGTGTGGCCTATTTTGAGGTATAGGAGTAAGGTGCATGGGTTTTAAATAGTTTTGAAAATTGTGTAGCAACCGTGTGTGAGGTTATGTCCATTTGGATGGTGGTGACTGCATGGTTTGTGTATGGTTTGTCAAACCATGCACCCTAACCGTGCGAGCTGCCCAGTTTCTTAAAATTTCAAAATTCCAAGTTTTCCCCTCCATGTTTTTAACCCTAAATTGGGATTATTCTTCTTTTATTGGCCTAGGAACACCAGGGGGTCCTCCAAGATCTCTCTCCTTTTCTCCCCTTTGATTTTTGAAGCCCATTTAAGGTTCATAAGGTGATTTCTTGTGATTTTTGGTTGATTTCTCCTTCTCTTCTCCCTTACATCTTAATTCTTGGTTCTCTCTTGGTGGGTTCCTATCATGTCTGAACCCTAGGGTTGGGGTGGGGTAATCATTGTCGATTTATTTAATGTTAGGGTGTGTGGATTGTCCATGGGGTTTAGTTCTCCCTTCCCTTGAAGTTTTATTGCATCTGCAGTCCATTGAGGTAGGTGTTTCCATATGTTTCCTTTATAACACAATCCATTGGATTCTTGGGTGTTTTCATTTAATATATAAATAATATTTTCATGATTTTTATTCACTTGGTTAGTCTATTGTGGTGTTTTCACATTGGTAGAATTTTCTAAAAGTGATTTTTCAAAGTGATTCTTCAAATATGCCTATATATATATATATGCACCCAATGTGTTTTATAAAATTTAAATGGAGACTTTAAAGTGGAATTGGATTATTTGAGTGTTTTTTCTCATATATATGTTTTATTAAATTGGTTAAATTTTGATTTGGGATTTATAAATGGAATGGGGTGGCTTTTATAGTTTGGTTTGTTGTGTTAGTTGGAAGGCATGTAATGTTTCTTTGAAAATGGTTTGGTGTAATTTCTTGGATGCTTGTGGTGTGACATTGGATGTGGGAACATCCATATGCGCTTGGAGTGCACACATGGATGGGTACACAAATTATAATGATATTGTATAAATCCTTTTAACAATAAAAACCCGGTTTTCAAAAAACTTAACCTTTCTTCCTCCACTTTCTCCCAATTCTCTTTAAGCCTACATGTTTTCCTAAATGTTTCATGGTATCAATGTGGTTTTGAAAGAGGTTTTGAATGTATCCTTTAAAACTTGTCCCGTTTGTCATTTTGGGACACGATTGGTATCTAAATGTTTTGAAATCCCGTTTGACACCTTTAAATATACTGTGTGTTTTCATCACGGATTTGAATGGAATTGAACTTGAAAGGTAAAGTCTTGTTTGGCATTTTATATTTGAAAATGGAGTTTTATACCATTTTGGAAATGGTTTGGAAATTATTTTTAAGTGTGTTTGAAATAGACTCGATGTGAGGCCCGATTGGCACTTTATAATGTTTTGGAAATAAATTTTGATTTTAGAAGCATAAATGCCCAATTAGCATCTTTGAATGTTTTGAGAAATGAATTTGAAAGAACATGTCATTTGACAACCCAGTTGGAACTTGTTCATGCCTTGTTGTATGTCAGGCACCCCTAGGGAGGATTTCCCTTATATGGTTTATCATGTAGGTGGTGTCAGTGTTTGGGGTAGGTAAGTGTGATGGTGGTAGGTAAGGTGAGTCACGCATATGAGGGACTCCTACTTACACAGTATACTTATACCATGGGACTCATGGGAATATTTTAGAGGCTCGAGTGATGATTTTTTATCAACCTTGATTAGACAGGTGGGTACCCCCTTGACTTGATAGGGTTTTGTGGGATGTTCCACTGGATCGGTCAGTTTAGGGCGGTCAGTTAGTTATAGACTATGGAGTTGCACCATATAATGGCAGGTGAGTCTGACTCGAGTACGTCTAGGGATCGCTCTATGTATGTTTAGAAAATGACCATGGTTACTATATGTATTTTCTTGTTTACTTATACTGCATTTGGTTTCTTGTTTACTCTACCTATTTATTTTTTACAACATCTTGGTATAGTTTTGCTTAGATTTTGGTTGGGAAATTGGTTTTTAAGATTGTAATCATTTTTTAAAACTGGTGATATAGTGTGTAGTGTTTTAAAAAGGAAAATCATTGTTGTTTATTAAAATGAGAAAGAAACTTATTTTTATACATGTATTTTAAACTAGTGTTAATGGGTTGTTTTGGGGAAAGGAAATGCATGGATTCTTTGGTGATTGCCTACTGAGCTGTCAAGATCACACCCTAATTGTACCATTCGGTGTTGGTAGACCCAAGCTATTTTGTAGGTTTTGGTTTTTGGTTCAAGTGCTCATTGTCGGGGCAGTTTAGTCTTGTGGTTGGAGGTGACCAAGAGGTCACTCGGAGATCGTGTTGGCATGTTCAGTCTCAGTTTATATTTAGTTTCTATTTCATTTTCAGTTTTTGTATTGAGATCAGTTCATACATTTATTGAGAATCAGTGTTGTTGGGTATTCTATTTGTTCTTTTTATTTATTTGATCTCGGTTTATTGGGAAAAAACATTCTCATAATGATTACTTTAATGTCCGGTACTAGTTTTCATCCTGTGGAGATCGAGAATGCCCTTCGGACCATGTCTTGGACCGGGTCAGATGTCAGGTTGGATGGAACCCCATATTGATTCGTGACAAAATAGTATCAGAGTGGGGTTCTTTGATATTTGGCGCGTTAGGTATATTGGATACTAGGATTGTCGAGGCTCAGGAGGTAGGTTATGGGCCGGTGCCTGGTCACCACCACTCATAATGAGACCTGATTTGGAAGGGGAGGTTTGGTAATTGATTCCCTATCTTGTTTTTGGTTTTTTTGGATTGGGGAATGACAATGGAGGTGATCCGGTGACATATATTGATCTCACATAGAGTAGTGACCCATGTGGAGTCTAAATGCATGGGCCAAGGTCCTCTTAGTGTTGATGCTTACTTGGGGCATGACCCACTACCATGTCGTCAGGTTAGTCATGACTACTAGTTCCTCATTCTGGTGGTTTAGCATGATTTATTTCTTGTTTCAGTCATAGTTGATGTGAATAAGCTTTTAAAATGAAAACAGCTTTTGAAATGGAAATTATTTCTTTCAAATGGTTTCAGATGGGCAAAATGAGTTTCAAAGGAAAATGTTTTGGATTGAAAAATTGGAAATTTCTTGTGTTTTGATAATGAAATGGTAAGTGTGACCCTTGGTACTTCTTATCGGCATTCACGTATGTACGGATATGAATGGGAATTGTAGGTTTACACTTGTGTGTGGATGATGCAAGTGGGAATGGATGGACACATATGTGATGGTTTATGGGATTCCATGGGTAAGTATTTGAGATTAATGGTTTGGCTTGGGTTTTTCGAAATGGGTTTTGAGTGAAGAATGATTTGAGTTTGAATTTTCCTTGTAAAATTGGGGTTTTGTCTTGTGAAAACGGATTTTGATTTTCAGAAAGTGGTCTTGGAAGAAGGAAATTTTTAAAGTAAAATGGAAGTGGTGTTTTTTGAAAAGATTATTTTTTATTATGCTTGTGTGTGTGTGGATTGTGAGCCTTTTTTTGGCTTGAGATGTTCCTTTTGATTATGTTTTGGTTTGATGTTGGCTTAAATTGGTGTTCCTTGTGTTATTCAGAATATTCCACCCAGAAAGGTTCCCAGAGTTTCTAGTGATTCATGCCCACTTTCTGGTTCTTCTCGAGTGTTGTCTATCTATCATGGTGATCAAGGTTCGTTAGAGGCAGTGAAGTGTCTTGATGAAGTTGAAAGTGTCTTCATATCATTGGGAACTCCCGAAACTGTTAGAGTTCGTGTCGTTCTGGGTTTATTTGAGGGCCTGACTTTGGAGGAATGGGAGTTGTTTTCCCCACCATCGATGCAAGTTGGGATGACCTGGGAAGTGTTTAAGTCTATCTTTGTTTGATGGTTTATACCTGATGAGGTGAAGATGAAAAAAAAAGGAAGAGCTCGTGAGTATTCAGTAAGGCTAGCAGATGGTGAGGACCTATGTTGACCACATCATGGAGCTTGTTCCCTTTTCTCTAGAGGTGGCATTGTAGGATATGTTGAAGGATTCACTTTTCATTGGGGAACTTCATCCAGAGATCATGGATTGAGCCCTATCCTATAAGGATCTTCATTTTGAGAAGCTGGTGGATGAAGCGTTTTTAGCTAAGTTGGTTTCTGGAGCACAGGCGGTTGGAGCTCCTATGTATCTTATTGTTCATGATGCTTTCCCATCTGGTGAGGAGTGTGTTCCAGAGTAACCTGTCTTTGAGGAGTCTACTTTACTAATTTCGATCTCCAGTTCATTGTGGTTGTTTGGGTCATCTAGATATTTTTTGTAGGAAGCATCACCTGATGAAAAAGTTTTGATCAGATGATGTTGGTGTCTGACTACAAGGCAGTAGATGTGTTAGTCATTAGGGCTCCAGCAACAGGCCTCGGGTGAAGCTCGCGCGTAGTCATGAGATCACCGAGGGTATGGGAAACCTTGGCCCAATTTTTTTCTCTGGTGTTATAATGGATACGATTGAAGTTCTTATCATATTTTCTCTTTTTGTTATGCGTTCTTCGTTGTTTCAAGGATTTTTGTGGTTTCGTTCTCTTGTAATTTGAACAATTGTGTTTTTAATGTGATTCTTAAGTTTGTGCTCTGTCTTGTGAGTGCTTAACCCTTGTGCGGGTTGGTTCCAGTTTTCAGTTGTGGCTTTTGAATGTGGGTCTTTAAATGGATTGTTCCCCTTTGGGGTGTCCTTAGCCCTTATGGTGTGGGGGATTTCTAGTTATGGGGGTGGTGTTGTTTCGCTCATGCTAAGGAAATTGAATTATTTCATGTTGGGAGTTACCTAGTTCCTGGTCTCGATGGGGGTGTTATTCGGTTAGTGTGAAGAAGTTCATTTTAGTTCCCTCATTCCCACATTGGTCATCCCGAGGTGGTGTTAATTTGGGTTTTAGCGTTGGTCATTTTAACTGAGTTCTTGTGGTGGGGAGAACCCTCTCATGTTCTCCCTCATTCTTGTGTTATTGTTCCTTCTTGATTAGTCAGGTATGACTTGTGGAGTGAAAGTTCACCCCGATGTTCATAGTTTCTTTCGGTATTGATCGGGAATGGGTTCAAGTTTTGTCTATCTTTCGGTCGGGTGACTTTATGGGGGCAGAAAGTGTCTGTGGTGGGGAGAATTTTCACACCCCGACCTTAGATATTCTTTTATTTTATTCTTTTCTCAGCTTTAGGTCTTTTTGGTTGAGATTTGGGTTGATCCCCAATTTAAATTTTTGAATTTCGGAAGTCTCGGTTGAGTTTTTGGCATGTGCACGGTTAGTGCATGGTTTGGGTAAACCGTGCAACTTTACCTAGGTAACTGTGTGGCCAGTTTTGGGGTCTAGGAGTAAAGCACACGAGTTACGCACAGTTTGGGAAACCATGCGAAAACCGTGTGTGAGGTTCTGTCCATTTGGATAGTGGCGACCATACAGTTTGCGCACGGTTTGTCAAACCGTGCAAGCTGTCCAGTTTCTTAAAATTTCAAATTTCAAAGTTTTCCCCTCCATATTTTTTACCCTGAATCAGGATTCTTCTCCCTTTCTCAGCCTAGGCGCACCAATGGGTCCTTCAAGCACCCTCTCCTTTCTCCCCTTCGATTCTTGAATCCCATTAAAGGTTCCTAAGGTGATTTCTTGTGATTTTTGGTCGATTTCTCCTTCTCTTCCCCCTTCTCTCTTGATTCTTGGTTCTCTCTTGGTGGGTTCCTCTCTTAGTCGAACCCTAGGGTTGGGGTTGGCTAATTTTTGTATATTTATTTGATGTTAGGATGCGTGGATCATCTTTGGGGTTTAGTTCTCCCTTCCCTTTAAGTTGCGTCGCATCTACACTCCATTGAGGTGGGTGTTTTCGTCTGTTTCCTTTCCGAAACAATCCATTGGATGCTTGGGTGTTTTCATTTAATTTATAAATATGATTTGTATGCTTTTTATTTACTTGGTTAGTCTATCGTGGTGTTTTCACATTGGTATAATTTGTTTAAAATGATTTTTCAAAGTGATTCTTCAAATATGCCTATATATAAAAGCACCCAATGTGTTTGATAAAATGTCAATTGAGCCTTTAAAGTGGAATTAGATGATTTGAGTGGTTTTTTCCCTTAGATATGTTTTATTAAATTGGTTGAATTGTGATTTGGGTTTTATAAATTTAATGGGGTGGCTTTTATAGTTTGGTTTGTTGTGTTATTTGGAAGGCATGTGATATTTCTTTGAAAATGATTTGGGGTAATTTATTAGATGCTTGTGGTGTTCTATTGGATGTGGGTACATCCATGTGTGCTTTGAGTGCACACATGGATGAGAACACAAATGATAATGATATTGGATAAATCCTTTTAGCAATAAAAATCTGGTTTTCAAAACACTTAACCTTCCTTCCTCAACCTTTTCCAAATTCACTTTAAGCCTACATGTTTTTATAAATGGATCATGGTCTCAATGTGGTTTTGAAAGTGGTTTCGAATGTGTCCTTTAAAACTTGGCATGTTTGGAATTTTAGGACACGATTGGTCTCTAAATGGTTAGAGAACCCATTTGGAACCTTTAAATATACTGTGTGTTTTCATCACAGATTTGAATGGAATTGAGCTTGAAAGGCAAAGGATTTTTTGGCATTATATATTTGAAAATGGTGTTTTATACCATTTTGGAAATGGTTTGGAAATGCTTTTCAATTTTGTTTGAAATAGACTCGACGTGAGGCCTGGTTGGCACTTTATAATGTTTTGGAAATAAGTTGTGGTTTTGAAAGCATAAATGCCTAATTGACATCTTTGAATGTTTTGAGAAATGATTTTGAAAGATCATGTGATTTTATGGCCTGGTTGTCGGTCACCCCTGTGGAGGATTTCTCTTATATGGGTTATCACGTAGATGGTGTCAGTGTTTGGGGTAGGCAAGTATTTTGGCGGCAGGTAAAGTGATTCACGTGTGTGAGGGACTCCTGCTTACACATTATACTTTTACCATGGGACACCTGGTCATATTTTAGAGGGTTGAGTGGTGGTTTCTTATCAACCTCGATTGGACGGGTTGGTACCCCTTAACTTGATAGGGCTTGGTGGGATGTGCCACTTGATTGGTCAGATTAGGGAGGTCAGTTGGTTATAGACTATGGAGCTCCACCATATGTCGGCAGGTGAGTCCAACTTGAGTACGTCCAGTGATCACTCTAGGGATGTTTAGGAAATTCCCATAGTTACTATCTATATTTTCTTGTTTACTTTTACTACATTTGGTTTCTTGTTTACTCTGCCTGTTTATTTTTCAGAACAACTTGGTATAGTTTTTCTTGGATTTTGGTTGGGAAATTGGTTATTAAGATGGTAATATTTTTGAAAACTGGTGATATGGCGCACAGTGTTTTAAAAATTAAAAGTTTTTTTGTTTATCAAAATGAGAAAAAAACCTATTTTTATACATGTATTTCAAACTAGTGTTAATGGACAGTTTTTTGAGAAAGGAAATGTATGGATTCTTTGGTGATTGTCTACTGAGTTGTCAAGCTCACGCCCTAATTATACCATTTAGTGTCGGTAGACCTGAGTTGTTTTGCAGGTTCAAGTTTCTGGTTTGAGTGCTCGTTGTCGAAGCAATTTAGTCTTGTAGTTGAAGGTGACAAAGAGGTCACACGGAGATCATGTTGTTGTGTTCAGTCTCAGTTTGTATTTAGTTTCTATTTCGTTTTCAGTTGTTGTATTTGGATCAATTTATTTATTTATTGAGAATCAGTGTTGGGTATTCTATTTGTTCTGTTTATTTATTTGATCCTAGTTTATTGGGAAAAATCATTTACACGATGATTACTTTGATGCCCAGCACTAGTTGTCAGCCCATGGGGATCAAGAACACCCTTCGGGCCATGTCTCAGACTGGGTCGGATGTCGGGTTGGATGACACCCCAGCTTGGTTCGTGACACAAACCATGTGGTCAGCCCAGACTTTTAAAAATGTAAGATCACTAAAATTCCCTCGTGTGTTTTTAACCCCTAAACCCCTTATTTTCTCTCTCACTTGACTCTTCCAGCCCTCCTCTCACACAATGCCCCCCCTACTTGGCTTGGATTTGGGTGGAATTTCACCTAGTTTCTTCAAGGAAATCTCTTGGTAATTGGTTCCTCTCCTTTTTCTTGGTTATATTTCCTCTTTTCTCTTGGTTTTTGTTCTTCCCTAAGGTCATGGAAACCTAGGGTTCATGTTAGCTGATTTTAATGGTAAGGATTTTGGTTTATATGGTCTCCCCTTTCCTTTTAAAGGTCCTTGCTCCTCTTTACTAGTGGATTCTCACTATTGATAAGTGATTTGGCTTGGTAAAGGTAGGTGGTTTCATAAGTTGGATTTGTTTCATGGACCTTAATACTTATTTTTTCCTAAAGAATGTTTTAAATTGTTTAAATCGTGTTTTTAGATCTTTAAAATCTGTTACATGTGATAGAAATATTTAGAAATTGTTCTCCTTTGATATTAGTGGTTAAAGTTGTTTAAAAGGCATAGTTATGCATGGTTTGGGGGGTTGCTTGTGTTGTGTTTGATATAATGCCCCTTTGAAGTGAAAAATAGTTTAATTATTGAAATGGAACTCCTTGAAAGGGGGATAGCACATGGGAGTCTGGGTATTTAGGTGGGAGGACTAGGACAAGCACGATGAGGCATGATATTCCCTCCCTAGCATTGGAATTATGCTACAAAACTAACTAAACACTTTAATGTTATGTATAGGGAATCACTTGTTGGGGTGGCCCCTTCCTACTAGGCCTTGAGATTACTTTCCCTAGAGGCATGCACGCAGTTGAATATGATTGGTCCGACCATGAAGATGGTGTGAGGATCCTAGGATGCCCTTGACCTTAGATACCTTAGGGCATACCCATGGTGCTTGTTTAAATTGGTTGTTTACATGGCATTGTTTTCTTTCAGACTTAAAATGTTATAAAGCATGTTCTTGATTCTTATATTTAAAATGTTAAAAGCTTGCTTTCATATGGTTTACTTTCAAACTAATATGTTTGGACTTATCTAACAAATATTTCTTATCAAACACTTAGTGGTATCTTGATGATCTAGTTGCGGTTACACCCTACATACACCTAGGTGTATGTAAACCTTGTTTTGGAAGATACGGGTAAAGGAAAGGCGCCACTTGATGGCAGAAGGTATTCATATTAGTGGGGCATATGTTGGCAGTGGTGACATGGTGGGATTGAGCAAACGTGTCACATGGAGATGGGTAGCAATTTTTATTTTAGTTTTTATATCACATACTTGTATCATTTGTTCAGCTTCCCATCATGTCTTTTGTACATGTATGCGGTTGACTCACCTTTTGATTATGCCATGGCTATTGTTTATATTGATGACTATGATTGTTGCTATCGTTTTGGGATTTATTATTGCTTCTGATTCTCTTTCATTTACTGTTTTGATTCTATCTATTTGAGAGCATGACTTTCCAAGTTATGGCAAGGACATGTCGGGTCCCCAGTTCAGATCTGTTTAATGATTTTTATTAGGAAAACAGTTCCCAAATGTGAATCTCAATGACCATACACTAGTTTCCAAGTCATGGGGATCGGGAACACCCTTCAAGTTTTGTCAAGGACCCTCTCAGGTGCCCAATTGAGGGGTGGTTCGGGTCGGTTTGTGACAAGTATTGTCTTGGTTTACAAATTGAGCACATGTCAAGTGGCATGTTTTTATATAACCCAAATTGCACTAAAAGGGTCTTAACACACTTTAATATGGATAAAGAAAAAAAATAAGTACTCCAATGGTTGCTTGATCATTAAATATTTAGAAGGATTGATTTTGACCCTTTGAAGAAAATGAAGAGTTGGATAGTTTAGAATTATCATACCCCAGTGTCATCGAAGCAATTATCTATCTTGCTAATTGTACTCGTTTTGATATGTTTTTTTCTATTAATTTGTTGGAAACGTTTAGTTTAGTTTCTACACAGGCACTGGAATGGAATTAAACACATTTCTCGTTATCTTTGTGTGACTGTTGATTTGGGTTATTCTATTCTAACAACTTAGAGAAAATGATGGTCGGTTTTCTAGATGCAAGTTCTTTATCAGAACCGCATAATATGTGATAAAAAACTAGTTATGTGTTCATGGTTGGAGGTACTACCATATCATGAATATCACAAAAGAAAACATTTGTTGCAACATCTTCAAATCATGTAGATGTGATAACATTGCATGAGGCATGTAAAGAATGTGTTGGACCATGGTCTATGACTCGGCACATTCAAGCAGCAAGTAGATTGTATATAGATAGTAGTCTGACAATATTATTTGAAGATAATGTAGTGTGCATTACACAATTAAAGGAAGGTTTCATAAAAAATGATCGAGCAAAACACATATCACCGAAATTCTTCTCCTCCACATGAGATTTGATGAAGAAATGAGATATCAACTTGCAATATGTTTGATCCACCTTAAATTGAGATAAGTTGGAATCTCATGTAATCTAGTAATTTGATTTAAAGTACGGATGTATAGAATGAATGAGTGCTTATTTTGAAATTTGGGTTATTCGAATTGGAATTCGTCTAAATTTTGGGATGTGTTGAAATTTTACTACCTAGGGTGGTTTTATAATCATGTGTGTGATTCACATTATTGATATTTTGAAAACTTATGTAAGAAAATGTATGTGGTGAGTGAATTCTGGTTTTTTGGGTTGGAATTGAAGGGATTTTAAATTAAGGGTGTGTTTGGATTTGGTTTAAATAGTTATGGGTTGGTTTTAAATGGAAGGGGTATTATAAGGTAAGATGTCGGTTTAAGAGTCTCTTATTTAAAATTGGTAAAGAAAAGTTGGATCATGCGTAAAATTCTTAAAAAGGGTGATTGATTTATGGTTTGAGAAAAAATTGGCGTGATTTATAGAATTGGGTATTGGTTTAGTGTGTTCATATTAATTATAAAGGGAAATTATAAATGAGATATGAAATTGTACAAAACATGGTAGAAATCGAATCTAAAGGTTGAATGATACCATAAATGGGTAGCATAAAGTGTTTTAAGGGTCAATGGAAAGTTTGGGGGATCAAATTGTGAAAATTGACCATGAACAAGGCATTTTTAGAAGAGACAATGTTTTTAGTAGAGGTTTCATAGTTAGGCGAATGGTTAGCTAACCATATGGGGCAAGATAGAGAGTGCATATAGTTAAGCACACAACTAGCTTACTGTGCACCCTAACCATGTATGATGGAAAGAGTAGGACAATGGCTTCCATGAGATTAGGAGCATAGCTTGGAGACTATGTCACTAACCGTCCATATCAAAAATTGTTCCCCGTTCTTAAAATCTCTCCAAGAGCCTACTTAAAGCCTCGAAATGGATTAGAATCCTTAAAATAAGTTGAAAGTATGAATTAAACTTCAAAACAGCCATAATGTTTGGCCTAGGTGTCTGATGTGAGGCCTGTTGCAGGGTCATTGTCAATAATATTTTTATCCCAATGGGGTAGTACAGTGGCCGGGGTGTCTCTTAGAGAGGTCCACTCAATTAGTCATTCGTTGTGGTATTTGTCACTTATAATTATTTTAGGTTTTCTAATTTAATAATGAATAAAAAGTGATGTTTTGCGTATGCGAGTAAAACAAATTGGAACAAGGGAGTAGAAAATGACCATGTCCTCTCATTCTTAATCATCCGTCACCATAACTCAGAACTGAAACAAAACAATTAAGTAGTGAAAGAAATTTAACTCTGGCAGCGGATGTCCCTCCCCCTCGGATCAGCCTTGTAGATACTCCATAAAATGAAGCAGGAGGGTTGTGGGGAAGATAGAATATTACTGTGATAATAGAGGATTAGAAGAGAAGACAACAGAGAGAATTCCTGCAAAGGAAGTTGAACCCAGAGGAATTGTCAAAATAAGGTTCCTTTCCCTTGCATTATAAAATGTATAAAAAATAGTTTAATCATTGACAAATATATAATAGTTATTGCTATTATTTTTATAATTAAAAATTAATTAAAATATAACATAAACATATATCATTCACATAATAATAGTTTATCATTGTAAATAATACTAATATGAATCATATTAATTATTGTTATTTTTAAAATTTTAACTGTTTTAGCGAAAATAAATTTAAAAATAAAAAAGTAATGTTTAATTCCAAAAATAATAACAATAATCATTTAATATTACCAAATATCAATTTCCAGAAAAAACAAATCGTCTCTACTCTCCACCACCCAAAAGGGCAAAAAACAACCCAATACATCCCTTACGCGGGGCCCGTATTTTCAAAAAAAAAAAAAACCCGGACTGGCTTCGAAGCACCGAAGGAAAGCCGCTTCCCGAAAAAAAAAAAAACCGAGCAGGATGAACTACTAAAGGAAATCCAGCAGTACGCAAATATACCCAAACCTGGAATGAGAGCAACCGCAACGGCAAAGGCAACGGTGGGGCCTGGGTTCGGATATTTCACGGGACCAGAGCAACGGCAAGGCCCAGCTTAGGTGCGGAATGCACGGACTTGGTGTCCACCTCTGCTGAAAACGTCACCCTCGACCTGGGCCTCCACTCCCGCTCCCACTGCATCCCCACCTTCCCGTTGTCCCAAAACCGCCCTTTCACCACGTTGCGCCCATCCACAGCGTGCTGGCTTCCCACCGCAAAGCTGTTTTCGTAGCTCGACAGCCGGTGAACCATCTCCGCCGCAACAGCTGTCCTGCCGTCAGGACACACCATGTGATAATAAGACGCCCTCACCGCCTGCCCCTTCTCCTCAAGTATAACCGCCGCAGAAAAGCCAGGGCTGTTGAAGCTCACCCCAGCATTATACTTAACCAACGACCCTGACCCCGTGTCAAATCCAATCTCACCGCCCGCGCTGAGTCCCTTGGTACCGATCACTGCCTGCACCTCCAAAAGGGGGGACGGATTCAGGCCGATGCTCGAATTGATGGCTGCATGTTCATCACAGTACTCCACATCCATCTGAACCCACCATATCATATTCAAAATATTACCATTTCACCGGTTGTGCTAAAATTACTTTCACAAAGACTAACCTTGCCAGACTTGTGATCCGGTATTCTGAAGCTAACTATGGTTTTTGTGTGGGAGAAGATATTATCCAGAGACACTTTGGAGGATACCTGAAAACATAAGCAAATTTGAATGAAGCCGATAAAAGATGGTGGGAGCGACAAAAACTTCTCACATTGGAATGTGTATCCACTTTCACTTCTACGGTAGTATTCCCACTTTCGTAGAGTGCACATATGTCACCGATGAAGAAATGATCCTTCTTCGAACCCGAAATGGTAAGGCCCGTGCCGGTGTAATTTGGAATTAAAAGAGTGAACTTGTGATCGAAGCTGTAACCCTTTGTCAATAAATCTGCATAAAAAATGAGCAATGATATGAAAAGAACAATCGGAACCACTAGAATATCCGTTTTAGGAGAATCCTTAGCAGCATGGCACACAATGGCCACTTAGGATGATTCTGTTTGTGCTTCACTAACATGAATTTCAAGTTTACCATCTCAGTAAAACACCTCTTTCCAATTGCTTCAAATTAACCCACAAAAAATCCCGAACACAACTAATGATCATTCTGATCAATAAGCTCAAACTTGAGTTATAATTGCAATCTAGTCAGAAGCGACGATATTTTCTCAGCATCCTTGCACATATTACAACAACAAAGTCATAAACCCAATTAAATGGGGTCATATACAAACGTCACCAATTAGTTCTATTGAAAATCATATTTTCATTGAAACCATTTAGAACAAGATCATCTTGAATGGTCTCTTAAGAGTTCTTTTAGGTCTACTTCTACCGCTTTTAATAAGTGAATTAGTCATTGACAGATACATCCCTAGATCTTCTTCTAACATGTCCAAACCATCTTAATCTAATCTCAATCATTTTCTCATCCAATCAAAGTCACCCCAGCTTTTTCTCAAATAAATTCATTTCTAATCTTATCCATCTTTGTATGTCCACATGCCCATCTTAACATTTTCGTTTTGGTTATCCATATTTTTTTGCTCAAGATGTCCCGTCAAATGTCAACACTCACTGCCATATAGAATAGTAGGTCTGATAACAGTCCTATAAAATTTACCCTTAAATTTTAAAGGAATTTTACAATCACAAACCACCCCAAAAGTCTTTCTCCATTTTATCCATCCAGTTTGAATCATATGAGATACATCTACATTAATATCTCCATCACATTGCAGAAATGAACCTAAATATTGAAAACAATCAACTTTTGAAATAACGCGGTCTCTCAATCTCACATCTATAATATTACTAGACAATTCTTTGCTAAAATGACACTCAATATATTTTATCTTATCCTTATTAAGACGGAAACCTTTCGATTTTAAAGTCTCTTTCCAAAGTTATAACTTTAAATTGATAATCTCTTTGGATTCGAGAATGTATCATCCGTAAAAGTCATGCAATTAGGTATCTCGCCCTGAATATGCTTTGTAAGTACATCTAAGACCAAAGCAAAAAAGATATGGGCTTAAAGTCGAACCTTGATGCAGTCTATCGAGACAGGGAAGCCTACAGTGTCACCTACTGGAGTTCTAACTTGAGTGAAACTCCCTTCATATATTTCATGGATGAGTTTAATATACGTTATCCGCACCTCTTTTCTTTCAAGAGCTTTCCATAAAACCACTCTAGGAACATTATCATCTGCCTTTTCCAAATCAATGAAAATCATATGCAAATCTTAGGCTTTTTGTCGATAAAACTCCATCCTTGCACATATTAAATCTTTAAAAAACTTCAGACACATGAAGCTATTATTCATGAAAGAAATTCCTTTTACATAAAAAAATGTTCTGTTTGGAAAAAGAGTATGATTGGACAATGGTACAGGGCAACATATTTATCAAGCAGGATATAGAACATGTCTCATCGGGTATTTGATACGTGATAAAATAACATCATCCCTCGATCAGCAATTAGTAGATACACTTGATACTTATGATATTAAACAAAGCCTGTGTAGTTTAAAAGTCTTTTCGTAGTTCTAATCAGTAAGTTTGCACTGACTGACCATACAAAAGCATGATATCATCTAGCTGAGAGGAAAATATTTAAACTGTTAGAGTCTGTATCCCACATCGGACTTGTGGTCCGATGTGGAGTTTATCAATCATTATAAAAGAACGCCTCCTCCTCACTTTGAGGGAAGGAGGCAGGAGGGTTTCCTCATTCTACATGGTATCAAAGGAGATTTGATTCCTCCCTCACATTTTTTTTCCGATCTAGGGTTCTTTGCACTTCCCCGGTGGGGGGGCGGCGGCCTCAAAGCCCCGTAGGGTTACCGCCGCCGCCCCTCCGCCTCTGCCATGCGCGGCTCCCTGGCGGTCCTCCCCTCCAGGCGGCGCTCCCTCCCAGCGCCCGCCTCGTCCTCCTCCCGCCTGTGCGCGACGCCAACGGCGCTTCCGCCTTGCCTGCGCCGTCCCAGCGCCGGCCCGCTCGTCGCCGCCAGATCCCGCAGCGCCTCCTGCCGTCTTCCCTCCGTCCCGCGGCTTCCCGTCGTCCGGCACTGCTACGCTGCTCCGTTGACGACGTCCCCTCCTCCTGCGGCTTCCCGGCTTCGCCTCCTTGCGACGACCGGCCCCGCCTCCCTCCGGCTTCCTGTCGCAGATCCCGCCTCCCTCCCACGGCACGAATCGGCTTCCAGCCCCGCATCCCTTGCGTCGGCCTCCTGTGACGCGCGGCCTCCCGTTCGACGGCTTCCACCGCCGGCAACAACCCTGCGTCACCCCTCTCCTGCGCAGGACCTCTCCCGTCGGCTTCGCACCGTCCCTGCGCGCTCCTCCAGCGGCACCCGCCTCCCTGTGCGGTTTCCCGGCGGTTGCTCCTCCTCCCGGCGCTTCTGCTTCTCCAGCGGCGCCCGCCTCCTGCGGATGTTCCGGCGGCCTCCCTGCGCCGGCGGCCTCCCGCACGCGACACTCTAGCGGCCTCCCTTCCCCGGCGGTCTGCTGCTGTCCGGCGGCTCCTTCCGCCCTCCCGCGCGACTCTCTACCGGCGGATCTCCCCCTGCCGGCATCTCCCTGCGCCTCTCCTGCAGTTTTCAGTTCTGTCCAGCCCGCCTCTCTGCCCGGCGGCCTCCCTTCGACAGCCGGCCGCCATCCCTGTCGGCTCCTCCAGCAGCCGGTTTCCAGCCCTGCCGGCCTCCCGTACCACCTCTGCTCAACTGCTCCCTCCGTGCCGGCCTCCTCCAGCGGATTTCCCGGCGCTTCGACGACCGGCACCGCCATTGCGGCTTCCTCGGCACTTTGACGACCGGCCCTCCCGAGCGGATTCCTCGGCGCTTTGACGATCGGCCCAACATTACGGATTTCCTGGCGCTCTGACGACCGGCCCGTAGTGCGGATTTTCCCGACGCTCTGACGACCGACCCGCCAGTGTGGCTTTCCCGACGCTCTGATGTCCGGCCCCGCACTTTTCCGGCGACGACCCATCCTTTTTCAGCGGCATCACATTACCATCTTGAGGGGGAGCAGCATCAACAACATTTTTTTTCTTATTTCCGTTTCTTCTGTTTTTTGTCGTGTATTTTGTCATCAAGCTGGGTATGTCCAGCTTGAGAGGGAGTGTTAGCGTCTGTTTTTGTTGATTTCTTTTCATTATGTGTCCAAGCTAGGTACACCTAGCTTGAGGGGGAGTGTTAGAGTCTGTATCCCACATCAGACTTGTGGTCCGATGTGGAGTTTATCAATCATTATAAAAGAACGCCTCCTCCTCACTTTGAGGGAAGGAGGCAGGAGGGTTTCCTCATTCTACATAAACAATTGTAACTAATTCATGCTTATTACTTGCTCAACTTGCTTAATTTCTATCTGTTTTTTTATTTATTTTTCAAGTATCACACTTGTGTTTACAATGAATGTGCCAACAACAACAACGATGACAACGACAAAAACAATAATAATAATTAGAAAAATAAAATAAAAAAGTAAAATATACAAAAAAAAAAATCAGAGAGTGCATCAAAGATCTAAACTCGATATCTGAACGTTTCCCAAAAATGTTGAAGAAACCTATTGACATCATTGAGATGTCCAACTCTAGCTTCAGCAAATTAAAATATAAAAAGCCAACAGACAAATCCAACAAATCCCATGGATTTGTTGAGTTGGAATGGTTTCATTATAAATACCTTTTGCTCTTCTACCGATGCATGGATATGGTTCTGGTCTGTTGCCTTTGCTCATCTTTCAAGAGAAGGGAAGTTACTTGAAAAAATCTGAAAGGCTGAAATTTAGTTGATAAAAATAAGTTTAAGCTCTTATGTGGAAGGAAATGATTTAAAGATGAGTAAACACAGCAAAAAAATAACAAGCAACCTTATTAAGCCAGCAAACCATAAGAAGCATAAAAGGAACGGGATTTAAGCATCATTAGCTTTTCTCTGAAAGAAATTTTTATTGATAAAGTAAAAGGATTTTTTTATAACAGAAAAAGGGAAAAATAGATTGCTGAAATGGGCAAAGAAAAAAGAAAAACAAAATGAAACGAGGGTAATTTCAGCAGCAGGTTGCAGAAATCACAAAAGAAATTGTGGGCCCAACACCACCTAATGAAGAAAAATGAGGATGGATGGCAGTGACGGATCACATAAACACACTTAATACTCTATTTTCTCAACCCACCTCATTGGGTTATAAAATAGAGAATGTTGAACATGTGAAAATTCTAGTCTATCAGATTCATATGATCAACTCATTATCAACTCCGCCAACAATACCCTTAAAATAAACATCTCTTCAACAATGTTGCGGTTGCGATTCCTAAAGAAAAAAAAGTCGGCGAAATAATGAAGAGCACAAGTTAACAACTTCACAACAGGCAAATGCATTATAAATGGCGGGGGGGTGTAAATGGAGCATGTTACGGTAGGATCCCAAATCATAACAAATCCAAATCCCAGATTAAGAAGAAAAATGTGGCTAGCTACACCGGTCACAAGAAAAAACAAATGGAAAATGAGAGTTGGCACAAGAAGGGAGAGAAAAGAGTTCTCAAGAAAGCGTGGTGGGTACTTAAGACAATAGTAATGTACTATTCAGTGAAACAACAATGGATGTCGAAGGCAAATAGCTCTCTGGTGCGTTAATAATGGACCTGGGAGTTGAATCACACATATCGTCTCGGAGGGACTGGTTTGAGCAATATGAGCCAACTCCCAAAGTACTTGCGCGTACATGAAAAACGATCATGCCAGGGAGATTGTTGAAACAGTGCCATCAAATTGAAGATGTACAATGGCTCGTCAAGAACTATCCAAAGATTCTGCCATGTGGAAAACTTCAAGAAGAAACTATTGTCCTTAAGATAACTAGATGACACGGGATGCAAAACTAGCATAAAAAAGGAATCATGAATATAAGGATTTGTAAGTGTTCTTCAGAGAAACATACAAGGAAAAACGAGTTGTTGCCTCAACTAGCTCAGTGCAGAAATTAACGACCTCATGGCATCAAAAGCTTGGCCACATGTCAAATCAAGCCTTGAAAATTCTCACATAGCAGAGGTTAAAAAATAATGTTTGCCCTTTTGTGAATGTTATATTATGAGTAAGCAACATATATTTAAGGAGACGATAACAACAAGGGAAATATCAGACTTAATCCATTCTAATGTTTAGCAAGCACCGGTCGTATCTCTAAAAAATGTTACATACTTCGTGTTAGGACCGTGGTGGCGTGGTTGTTGGTGTTGATGGGTGGGGTTGTCTGTGCGCAACTGCCAAGAGGCAGTGCTGTCTTTTCATTCTTTTTAGTTGGTTGTGCTGGTAGGGAAAGTATGAGTAATGTTGCGGAATCGTCGGGAGACCCAACGACAGAAATGAGAAAACGAAAGAAAGAAAGCAAATAAGGACACAGCGATTTACGTGGTTCGGGAAAAATCCATAAGTCCACGTTGCTACAGTGAACGGCGGCCGACTTTGTCAAAAGCGCTACAGTGGCTGACGGCTGAAAGTCAAAAGTGCTACAGAGAAGTTGACTCCGAAGTCCGCACTGTTACAGTGTCTGTCGGTGTCGGTCGGTCAGCTCCGCTGGAAGTCAAGCATTCGGCCCAACCGGATCGGGCAACACCAATCCAACAATCTCCCACTTGTAGCCTGATCCACTGCACTGCACTGCTTCGATGCAACTGATGAAGACAACTTACTTAATCTAAGTTCTTCCTCTTCTTCACTCACCAGTGGCGTGCTTTCCATTCACAGATACATGAAATACAAACTGTTTTCCTCTTGTGCTCCCATCATGTCTTTCATTATTCTGTCTCTCATCCTCCGTTCATCACTGAAGACCAACAGAGACACGGCAGTGCCTCAACTTCTGTATCACCATAGGATTTGTCAACATGTCTGCCGGATTGTTGGTACCACATATCTTCTGCAAAGTCAGCAACCCATCCTGTATCAAATCTCTGATGAAATGGTACTTCAACTGAATGTGCTTCGTCCGGGCATGAAACACTGGGTTCTTGGCAAAATGTATAGCACTCTGACTGTCACAGTGCAATACATTCTCCTCTCGCTTTCTTCCCAATTCATCCAAGAAGTTCTTCAGCCAAACCATCTCTTTCCCAGCTTCTGTTACAGCAATGTATTCTGCCTCTGTGGTGGATAAAGCCACTACCTTCTGCAATTGTGATAACCAACTTACCGCAGTTCCTCCACAGGTAAAAACATAACCCGTGGTGCTCCTCCTGCTGTCGACATCGCCTCCAAGGTCAGCATCCACATACCCCTGCAGTGAATTTCCTTTCCCAAAGCACAAAGATACCTCCTTGCTGCCCTTCAAATACCTCAGTATCCACTTCACAGCTTCCCAATGTTGCTTACCAGGGTTAGCCATATACCTGCTCACAACTCCCACTGCATGAGCAATGTCAGGTCGAGTACAGACCATGGCATACATCAGGCTTCCAACAGCTGATGCGTATGGAACTTTTGCCATGTACTCCACCTCTTCTGTCGTCTTCGGTGATTGCTCCTTTGATAGTTTGAAATGGCTCGCCAGGGGAATAGAGACTGTCTTTGCTTCCATCATACTGAATTTTCTCAGGACCTTCCCAATGTAATCAGCCTGTGACAACATCAATGTTCCAGCTGTGCGGTCTCTCTTGATCTTCATCCCCAGAATCTTGTCAGCTTCTCCAAGATCTTTCATTTCAAACTCCTCAGCCAACTGTCCTTTCAGCTCATTAATCCTCTGCATACATGATCCTGCAATAAGCATGTCATCCACATACAGAAGCAATATAATGTATTCATCACCAAAGGACTTGATGTAGCAACATTGATCCATGTCACATCGTTTATATTCATTTTTAGACATAAATGAATCAAACTTCTTGTTCCACTGCCTCGGTGCCTACTTCAGTCCATATAAGCTCTTCTGGAGTTTGCACACCAGGTCTTCCTTTCCTAACACTACATATCCCTCTGACTGCTGCATGTAGATGTCCTCCTCCAGATCTCCATGAAGGAAAGCAGTCTTGACATCAAGCTGCTCAAGATGCAAGTCTTCTGACGCCACAATGCTGAGAACCACCCGGATGGTGGTAAGCTTCACTACAGGTGAGAAGATTTCAGTGAAATCTACTCCCTCCTTCTGTTGAAAGCATTTCACCACCAGCCTTGCCTTGAACCTCCTCTTGTCATCATGTTCTTCCTTGACCCGGTAGACCCACTTATTCTGCAATGCTTTCTTTCCTCTTGGCCGAAGTGTCAGCTCCCAAGTGTTATTCTCATGCAATGAGGAAATCTCCTCCTTCATAGCCAGCTCCCACTTGCTCGACTCCTTCAGCTGCATTGCTTCTTCAAAGCATTCTGGTTCTCCACCGTCAGTCAATAATAGATAATGCAATGATGGTGAATACCTCTGCACAGGCCTTCTCACCCTTGATGATCTCCTCAACTCCATTGGAGTAGTAGGTTCCACCGGTTCGGATCTCTCAAGCTCAGACACACCTTCAAGCTCCACTTGCTCTTTGCACTCTGATTCAATGTTCTCATTTTCATCTTCAGCTTCATGACGACCTTTGTACATGACACCTTCATTTAATACCACGTTCTGGCTCCTGATGACCATCTTCTTGTGATCATCCCAAAACCGGTAACCAAATTCATCAGCACCATAGCCAATAAAGAAACATGGTTTGGACTTAGCATCAAGCTTGTCCCTTGAGTTAGCATCAATGTGTACATAAGCTAAACTACCAAAAACTCTTAAATGTGAGAGTTTTACCTCCTTACCAGACCAGAGCTCCTCAGGTAGGCGTTCTCCCATTGGCACAGATGGACTCCTATTGATCAGATACGCTGTCATGTTCATTGCATCAGCCCATAAGGTTTTGGGCAACCCTGAGTGTAGCCTCATGCTCCTGGCACGTTCATTCAGTGTCCTATTCATCCTCTCTGCCACACCATTCTGTTGTGGTGTTCCTGGGATTGTCTTCTCCCACCGAATTCCATTTTCAGAACAAAATTCCCCTGAACTCCTGACTGCCATACTCTCCACCGTTGTCAGACCTCAAACATTTCAGTTTTGCTCCTGACTCGTTCTCCACCATGACTTTCCACTTCTGAAACATCTTAAACACATCAGATTTATTCTTCAGAAAGTAAACTCATACCTTTCTTGTTGAGTCATCGATGAATGTCACATAATATTGTGACCCTCCGAGGGATGGTACTGGTGTAGGCCCCCAAACATCTGTATGCACCAGGTCCAGTTTTCCAGCCTTCGGTGTTCTGCCTCCTTTTGCAAAGGACGCCTTCTTCTGCTTTCCAAAGATGCAATCTTCACATAAGCCTACTTCCACCGACTTCAGCTCTGGTAGCAACTTTTTTGTTGCCAGCACCTTCATCCCCTTTTCACTCATATGGCCGAGTCTATAGTGTCACAGTTGAGAACCTCCGACAGCTTCCAGTGATGCAGCCATGTCCATGCAAGTTTCTGTCATGTTGTACAGGGTGCCATTCTTTGCTCCTCGAGCTATGACCATAGCTCCTCGGGTGATCTTCCATGCACCACCAGTGAATGTAGTACTCAACCCTGCATCATCAAGTTGTCCAACAGAAATAAGGTTTCTTCTCAAGCCAGGGATATACCTCACGTTTTCCAGAACCAGCAAACTCCCACTGTTGGTCTTGATCTGTGCATCTCCTTTACCCGCAATCTGCAAGGGCTCGTCATCAACAAGATGCACCTTGCCAAAATTTCCAGAAACAAAATTGTTCAGGAAACCCTTCTCCGATGTAGAATGGAAAGACGCCCCAGAGTCTAAAATCCAAGACTCCATCGGGTTGTCCACGCTCAGCAGTAACACGTCATCAGTTCCTTCAGCTGCAGTGTTTGCTCCACTGGTTTCAGGTCCCTTCCGGTTATCTCTGCACTCCTTCTTGATATGTCCTTTCTTCCCGCATGTCCAGCAGGTAGGACCGGGCCCCTTTGCCTTGTCTCTGCTCTTTCCCCTTGACTTCGATCGTCCTCTGCGATTGTCCCGGTGTGGGTACCTTCCTCTTCCTTCAACGTTCAAAGCAGAACCAGAGAATCTGCCTGATTCTCTTCTTCGAACATCCTCACTAAGGATTAGGTCTCGTATATCTTTCAGAGCAATCTTCGTATTCCCCGAAGTGTTGCTCACAGCTGTTACAGTTGCTTCCCAACTCTCTGGTAACGAAGATAGTAAAACCAGAGCACATACTTCATCACCAAGATCAATGTCCACCGATGACAACTGACTTATGATGGTATTGAATTCGTTGTTATGATCTGCAACAGGTCTCCCTTCAACCATTTTCAGGTTGAACAATCGTCGTATCAAATGCACCTTGTTTGCTGCAGAAGGCTTCTCGTACATATTTGTGAGGGCTTTCATCAGGTCCACCGTCGTCTTCTCCTCTCTGATGTTGAACGCCACGTTTTTGGCCAACGTCAGGCGTACAACACCCAGAACCTGTCGATCCAGTAGCTCCCACTCCGACTTCTCCATGTCCGCTGGCTTCACACCCAGAAGTGGCAAGTGCATCTTTTTCTGATAAAGATAATCCTCGATCTGCATCCTCCAGAAACTGAAATCAGTTCCATCGAAGCGATCGATCTTCACTTTGCCTTCATCCAGAGCCATTGCTGGAGAATTCCGAACTCACCCTTTGATACCAGTTGTTGCGGAATCGTCGGGAGACACAACGACTGAAATGAGAAAACGAAAGAAAGAAAGCAAATAAGGACACGACGATTTACGTGGTTCGGGAAAAATCCCTACGTCCACGGGAGAGGCAGAATTCACTATATCGGGAGCAACAAATTACAGAGGTTTTCTAGTAATAACCCTAGCCCGAAAATGGGCTATAAAATGAAAAAGACGATCATTGTTCTGAAAAGGTTAGTCTGCGTTGCTACAGTGAACGACGGCCGACTTTGTCAAAAGCGCTACAGTGGCTGCCAGCTGGAAGTCAAAAGTGCTACAGTGAAGTTGACTCCGAAGTCCGCGCTGCTACAGTGCCTGTCGGTGTCGGTCGGTCAACTCCGCTGGAAGTCAAGCATTCGGCCCAACCGGATCGGGCAACACCAATCCAACAAGTAACTGCCAAGAGGCGTACTTTGGCTAGCTGTGGCAGGTGGTGATAGGGACCTAGAATAAATAGTAAGGGTAAAAGTGTCAAAGCAGTAAGGAGTCTGTTTGAGGGGTGGACCATTTGGGCTCACGTGTAGGTAATAGAAAGGGGGCGGATTTTGTTGTAAGGGGAGTGGCCATTGAGCTTGGGCAAGAGTGCAAGGTGCCTCTCGAGGGTCCTATTCCTTTACTTCGCATTTCTTCTTTTTTTATCTATCTTCTTCTTTCCGTTTGTAACTCTATTGCGGTCATTTCCTTATATTTCTATACAAAGAAGTCGGTCCTCTGTTTATATCATTTGACCCGACCAGCAATTTCTCCCACGATCACTGTCGTATATCACTCTCGTGGAAGGAGGGCATTGTAGTTCTCCCGCACTCACTATTGCCAGACTCATCTTGATCGGAAGAGGCTCGTCCTCCCGGTTCGACGCTCGAAGGAGACGCGCCCAGCCGCCTCGCATTCCGAGGGGGCGCGCACTGCCCGCTTGCGTCCGACGAATTGCGCGCGGAAACTTGTTCCGCAGAGGTGTGCATGGCCGACTTGCGTTCTACAGAAGCGCGCACCGTAGGATCCTTTTTTCGGAGGAGGCGCGCACTACCGGCAATTTTCCAATGGAAGCGCACACGGCTGCACCGAATTCAAAGGAGGCATACAATGTTGGATTTCTTGAGGAAAAGCGATTGACCGCATGGTGATGAAGACACGACTCCAAGCTTGCCTGGAAGGCATGGAGCAGTGCTTGGGGCGCGTCGAAGCAGGGATTGATCAACCTATGGAGTGCCTGGAAGCAATAGTGTTCTGACTAGCCTCGACGGTGGATTCCTTTGCCAAGGACAGGAAGGATCAAGCTGAATTTTGAAAGTCCATGAACACTCTGGCACGCCGGTTGGAGAAGATGTCGATGCAGGATGATGTGCATCCATCAGAACTCATGGACGAATCTGGTGCGCGCTCAACTGGCAACGGCATCGCTACCAACCCAACGGCAGGCGCTCTCGTCCACCAACTGCGACTTACGCCACCTCTACGGCCACTTAACCCATTCGACGAGTTGAGTTACTTGTTTTCGACGGCACAGACCCACGCGGTTGGCTTACTCTCGTGGAGCTCTACTTCAGCCTTCACCACACACCTGAGGATTCGAAGGGTCCGCCCACTCAGGTCTGTATGGAAGGCCTAGCTATCCATTGGTTTACTGTTTTGGATGAGGTGCACCTGGCACTGTCCTGGCAGGTGTTCAAAGAGGAGCTCATGGAACACTTCAGCGACTTAAAAATTCAAAATCCATATGAAGAGTTGGCGGTTATCCAGAAGCGAGGCTCAGTCCAAGAGTACATCGAAGAGTTTGAATATCTCGCGTCACATGTTCCTCGCCAACCTGAACCGCAATACGTCAAATATTTCCCGCATCGCCTACACAACGACATTTGAAGTTGGGCTCACATTCACAACCTAGAGACACGACTATAAGCAATACGAATAGCTCAGCATGTAAAGCTTGCTGTCATAGGAGATGTGGACACTCCATTTCGTGAAGGCCAGTCGCATAAGTTTAGCATTGTACGTGCGGTGAACCATGGAAAACTCCCGACCGTTCAGGGCCAAACTTGCAAAGCGGGACCCCTCCCCAACCAGTCTAACGGGTAGAGATTGTTGTGCATGGAGTTCGACAGGAGACTCCAAATCACACAACCTCGGGCGGGCGAGGAGTTCGGCACCTGACGCCCCAGGAGTGGGAGGATAAACGACGCAAGGGTCAGTGTTTCAGACGCAGGCTGCCCTATAGCCCAATGCACAGGATTGTCAATCCACACCCGAGGGTGTTGCTGCTAGGGGGGGCGACGAAGACATTGTTGATGGAGAAGCAGTTGGGGGAGGGTGATGAGGACGTTGTTGATGGAGAAGCTGCATGCGCCATGGAAGCAATCCGAGACAACGCGAACCCAGCTCCCCTCATTCAATCTTAAGGACGAGACTGTTTTCAAGGGACGGTGAGTGATGGAGACCAGGAATAAACAGTAAGGGTAAAAGTGTCACAACAGTAAGAAGTCTATTTGAGGAGGGACATTTGGGACCACGTGTAGGTAATAGGGAGGGGGTCGCATAAGTTTAGCATTGTACGTGCGGCTGAACCATGGCAGCCTCCCGACCGTTCAGGGCCACACTTGCAGAGCGGGACCCCTCCCTAACCAGTCTGACAGGTAGAGACTGTTGTGCATGGAGTTCGACGGGAGGCTCCAAGTCACACTACCTTGGGCGGGTGAAGAGTTTGGCACCTAACGTTCCAGGAGTGGGAGGAAAAATGGCGCAAGGGTTTGTGTTTCAGGTGTAAGCTGCCCTATAACCCAATGCACAGGATTATCGATCCACACCTGAGGGTATTGCTGTTGGGGGAGTGTTATGAAGGTGTTGTTGATGGAGAAGCTGCATGCGCCATGGAAGCAGTCTGAGACAATGCGGACCAGCTCCCCTCATTCAATCTTAAGGACAAGACCGTTTTCAAGGGGCACCAAGTGATAGAGACTTGGAATAAATAGTAAGGGTAAAAGTGTCACAGCAGTAGGGAGTCTGTTTGAGGGGGCATTTGGGCATGTTGGAGTTGGTGCCCTAGTACCAACTGTTTGTACTTTGATTACATGTATATTCGATTTATTGAATATTAATAAAACTTCTTATTACATATTGTTTGTTGTTCTATATTACTTTAATGTAATAATGTCCCGGAGTATACGTCACATTTATAAGGTCATAGCAGTTCTCCGCTATGATGAGAACCTTGATGTGTTATGACGATATTCTCAAATAATGTTCTGCGGTTGGATAATGTGCTATGATAGGACACATAGTACATAGACTGTCAGGTGCAAGTACTCGTAAACAGATGAGACTTCTTTTCATGAAGTTCGTACTTGATAATCTTCAAAACAGAAGATTATGAGAACAGACCCGCCAGTAGGAATTCTGCATGTTTTGGTGTCATCGGATATTCCTATCTACAAGCGTGTGTGATGGTCCTTAGACTTTAAGATTATTATTAATACATGTTACAATTAGCGTACTTAAATGTATTTCGTAAACCATGACGTTAACAATTCATGGTGAAGTTGGATACGTTGGGTGCGTCACGAGTGACATGTCATTAATGAATAAGTTGAGAAAGGATTTATCTCCTCCATCTTTATGGAAGTTGATATATCAGCCTTTTAATTGGAATAGAACCGTCGCATTAAATTTCATGATCATGGTGTAACAAAATATTTATTTCAGATAGTCAAAAAAAGACATATCGAGCATATAGGTTGATGACACGAATGTGCAACCTGCTTGATGAGATATTGTGAAAAAATGATTATATTAAACAGTGAGCATTCATATGTGGTTGTCGACGTTGCGACATCAAGTTCTTTCCCTTCGGTGCCTTGACCCGTTATTAGACAATAATCTTGAACTTTAGACAAGTTAGAAAAAATCCTAGAGGGTCACGCACTAAGTGTTTCTGTTGATCTCGATTAAATTTTATTTGAGTTTAATTAATGGAATAAATATTATTTCTCAAGTCTGATAAATAATTTTATTCAAATTATATAGATCGCATAAATTAAATAAATATTCATTCGCCGGTTTAAGAATAAAATATTTATTTTATTTATTGAATATTTTAATAAATATTTATTCACTAGATTATGAATAAAATATTTATTTATGAATAAAATATTTATTGAGTTGTTCAATAAATGCTAGAGGAGTTCGAATGGACCAAAACCGAATTCGGTGACAAAAATTAATTAACAAGGTTGTTTCATAATATTTGTTATTGCTCAAGTTGGCGCGCGCCACAAATTGAGTTGGCCCACCAACCGACGGTACCGCTCGGGATGTGGGTACAGTGCTGAGGAGGCATAAAGAGACCGCTCCCCAGGCTCGAGAGGAGTATCGACCGCAGTGGCCTGAGTCAGCCCAGCAGCCTGTAATATATCCAATGCATACTTCCGTTGGCAGAGGGAGATGGTGTCCGAGGAATAGGAAACCTCGATGCCGAGAAAGTAGGTGAGAGGACCAAGATCCTTCGTGTTGAAGTGGTGGTGTAGATGGGCCTTGAGGTGGGTGATACCCACAGAGTCGTTGCCGGTGATGACGATGTCATCCACATATACGACCAATAAGATGCAGCCACGTGCACTCGTCCGGTAGAAGACAGTATGATCCTTCATACTGCGAGAAAGCCCAAAGTCGCTAATGACCGTGCTAAAGCGGCCGAACCAAGCACGGGGAGACTGCTTTAGGCCGTAAAGAGGGCGGCGGAGACGGCAGACTCGAGATTTAGCGTCGAAGGCACAAAATCCGGGGGGTTGCTGCAGATAAATTTCTTCCTCAAGGAAGCCATGGAGGAAGGCATTCTTGACATCCAACTGATGAAGAGGCCACTGATGATGGGCGGCAAGAGAGATGAATAACCGGACAGAGGCCATCTTGGCAACCGGTGAGAAGGTATCAAAGTAGTCAACACCGTACGTCTGTGCAAAGCCTTTGGCAACAAGGCAGGCTTTGAGGCGGCGGAGAGTGTCATCGGGATTCAGCCTGACGGTGTAAATCCACTTGCTGCCCACTGCCTGTTTGCCTGCTGGAAGAGGGACAAGATCCCAAGTATGGTTATCCTCTAGAGCCTGCAATTCATCCCGCATTGCAGCTAGCCACCCGGGGTGAGATTTGGCTTCACCAACCGTGCGAGGTACAGAGACTGTCTCCAGAGCGGACAAACCCCTGTATGAAGATACAAATAGAGGAGTACTCTGGCAGGAGCGAATACCTTTCCGAAGGGCAATGGGCAAGTCCTCGGGTGGCGGAGCAGGAGCAGCGGACGAAGCGGGAGCGTCAGTGTCATTGGCCAGGACGGGGAATACAGTCGAAGGACGCCGGGAGTAGACCTGACCAAAATGGGTGTCAACAGGGGTTGACGACGGTGGAGGATGGATGATAAGAGGAAGACAATCATCGATGGCAGGGTCAGGATGAGGAGAAGGAAGGATGGATGGAGAACTCTCAACAAAGGCAACGTCGGCCGAGATGACATACCGCCGTAGGTCGGGGGGAAAACAGCGATATCCGCGTTGAGTGCGGGAATAGCCTAAAAAGATGCAGCGGAGGGATTTGGGAGCGAGTTTGGAGAGACCTGTACGTGTGTCGCGAACGTAACAGAGGCACCCAAACACGAGAATGGGAAGGGAGTGAAGAGGGGGGGAGGATAACAAAGTCCGAAAAGGAGTCTCCCCGTGAAGGATAGTGGAAGGAAGACGGTTTATCAGGTAGGTGGCGGTGAGAATGGCATCGCCCCAAAACTGCAGAGGCACCTGTCGGTGAAAGAGGAGGGCACGAGCAGTCTCCAGAATATGTCTGTGTTTCCGCTCGGCCACGCCATTATGCTGGGGTGTATCAGGACAGGAGGTCTGATGAAGGATGTCTTTCGTCTGGAGAAACTGCCGAAAGGAATTGGAGAGATACTCACGCCCATTGTCGGAGCGGAGACATTTGACCGAGAGGGAAAATTGATTCTGAATCTCAGCATAAAAGGTTTGGAAGGTGGAAAACACGTCGGAGCGTTCTCGAAGGAGGTAAAGCCAAGTCATTCGCGAATAATCATCGATGAAAGAGATATAGTACTTATATCCCAAATGACTCGAAATGGTACAAGGACCCCAAACATCTGAATGAACGAGATCAAAAGGGTTTGAGGCCCGTGTATCCACCCGAGGAAGGTATGTAGATCGATGATGTTTTGCAAAAGTACAGGACTCACAATGAAAAGAAATATTCCGACGAAACTCTGGAAAAAGCTGATGAATGGTGGATGCCGGCGGATGTCCCAACCGGGAATGAAGATCCAAAGCTGGAGAAGAGGTAGATGAGCAAGCGATGGGTGCCGGTGCATCGAACAGGTAGACCCCGTCCCAAAGTCGGCCTCTACCAAGTTCTCGGTTCGTTGTCTGCTCCTGAAAAACAACACCAGAGGAGGAAAATATGGCAGCACAGTTAGAATCTTTTGTCAGCTTATTGATGGAAAGAAGATTAAATGGACTGCGGGGCACATTTGCCACAAAGGGTAGGTGAATCGTCGGAGTCAGAGAGCAGGTGTCGAAGCCCACAATCGGGATAGTGGAGCCATCAGCGACCGTGATGGCTGAGGGACCGGTGTAAGGGCAGTAAGAGGTCAACATACCAGCATCACCGGTGAGGTGGTCGGAGGCACCTGAGTCCAACATCCAAGCAGGGGAGCGACGGCCGACAAAGGCAGTGGAGTGAGCAGAATGGGCTATAGAAGCTGCTGATGGGCCGGGTTCGGCAGAGTCCCGAGGATCATGAGTCAGCCGGATGTCGGCCATCGAAAGGTCCAGAGAGTGGGGAAGAGTGGCGACTGCCGATGACGCTTCCTGGACCGCCGTCTGTCCCTGCCGCGGGCGCTGAGATGGACGTCCATGCAGGACCCAACATCGGTCGATCGTGTGGCCAACCTTGCCACAGTGTTGACAGAGGGGACGTGGACGACTTTCCACACGACCACGTCCACGAGGACCAGATGAACGACCACCGCCGTGACCGACGAGAGCTGAGTGGTCGATAACGGGGGCGGGAGGAGGAAGAGCCCGCTGGGCCTTGCTGAGTCGGTGATACACCTGTGGGATCTCCAGCGTCGACGAGCTAGCGAGCAATTCGGTTGTCGTGGTGGCAAATTCTGGAGCGAGGCCGTTGAGAAGGGTGAAGAGGCAGAGCTGGTCCCGCTGGGTCTGAGCTTCGGCCGGTGTTTGTGGAATGGGCCACAACTCCTGCAATTCATCACGCAGCCCTTTCCATTCCAGGAAGTAGGTTGTAAAGGATTAGGCCTGCTGTCGAACATGGGACAGTCGCTGAAGGATATCGGACACCCGAGCGAGGTTATTGGTTTCGGAGTACATGATATTCAAGGAGTCCCAGAGCTCCTTGACGGTATTTGCGGTGCGGGTGACATCTTTGACCGATCGTTCCATGGAATTGACCAGCAAAGCGAAGATCTTGCTGTCAGCAAGTTTCCAGGAACGATATTTGGGATCAGCCGTGGCTGGGGGAGGATCCTCAAGATGATGATCGAGGTCCATGCCGGTGAGGGACATCACAACAGTCTTCCGCCAGATGGAGAAATTTGTAGAGTCCAATCGATCATCCACAAGGCGGGTAGAAGCAGTGATCATCGGCGGCAGAGGGCAGGAGTCTGCCATGGAAGCAGCGCGTGGATAGCGAAGATGCAGCGGAGAGAAGAGCAGGAATCAAGGAGGCGTGCCGGGAAGCGGAGCACGCCGGGCGCTGGAAAAAAAAAATTGAAGGAGCCCGGGTCGGTTGGAGGGAGATTGCCGGGGCGAGGGCGCCGCTGGGCGAAGGAGAGAACTGCCGCCGGGAAGCCGCGCCAGGCAGAAGGGCGAAGCGGGGAGCCGCGCCAGGCAGGAGTGGGCCGTCGGGAGAGAGGGCGGGTGAGGAGGGCCACCGGGAGGAGGGAGCGCGACGGGAGGACCTGTCCGGAGAGGAGGGCCGCCGTCAGGAGCCGCGCGCCGGGGGAGCCTCGTCGGGGAGGGAGGCGCCTTTGGAGGAGGCGACGGGCCGTCGGGTTCGGGAGGCCGCCGCCGAAGAGGAGGGCCGAGTCAGGGAGAGCGTGCGCCGGGAGGAGGGAGCGCGACAGGGAGGAGGCGCGACGGGGAGGGCCTGTCCGGAGAGGAGGGCCGCCGTCAGGAGCCGCGCGCCGGAGGAGCCTCGTCGGGGAGGGAGGCGCGTCTGGAGGAGGCGACGGGCCGTCGGGTTCAGGAGGCCGCCGCCGAAGAGGAGGGCCGAGTCGGGGAGAGCGCGCGCCGGGAGGGAACGCAGCGGGGCGGCGGTTTGTCGCGCGCAGGACGGAGCGCGCAATGGGAGGGTCGTCGGGACTACGCTGCTGCTCGGGAGGGAGATCAGCAGGAGCTACACGCTGCTGCTCGGGAGGGAGATCGGCAGGAGCTACACGGGACGTCGCACAGGACGCCGGGAAGAGAGCTGTTGCGCGGGGGGGCAAAATTGGAGGGGGGGTCGTAACCCCTCTGATACCATGTTATTTCAGAGATCCCTCTTGCCCTCAAAGTGAGGAGAGGGCCTATATTTATAAAAAACTGAAAGAGGAAGTTACAAGGGAAGTTACAAAAGAAGTGGGGCAAGAAGTTACAAAGGAAGTGGGGCAGGAAGTTACCCATACTCCAACAGTAATAAATGTTATTTAATAGTTGGTATGCAATTAAATAATATTTTAACATAAATACTAACTCTATAAATAGACGGTTTTGCTTATTATATAGAGTATCCAAAAATTGAGAATAGAGAATTGTTGCACACAACGAATTCTCTCTCAACTTCTCCTCTCTCTCAAGAACGAGAAGTGCAAGAGAGATTTCTTCAAGATCGAAGAACGAGCGATCAAGAACGAACAATGCAAGACATTCGACTAGCCGCACTAACACCCGAAGATCGAGTGGTTTTGCTCGGAGATCATAGGAGCACGGGTGGATCACCGCTAGAGGGATTCTATTCTTGGATCCCCACAACGCAACGAAGGTAATCCGAAATGGTCTTTCGGACGATCAACATCTAACAACGAAGAAAGTTTCTAACCCCAGGTATTTATTTCTTCAAATATTAAATAAATTAATTATAAATTTGACGTGCAATATTCTCGCTCTTGGTTTCGAACAACAATTATTAAAAGAAATTTTAATATATCGCCCACCTGCGCACGCTTCCGCTGCGCCCGGAAGCATCAAGTGATATCAGAGTTGTCACGTTTAAATTTATAATTATTTATTTGATTGTTGATCTATACGCAATTGTGGTTAGATTTTCATTTCAAGTGATTCGTTCTTTAATCTGATTTGAATTAACATGTTATCAACATATTAATCAGGTTCATTCAGTGTTTCATTTTCTTAAAGGTTTAAGAACAAATGAAGAATGATCGGAGATGTCATCGGGAAGTGTCAAATCTTTGACCGATAAAACTGGGTTACACGGCGTGCGGCCTGAGCACACATCGTATACCCATGCGCGTTTTATCTAGATGCGCCGAGCAATTAATTACACGCGGTGCTTTTATTGCACACCGCGTGTTGACCGGAGCAACCTGGCACATGGTAAGCGGATACAGGATGCGTACCTGACATGTACAAGTTGTGCAGTCTGGCCGAGTTAACACGCCGAAGCCCCAGAGTGTGACTTGAACATACGGCAACCGAGGTACATGACGTGTAGCTAGATGTATGCATCGTGTAGTCTTCCATTAATGGACAAAATTAAAATTACATTAAATTTGAAAATTACAGCATTAAAACTTTATTTTATTGATGGGCACATTGTTGTGTGTTTAACAATTTAATAATGGCTTTAAAGAATTTTAAATGCTCAATTAATTTATTGTAATTAATATGTCATTATTGGTTCTGTCATCTATTTTCCATGAATGTCATTAATGGTGGTTATCTTCAAATAAGATTGAATGATCATTAAGATGAAAGAAAATTAATTAATTAATATCAACGCGTTTATCTTAAATAATAAAAGAGCGAATAAAGAAATGAATGTTAGTCATTTATTTTTGCGTATTTGTTGCATGTAAGACCATTCATGAGCTTCCCCAAGACCTGTGTATGTGTTAGATGTTTTAATTTAATTTATTGTATGAGTTGTTGGATTGATGTAGCCCAATTCGGTTAGGTCGAATGCTTGTGGCCCGTACTGCGCACCAACCCGCAACTTTCGTAGGTCGAGCTCCGCGGTGAGCTTATTGGGGGTTGTAAGGGGCAACACGCCCCTGCTTCGGGGGTCCGGGGGCCGAAGGTCCCCAACCCAATTTTGGGAGGGGGTACTATAGCAATGTTGACGTTGTAGCAGAGCTAACCGACCGACACCGACAGACACTGTAGCGACGCGGACTTCCAACCGTCATTCACTGTAGCTCCTTGGACTTCCAGTCGGCAGTCACTGTAGCACTTTTGACTTGGGTGACCGTCTTTCACTGTAGCGATGCGGACTTTCTGACGGTTGGTGGAATAGTGCTTCGTTCTCTACATTAGCCCATTTTCGGGCTAGGGTTTCAACGTGTGTGTGAGAAACTCCTATAAATTGTGCTCCCGAATTATAATGATTTTTCTGCCTCTCCGTGAACGTAGGGATTATTCCCGAACCACGTAAATCCCTGTGTTCTTGTTCTGTTTTTTTTTTCCTTTTACTTTTCTCTGAATCGTTGTTTTGTCGTTGCGACTCCCGGCGTTTCCGCATCATGAGTTTGCAATTATTTAATATTAAATTAAATGATGACCTGCGAGTCATTTCTCCCTCCATTATTATGTAGAACCTACGTGTCCAAGGATATTTATGTAAAATCTCCTTTAATGAATCTTTTGGTTCCCCTCACCTGCATGTGACTAATAAATATTTGTAATTAATTGAGCACCCCAAGGCGCGTGGAGGCGGTTCAAGACGGAACCTTAATGATGTCAACCCAAGTGATACACAGATGGACAGGTGGAATGCTATAACTCATGCCAAGACCGACAATAGGAGTTATTTCCCCTAGGTCAAAGATTGATTTAATGTCCGCTCATTAAATCAACCATCAGATAAAATGGGTCATTTAATTAATTAATTATTTTTGTCTATGCAATTATTTATTTTATGGATGCAAGGGTGCGATCACATAAATAAATGAATTAATGTGCAAAAACAGAAATTAAATAAATGAATTATGCGTAAATGTTTTATCCAACATGGTTAATTAATTAACATCCACTTAATATTAATAAGACATGTAAAGAACAAAACAAGATAAAATTTATGCATAATAAATTAAAATCTCTCAATTAAATATTAATTCAGACCAAGTCTTCCATTACTTGATTGAGAATGAAACCATAGAACTAAGTGTAGTACATAGCCAAAGTCTGGACACCTTTATCGGGGAGTTCTCATTAGAGTTTTAGATTGACTTAACCGAAATTGTATTGAGTTTAACGATCAAAGTCTATTCAATACAAATTTGGAGGCAAGTATTGAGCAAATCCAAGTCAGGATTTCAGGATAGGGGAATCCACTCAACGGATCAAGGAGTTGTAAGTCCGCAGTTGGCAATACCACTTGCCTAATTACTTTATTATAGTTTTCATGGTCAAAGTTTGGATTATTAAGAAAAATAATGGGGATCCTTGCCACTAGAATGTTAAAGCAACTAGACATTCTGAGTTCAATGGTGATAGTTATTCAGACTTGATAAAATAATGGGAGATTTAATAAATAAATAAATAAACATTTAATTTATTATATCTCACTTATTTTGTAATCAAAGTACTAATAATCTGCCCTTTTTAATTGTAGAATGAAATGACAAGTTTATCATCCACGCTATCCCTACAATCAATATTGGAGAAAGATAACCTCCTAACTAACGGTAACTTCCAGGAGTGGTTTAGACGTCTTCGGGTTGTGTTACGCCATGAACGGAAATCTTACGTGTTAGAATCCTCAATGTCTAATCTGCCTGCTAAAAAGGCGAGTGATGAAGAGTTCCTTATCTATGAAAAACATTTGAGCGACACGGTCGACGTTCAATGTTTGATGCTTCCGTCGATGTCTAGTGAACTAATGAAACCTCACGAAAACATGGATGTGTATAGTATGTTTGAACACCTCCGTGGTCTTTACCAGGGGAGAGCCAGACAGGAACGGTTTGAGAATTTCAATGCACTCTTTCAAAGCAAGCTTGGAGAGGGTCACAGTTGGGCCTCACGTAGTCAAGCGCATTGGCTACATTGAGCGCTTGGAGGTTTTAGGATTTAAACTTCCCGAAGAACTGGGCACCGACCTCATTTTGGCATCACTCCCTCAGCGCTTCTTCAGCTTTGTTGTGAATTTTAATAAGAACAACATTGAGAAGTCTCTATCAGATCTTTTTACTCTTCTTCGCCAAGTAGATAAGGATACGAAACGTAAAGAATCTTTTGTCCTTATGGTGAACAAACAGAAAGGGCAAGCGAAGAGCTTTAAGCCCAAAGCTTCTTCATGTTCTTCCAAAAAGAGGAAGATCAAGGGGCAAGCAAGGGAACATGATGTTGTCTATTTCGTATGTGGTAAGAAGGGTCACTGAAAGAAAAATTGCACCCAGCCAAAGAAGCAAGGGGAAGCTTCAAGTGCGTTTATTATCGAGTGCAATTTATCTGTTTCTACAAATTGGGTACTAGATATAGCTTGTGGTGCTCACATATGTATTCAAATACAGGAACCAAGTAGATTCAGAAAGATTGACCGAGGAGAGATAGATCTTCGAGCAGCCAACGGAGCTAAACTTGTTGTAGCTATCGGGGACTACCGCCTCACGTTGTCGACCAGAATAATCTTGGTTTTAAAGGATTGTTATTATGTGCCTTTAATTACCAAAAATATTATTTCTGTATCCAGACTTTGATACAGATGGATTTATTTTCAAATTTAGGAATAAATATTGCTTCTTTTATAATGATAGCATTTGTTATGGTAAGATACATTTAAATAACAGTCTTTATGTGTTGGATTACACGAACCAAATAATGGCAATCAATAACGAAGTTACTTCACATGACTCATACTGCACCCAACTTTGACATCACCGGCTTGGTCATGTAAATGAAAAGCGCTTGACTAAATTACATCAAGATAGATATTTAGATTTTTTTTGAAATAAAACCACTTGGTGTATGTCACGCATGTTTACAAGGAAAAATGGTCAAAACCCCATTTAGTAAGAAAGATGAAAAGGCTAGAGAACTTCTTGAATTAGTTCATACCGATGTGTGTGGATCTTTTCCTATTGAAGCAAGGGGGTGGGTACTCATACTTCATAACTTTTACTGATGATTTTAGTAGATATGGATATGTCTACTTAATGAGGTATAAGTCGGATTCTTTTGATAAATTCAGAAATACAAGAATGAAGTTAAGAACCAATTTAGTAAGAAGATTAAGGAACTTTGCTCAAACCGTGGTGGAGAATATCTTAATCAAGACTTCATTGATTATTTACGGGAGTTTGAGATTTTATCTCAACTCACTTCTTATACGCTTCAGTGGAATGGTGTAACTGAAAGGAGCAACTGCACCTTGTTGGACATGGTGAGATCAATAATGAGCCATGCGAGTCTTTTATTATCCTTTTAGGGATACGCGTTACAAACAACAGTATAAGTACTAAACCGAGTGCCAACTAAAACAACAGACGGTATACCATACCAATTATGGAATGGAAAGAAACTTGTGTTGTCATACTTACATGTGTGGGATTGCGAAACATTTGTTAAGGCCTCTTCGGGTAACAAGTTTGCACCCCGAGGCACAAAGTGTATCTTTATAGGATATCCCAAAGAAACAAAGGGATACTACCCATACAATCCTTCAGACAAAAAGGTTGTGGTTGACAGAAGTTCCACATTTCTTGAGGATCTTATCTCTAAAAGAGAGTGGAAGCAAGATAGACTTCGATGAAGTTCAGGTTCAAGATGCACAAGAGTTGGCACAAGAACAAATTCCACAAAGCTCTGTGGAAGTAGAAATTGTTCTAAAGACACAATTACAGAGTAAAAGTACTAGAGAGAAATTGTTCTAGAGACGCAATTACTGCGTATTAGTACTAGAGAGGTTAGAGAACTAGAACAGTACGGTTTTATAGTCACCGAGGATGGTGACTCATTATTAATTGATAATAATGATCCTCTAACTTACGAGGAAGTGGTAAGTGACACAAATGTTGCCAAGTGGCAAGAAGCCATAAATTCTGAAATGGATTCCATGTACCAAAACCAACTCTGGATTTTGGTAGCCCCTCCGGTAGATGTAAAGCCCATTGATTGCAAATGGGTATTCAAGAAGAAACTAGACATGGAAGGACAAGTCGTTACCTATAAGGCGCGACTGGTTGCAAAATGGTTTAAACAACATCAAGGCATTGACTACGATGAAACTTTTTCACCAGTTGCAATGCTGAAATCCATCAGAATTCTACTCGTCATTGCGGCTTTCCATAATTATAAGATTTGACAAATGGATGTCAAAACAGTCTTCCTTAACGAAAACACCTTCAGGAAGATGTCTATATGACACACCCCGAAGAGTTTGTGACTCCAAATGATGTCAACAAGATGCCAACAAGGTATGCAAGTTGCAGATATCTATTTATGGATTAAAGCAAGCATTCAGGTCATGGAACATTCGTTTTGATGAGGTCATAACGGAATTTGGTTTCATAAAAAATGAATGAAAGTCGTGTGTCTATAAACGATTTAGTGGGAATGCAGTTGTTTTCTTAATAGTAGATGTTGATGACATATTACTCATTGGAAACGAAATATCAATCTTACAGTCTGTTAAGGCATGGTTGAATAATTTTTTCTCTATAAAGGATTTGGGCGAGGCAGCATATATTCTTGGGATCAAGATCCATCGTGATAGATCCAAGAGGTTGCTCGACCTAAGTCAAAGTACATATATTAACAAGATACTGAAGAGATTCAGTACGGAACAATCCAAAAGAGGATTGTTGTCAGCATCACATGACATTCATCTTTCCAGGAAAATGTGTCCTGAGACACACAAGGAAAGAAACAAAATGACAAGGATTTCATATACATCGGCAATTGGGTCAGTCACGTATGTTATGCTATGTACAAGGCTAGATGTCGCCTATGCATTAAGTGCGGTAGAAAGATATCAAGTTGATCCAGGTGACCGTCATTGGATGGCAGTCAAGACTATCCTTAAGTAACTGAGGCGTACTAAAGATATGTTTCTGGTTTATGGAGGAGATGGGAACTAGTCATCAGAAAATATGCAGATGCTAGTTTCCAAACTGATCAAGATAACATTAAGTCACGAACGTGATAAATCTTCACTTTGAATGGAGGTGTTGTGAGCTGGAACTCAAAGCAGGGTGTGGTTGCAGATTCTACAACAGAGTCCGAATATATTGTGGCTTCTGAGGCAGCTAAACAAGCAGTATGGATGTGCAACTTCGTCTAAGAGCTTGATGTAGTATCTAGTAGTAAAGATCTTATCGCACGCTATTGTAATAATACTGCAGCGGTGACTCTTGCAAAAGAGTCAAGGTCACATCAACGGACGAAGCACATACTTCGAAAGTATCATCTCTTGGGGGATTTTTCTCAGAGATGTGAAGTTGCAGTGAGCGGTATTTTCACGGAAGATAACATAGCGGACCCCTTGACTAAAGCCTTGACTCAGCAGAAACATGACTATCATGTGAGGTCTCGCGGACTGAAGGTCGTAGTCAGTTGGCTCTAGTCCAAGTGGGAGTTTGTTGGAGTTGGTGTCGTAGGACCAACTGTTTGTACTTTAAATACAAGTATATTCGATGTATTGAATGTTAATAAAACTTCTTATTACATATTGTTTGTTGTTCTACATGACTCTAATGTAATAATGTGCTAGAGTATACGTCATATTGATAAGGTCATAACAGTTTCCCGTTATGATGAGAACTTTGATGTACTATGACGATATCCTCAAATAATGTTCTATGGTCGGATAACGAACTATGATGGGACACATATTACATAGACTGTCATATGCGAGTGCTCATAAGTAGATGAGTCTTCTTCTTATAAAGTTCGCACTTGGTAATCTCCAAGATGGGAGATTATTAGAACAGACCTGCCAGTGAGAATTCCGCATGTTTTGATGTCATCGGATATTTCTATCTACAAGCGTGTGTGATGGTCCATAGATTTTAAGATTATTATTTATGTATGTCACGACTCGCGTACTTATATGTATTTCGTAAACCATGACATTAACAGTTCATGGCGAAGTTGGATACGTTGGGTGCGTCACGAGTGACATGTCATTAATGAATAAGTCAGGAAAAGATTTGTCTCTTTCATCTTTATACAAATTGATATCTCAACCATTTGATTGGAATAGAACCGTCACATTAAATTTCATGTTCATCGTGTAACAAAATATTTATTTCAGATAGTCAAAGAAAGACATATAAAGCATATAGGTTGGTGACACGAATGTGCAACCAGCTTGATAAGATATTGTGACAAAAAGATTATATTACACAGTAAACATTCGTATGTGGTTATCGACGTTGTGACATTAAGTTCTTTCTCTTGAGTGCTTTGACCCATTGCTAGACAGTAATCTTGGACTTTAGGCAAGACCGCCTAATGCCAACGAGAAAAAATCCTAGAGTGTCACACACTAAATGTTTTCGTTGATCTCGGTTAAATTCTATTTGAGTCTAATTAATGGAATAAATATTATTCCCAAGTCCGAGAAATAATTTTACTCAGGTTATATTGATCGCATAAATTAAATAAATATTTATTCACCGACTTGTGAATAAAATATTTATTTTATTTATTGAATATTTTAATAAATATTTATTCGCTAGTTTGTGAATAAAATATTTATTTATGAATAAAATATTTATTAGGTTGTTCGATAAATGCTAGAGGAGTTCGAACGGACCAATACCGAGTCCGGTAGCAAAAATTAATTAACAAGACCATTATATAATATTTGTTATTGTGCAAGTTGGCACGCGTCACAAAATAATAATAATATAAATATTATTATGTGTCATGAGGTTTATTAAAGGTAATAAATGTTATTTAATGGTCGGTATACAATTAAATAATATTTTAACTTAAATCATAACTCTATAAATAGACGACTATGCTTATTGTGTAGAGTATCCAAAAATTGAGAATAGAGTTATTGTGCACAACGAATTCTCTCTCAACTCCTCTCTCCCTCTCAAGAACGACAAGTGCAAGAGAGATTTCTTCAAGACTGAAGAACGAGCGATCAAGAACGAACGCAAGACATTCAACTTGTCGCGCTAGCACCCGGATATCGAGTGGTGTTGCTCGGAGATCATAGGAGCACGTATGGATTACCGTTAGAGGAATTCCATCCTTGGAGCCTCACAGTGCAACGAAGATAATCTGAACGGGTCTATTCGGACGATCAACATTCACCAACGAAGAAAGTTCTTAAGCCTAGCCATTTATTTCTTCGAATATTAAATAAATTAATTATAAATTTGAAGTGTAAGATCCTCTTAGTTTCGGACAACGATTAAAAAAAAATTAATATATCGCCCACCTCTGCACGTTTCCACTGTGCCCGGAACCATCAAGGCCCACGTGTGTTGGATTGGTGTTGCCCGATCCGGTTGGGCTGAATGCTTGTGGCCCGCAACTATAGCGGAGCTGACCGACCGACACTGACAGGTACTGTAGCGGTGCGGACTTCGGGGCCAACTTCACTGTAGCGCTTTTGACTTCCAGCCGGCAGACACTGTAGCACTTTTGACAAAGTGAGTCGCCGATCACTGTTGCAACGCGGACTACTATTCGGAACAGTGGACCGTCTTCTTCATATGTAGCCCATTTCGGGCTAGGGTTTTACTACGGAAATCCTCTGTAATTTTGTGCTCCCGAATCATAGTGAAATTCTGCCTCTCCCGTGAACGTAGAGATTTTTCCCGAACCACGTAAATCGTTGTGTCATTTGCTTTCTTTCTTTCCGTTTTTCCTCGTTTCTGTCGTTGTGTCTCCCGGCGATTCCGCATCAACTGGTATCAAAGGGAGGTTCGGAATTCTCCAACGATGGCTCTGGATGAAGGCAAAGTGAAGATCGATCGCTTCGATGGAACTGATTTCAGTTTCTGGAGGATGCAGATCGAGGATTATCTTTATCAGAAAAAGATGCACTTGCCACTTCTGGGTGTGAAGCCGGCGGACATGGAGAAGTCGGAGTGGGAGCTACTGGATCGACAGGTTCTGGGTGTTGTGCGCCTGACGTTGGCCAAAAACGTGGCATTCAACATCAGAGAGGAGAAGACGACGGTGGACTTGATGAAAGCCCTCACAAATATGTACGAGAAGCCTTCTGCGGCAAACAAGGTGCATTTGATACAACGATTGTTCAACCTGAAAATGGTTGAAGGGAGACCTGTTGCAGATCATATCAACGAATTCAATACCATCATAAGTCAGCTGTCATCGGTGGACATTGATCTTGATGATGAGGTATGTGCTCTGGTTTTACTATCTTCATTACCAGAGAGTTGGGAAGCAACTGTAACAGCTGTGAGCAGCACTTCAGGGAATACGAAGATGGCTCTGAAAGATATACGGGATCTGATCCATAGTGAGGATGTTCGAAGAAGAGAATCAGGCAGATTCTCCGGTTCTGCTTTGAACGTTGAAGGAAGAAGAAGGTACCCACAGCGAGACAATCGGAGAGGGCGATCGAAGTCAAGAGGAAAGAGCAGAGACAAGGCAAAGGGGTCTGGTCCTACGTGCTGGACATGCGGGAAGAAAGGACATGTCAAGGAGTGCAGAGATAACCGGAAGGGACCTGAAACCAGTGGAGCAAACACTGCAGCTGAAGGAACTGATGACGTGTTGCTGCTGAGCGTGGACAGCCTGATGGAGTCTTGGATTTTAGACTCTGGGCGTCTTTCCATCCTACATCGGAGAAGGGTTTCCTAAACAACTTTGTTTCTGGAAATTTTGGCAAGGTGCATCTTGTTGATGACGAGCCCTTGCAGATTGTGGGTAAAGGAGATGCACGGATCAAGACCAACAGTGGGAGCTTGCTGGTTCTGGAAAACGTGAGGTACATCCCTGGTTTAAGAAGAAATCTCATTTCTGTGGGACAGCTTGATGATGCAGGGTTGAGTACCACATTCACGGGTGGTGCATGGAAGATCACCCGAGGAGCTATGGTCATAGCTCGGGGAGCAAAGAATGGCACCCTGTACAACCTGACAGAAACTTGCATGGACATGGCTACATCACTGGAAGCTGTCGGAGGCTCTCAACTGTGGCACTACAGACTCGGCCACATGAGTGAAAAGGGGATGAAGGTGCTGGCAACAAAAGGGTTGCTACCAGAGCTGAAGTCGGTGGAAGTAGGCTTATGCGAAGATTGCATCTTTGGAAAGCAGAAGAAAGTGTCCTTTGCAAAAGGAGGCAGAACACCGAAGGCTGGAAAGCTGGACCTGGTGCATACAGATGTTTGGGGGCCTGCACCAGTACCATCCCTCGGAGGGTCACAATATTATGTGACATTCATCGATGACTCAACGAGGAAGGTGTGGGTTTACTTTCTGAAGAACAAATCTGATGTGTTTAAGATATTTCAGAAGTGGAAAGTCATGGTGGAGAACGAGTCAGGAGCAAAGCTGAAATGTTTGAGGTCTGACAACGGTGGAGAGTATGGCAGTCAGGAGTTCAGAGAATTTTGTTCTGAAAATAGAATTCGGTGGGAGAAGACAATCCCAGGAACACCACAACAGAATGGTGTGGCAGAGAGGATGAATAGGACACTGAATGAACGTGCCAGGAGCATGAGGCTGCATTCGGGGTTACCCAAGACCTTTTGGGCTGATGCAGTGAATATGGAAGCATATCTCATAAACAGGAGTCCCTCTGTGCCAATGGGGGAATGTCTACCCGAGGAACTCTGGTCTGGTAAGGTGGTAAGACTCTCACATTTACGAGTCTTTGGCAGTTTAGCATATGTTCATGTTGATGCTAATGCAAGGGACAAGCTTGATGCCAAGTCCAAAAAATGTTTCTTTATTGGCTATGGTGGTGAGGAGTTTGGGTATCGCTTTTGGGATGATCTCAACAGGATAGTCATCAGGAGCCAAAACGTGGTATTCAATGAAGGTGTCATGTACAAAGATCGCCATGCAGTTGAAGATGAAAATGGGAACATTGAATCAGAATGCAAAAAGCAAGTGGAGCTTGAAGGTGTGTCTGAGCTTGAGAGATCCGAACCGGTGGAACCTACTACTCCAGTGGAGTTGAGGAGATCATCAAGGGTGAGAAGGCCCGTGCAGAGGTATTCACCATCATTGCATTATCTGTTATTGACTAACGGTGGAGAACCAGAATGCTTTGAAGAAGCAATGCAGCTGAAGGAGTCGAGCAAGTGGGAGCTGGCTATGAAGGAGGAGATTTCCTCATTGCATGAGAGCAACACTTGGGAGCTGACACCTCTGCCAAGAGGAAAGAAAGCAATGCAGAATAAGTGGGTTTACCGGGTCAAGGAAGAACATGATGGCAAGAGGAGGTTCAAGGCAAGGCTGGTGGTGAAAGGCTTTCAACAGAAGGAGGGGGTAGATTTCACTGAAATCTTCTCACCTGTAGTGAAGTTTACCACCATCCGGGTGGTTCTCAGCATTGTGGCGTCAGAAGACTTGCATCTTGAGCAGCTTGATGTCAAGACTGCTTTCCTTCATGGAGATCTGGAGGAGGACATCTACATGCAGCAGCCAGAGGGATATGTAATATCTGGAAAGGAAGACCTGGTATGCAAACTCCAGAAGAGCTTATATGGATTGAAGCAGGCACCCAGGCAGTGGAACAAGAAGTTTGATTCATTTATGTCTAAAAATGAATATAAACGATGTGGCATGGATCAATGTTTCTACATCAAGTCTTTCGGTGATGAATACATTATATTGCTTCTGTATGTGGATGACATGCTCATTACAGGATCATGTATGCAGAGGATTAATGAGTTGAAAGGGCAGTTGGCTGAGGAGTTTGAAATGAAGGATCTTGGAGAAGCTGGCAAGATTCTGGGAATGAAGATCAAGAGAGACCGCACAGCTGGAACATTAATGTTGTCACGGGCTAATTACATTGGGAAGGTTCTGAGAAGATTCAGCATGCTGGAAGCAAAGGCAGTCTCTATTCCCCTGGCGAGCCACTTCAAACTATCAAAGGAGCAATCACCGAAGACGGCAGAAGAGGTGGAGTACATGGCAAAAGTTCCATACGCATCAGCTGTTGGAAGCCTGATGTATGCCATGGTCTGTACTCGACCTGACATTGCTCATGCTGTGGGAGTTGTGAGCAGGTATATGGCGAACCCTGAAAAGCAACATTGGGAAGCTGTGAAGTGGATACTGAGGTATTTGAAGGGCAGCAAGGAGGTATCTCTGTGCTTTGGGAAAGGAACTTCATTGTAGGGGTATGTGGATGCTGACCTTGGAGGCGATGTCGACAGCAGGAGGAGTACCACGGGTTATGTTTTTACCTGTGGAGGAACTGCGGTAAGTTGGATATCACAATTGCAGAAGGTGGTGGCTTTATCCACCACAGAGGCAGAATACATTGCTGTAACAGAAGCTGGGAAAGAGGTGGTTTGGCTGAAGAACTTCTTGGATGAATTGGGAAGAAAGCGAGAGGACAATGTATTGCACTGTGACAGTCAGAGTGCTATACATCTTGCCAAGAACCCAGTGTTTCATGCCCGGACGAAGCACATTCAGTTGAAGTACCATTTCATCAGAGGTTTGATACAGGATGGGTTGCTGACCTTGCAGAAGATCTGTGGAACCAACAATCCGGCAGACATGTTGACAAAGCCTATGGTGATACAGAAGTTGAGGCACTGTTGTGCCTCTGTTGGTCTCCATTGATGAACGGAGGATGAGAGGCAGAATGATGGAGGACTTGATGGGAGCAGAAGAGGAAAACAGTTTGTATTTCATGAATCTGTGAAAGCACGGCACTGGTGAGTGAAGAAGAGGAAGAACTTAGATTAAGTAAGTTGTCTTCATCAGCTGCATCGAAGCATAGCAGTGCAGCGGATCAGGCTACAAGTGGGAGATTGTTGGATTGGTGTTGCCCGATCCGGTTGGGCCGAATGCTTGTGGCCCGCAACTATCGCGGATCGAGCTCCGCAGTGAGCTCGTTGGGGGTTGCAGGGGGCAACGCGCCCCTGCTCCGGAACTGACCGACCGACACCGACAGGCACTGTAGCGGTGCGGACTTCAGGGTCAACTTCACTGTAGCACTTTTGACTTCCAGCCGGCAGACACTGTAGCACTTTTGACAAAGTGAGTCGCCGATCACTGTTGCAACGCGGACTACTATTCGGAACAGTGGACCGTCTTCTTCATATGTAGCCCATTTCGAGCTAGGGTTTTACTACGGAAATCCTCTGTAATTTTGTGCTCCCGAATCATAGTGAAATTCTGTCTCTCCCGTGGACGTAGGGATTTTTCCCGAACCACGTAAATCGTTGTGTCCTTTGCTTTCTTTCTTTCCGTTTTTCCTCGTTTCTGTCGTTGTGTCTCCCGGCGATTCCGCATCAACGTGTAGGTAATAGGGAGGGGGCGGTGGGGAGCGAGGGGGTTGAGAGTAAAGGGGAAGAATTATGTTGGGCAGTTCGTCCATTGAGCTTGGGCAAGAGTGCAAGGTGCCTCTCAAAGGTCTTCTTTCTTTTCTTCTCATTTCTTCTTCTTACATTTATCTTCTTCTTTCCAATAACTCTGTGGTAACCATTTCCTTATATTTCTAAACAAAGAAGTATGTCCTCTGTTTCTATCAGGTGGGGGTTGTTAGAGTTTAGTAGGGGTTAATAAGTATAGGATTTGCTGGAAGGGGAGGGACGCAGATGTCATTTGGGATTTACAGCTTCGCTGGCTAGGCAGTCCTGATCTTGGGAGATTCGGTCAGGGCTCTCGAGAAGTGGCCTTTCCTGGGAGATTTTTTACTTCCTCTTCCTTATTCTACTTCTTTCTAGTCTACTGTATCTCTGTTTACCAATTACTTCTATTGGATATAATGATTGTTGTTGTGCATTTGTTCTCTTCCTACTACATATATCTTTCATGGATGACTATTCCATAAGATGTGTGTATGCAAACAAGAGTCTTTGGCAAGAGGAACTTGAATCTGGAACAATTATCAATTTGAAGCATTCTGACAAAGACATCAAATGATAGTTCATGGTGACATGCACACTTAAGAAAAATGAAGTTAAAATGAGTACAATGCTGAAAACTGCGACAATGAAGACCGCCTGTTACGTGATGTCGCCATTAGTTGCGTCTGAAAATTTTAATGAAGTTGCAGGCTGATAAGCCAACTGATTATTCACGTTTTCATATATTTGAAAGTCCGGTATATGCATTATATAATGACCAAGAAAGATCAAAGTTGGATTTAAAATCCAAAATGTGTATCTTTCAAAGATACGTTGATAGTGCAAAGGGGTAACGTTTGGGGGCTGTCATTGTCATCAAACTTATCATTAGTAGAGATGTTTTTATAAAAGGCAAGATGAAAATGAATGGAGAGGAAAGCATGATGAAAAAATGCAAAAACAACTACAATTCGGGTGGAAGATAAGTCAAATGAAGAATTAATTTCCTCTAAAATATCACTAGAGCTTGATGATCAACGGTCGGTTGAAGTGAGACTTTAATGATCAATGCGATAAAGAAAACTACCAATATGACACTCAAAATATGAAACTAAGAACTATATTGCATATTATTAGTTAACAAAGAATGGGAAAACCATATACTTTCAAGGAGGTGACTCAAAGTCAAGATGTATCCTTGTGAATGATTGCAATACAACAAGAAATCAAAGCCAAATAGAAAAACAAGGCTTGAGATCTCGTTCTATTGCCTCAAAGAATAAAGACCATCGATAACAAATGCATCTTTCAGATCAAACATGATGGCAAAAATCAAGTGGAAGGATGTCGTATAAGACTAAGGGTCAAAGGATATACTCAGAATGGAGGTGTTGATTTTATTGAAATATTTTCACCACTGATTCGACTTCCATCAATTCGAGTAGTTTTGAAGATTTGTGCTTATGGTTTAAATCTAAAAAATTTGGATGTGAAAACTGTTTTTCTTCATAATAATCTTGAAAATAAGACTCACATGCTCTAACCAAAAGTTTTTGAAGAAAGAGATAGACAGCTTGGTTTGCGGATTTAACATATCTCTATAGGGTCTCAAACATGCATCATGGAGTTAGTATAAAAGATTTAATTCCTATATCACGGGTCTTGGATACCACAAATATAATTTAGATCCTTGTACATATCTCAAATGATCAAATAATGGAGGTTTTATCATTTTATAAATATATGTGAATGACAAGACAATCATAAGCCCTAACAAATATTCAATCTAGGAGTTAAATAAAAAATTGACTAGGAGATTTTATATGGATGGCAAGAAACCAACAAAAAATTCTTGGGATGTAAATTTATTGAGACAAAAAATAATAGCAAGATTCGACTTTCTCAGGGTCTTGACATGTTCAATATGCAAGACATAAACAAATATATAACATTCTTCCTATTAATTATAAATTTCCCTCCAAAATAAATCTTAACAGTGGAGCAAAGATTATGAAAATGTCTCAAGTACCATATGCATCAACAATGGCAAGCCTTTTGTTCATTATGCTTTGTACAAGACCAAACATTGCACAGATAGTGAGAGCAATTAGTCAATACAAGGTGGATTTAGATCAAGAGTAGTTAAATACTACAAAGAAAATCTTTAAATTTGTATTATAAGCGATCTCTTCATACATTTCCCATAATCTGAAAAGACTCTGTTTTTGGCTTGTAAGACTTTGAAATATATTAAGAGATGTTTTTGGAACCAAACGCGGAGAAGACGCGCGATTCTAAGACCTTGTAAGTCCGGAATTAATTTTCTAAAAATATTAAATATATTTTATAACACACAACACAGTTTTTTTAAAATAATGGAATATCTCCTGAACGGAGTCTCGGATTGTAAATCTGATACCACGATTGAATCTGAAACACGAGATTTACCCTAGACGCGATCTAAAGTTGGTCGGCGCTGGACGTTCGGATTAGGCAGTCGTTGGCGGGTGCGTTTAAATTAAAATAAATGATTAATTTATTTATTTTAATTTAAATGACCTAAATCTAATCCCCTATAAATATGTCGTTATGACATTTCGTCAAGGTTAGTCGCATAACCCTGGGAGGTTTATTTGAAAGGAGCTCTGACGACCTTCATTGGCGGATCGAGATCGAATGACGACCAGTGATCGAATCGAGGTAAATCGACAGGCAGCGGATGCATCGGATGCATCGGATCATCCTCATCACGGGTGAACATGTTCTTTACCAACGATTGATCCAATCTTGAGGTAGGACTCATCAATTGTGGTTTCCGCCATCTTGATTAAATTGTTAAAGCGTGAATTTGATCTGCTTAATTTTGTTGGCGATTGTACGCCCTTCGAAAGGGCCCCTTTGTCGAATTAAACTGATATTCAATTTATTATCTTTTCTTATGTCATTATCTCATCTTGGATTCCTCACTTTGCAATCGTTGGCCGAGAATGTTTGGTTTGGCCAACTATATTTATCACCCTTAATATGGTGTTTCCCCCATTGTTCTTCACGTTCTTCGTCGTTGGTCTACGGGGTCGCGGTTCGACTTTGTCAGACGGGTTCGAGCGAACCCCCGAATTCGCGGCAGATTCACGTGTGAGGAATGGATTGGTGATTTGAGGATGAATCGGGATAGATCACGGGATGCGGGTGACGACTCTCGTGGATCTGGGATCCGAGACCGAGCAACAGCAACGGGTGGCGCGTCGGGCGGAGTGCGAGCTTCGTGTGGATCAACGGAATCCGATTTCCGACCACCAGAGAGTCGGAATAGATGGTCGGAGGCAATTACCACCAATTTCGAGTGGTCAAACGACGGATTCGGCGACGGAACCGGCAAATCCAGAAGCCACGTGACGGATCGGAGTTCTGCGAAAATCCCAACTACACGGCGTGTACTAGGATGAACACACGCTGTGTAGTCACCCAACTGCGGCGGCAGGGGTTTCGGAAAAAAGATAAGGATCACACGTTGTGTGACTAGGCCACAGGCCGTGTGACCCTCCCCAGGAAGTCAGGGCATGTGCCAGCTAAACACGCCTAGAACCTCATGTGGGAGGACATGTCGTGTACTCTGGGAGTACACGGGCACGGGCCGGTACCCGAACATGGCCAGGTACACGACCACATACACAGGCACAACTTGACGTACACGGGCACTGCTTGACGGACACGGGCACAACTAGGAACACATGGCTCAGCCCTAGGAGGCCGAGACACGTCGTGTAGTACCCTTACACGTCTTGTAGTACCCATACACGTCGTGTAGATCAGGTGAGGTCACACATCGTGTGAGCCCCCTTGCATGTTGTGCATTGCTTTATGAAATGTTTACCACGTGTATCTCTTTCATTTTGACTCAGATTTTGTATCGCGATCAGCTTATCTTGAGTGTTTTTCCGCATAGAATGCAATGATAGCCTTCACAGTGGCTTTTGAGATACGATGAAAGATGTTCCGAGCGCGACACTTCTTAGGTGACGCTTGACGACAGCAATGATTGGGCAAGATCATCAGAGAGAGGTCTCAGTTAGTAACTCATACTCCTCTACCGAGTGGTACCCTCTGACGGACTAGGGCGTGGGTCCTCTACCTACTGAGTGGTACCCCCCTGGCGGACTAGGGTGTGGGTCCTCTACCTACTGAGTGGTACCCCTTTGATAGATTAGGGTGTGAGTCCTCTACCTACTAAGTGGTACCCCCTGACGGACTAGGGCGTGGGTCCTCTACCTATGAGTGGTACCCCCTGATGGATTAGGGCGTGGGTCCTCTACCTATTGAGTGGTACCCCTTGACGGATTAGGGTGTGGGTCTTCTATCAACTAAGAGTACCCCCTTGACGAACTAGGGAGTGGGTCCTCTACCGACTGAGTGGTACGCCCCTGACGCACTAGGGCGTGAGTCCACTATCTACCTACTGAGTGGCACCCCCTTATCGTACTGAGGTGTGGGCCCTCTACTTGGAGATTGTGCCCCTGGACTATGCGGCACAGTGGTGAGGTGTGGGTCCTCCAAACGGTTACTTCAAACACACGAGATGCAAGGCATCGATGATAGACCTTTGGAGGAGCAAGCGGACTTATCGTCCTGGGTTGGGCTGTGAGATGGAGATCCCCTTTCTTTCTAATCTGGGTTCCACATATGAGCATATATGTGTGTGTGTCGTTGGGTTTCGTGTATTCAATTGCTCCCTTTTCAGTTTTCGGAGCGTCCTACTAGGTATGTATATACTCACCCTATAACAACTCTGCTCTTTATTAAACATTAATACACAATTTATTACATAAAAGTACATTTAATACCACCCGGAAGATCGAGAAGTCTAGTGTCTTTGGAAATTAGGTGCATTACATAACAATTTAAAATAGGAAAACAACATCTTTATTAAAAACGTTTTTAACATGTTCGCACTTAAAACTGCATTGCTGGGGACATAAATAAGAAAGGGATGAGCTACAAAACCCAGTAAGGGAATAAACATGGCATAACATGAAGAGAATAATACATGTTAGACAATAAGCATATCAAAATGAGTAAGAATCATAAACATGAACAATGAGACATGATATAGCATGATATTCATAAAGCCAACATGAGAAATGTGGCAACAACTTAAAACACTGCATTATAAACATATGTCAAGGCTAACTGTCAAGACATCATGATGGACAAAGTCCCATAAAGAAATCAGGTTCACACCCTATCCCAACATGATGTCTTATGAGACTAAACATTACCCAATGCATTAGAGCGCTATATAATTTCGGAGGCACCCGTCACTTTCATTTCGTTCTCATGCTTAAGTGTACCACATAGATCATACAACATAGATTCATTCATCATCATATTTTATTCCACGATCAAGCAGTGTGGAATACATACATGTAAGTCCCAAGTCGAAAAGGTATAGGTGTACAAAGGTGAACACCCTTGATAGGAAATGGGTATGGTATTCACTACACAATTGTTTTGACATGGAAAATTGCGGTGGAATTTCGACAACATAACGAGGTCACATAAAAATACATAAAATGGGTTGATGAGAGCGAAGGGGTCTCTCATCATTTGGACGTCAAATAGACAGTAATAGGGACATGGAAAGGCATATCCCAACATAAGGAATTGGAAATATAGGGCATAAGATAATAAGAAAACTTGAATAAAGAAGAGAAAGTGATAATTCCTTACTTGAGTGTGACTCGAAATGCTTGGGAGGGGCTTCTTGAGAGTTTGGGGGCGCCTTGGAAGGACTCTAGAAAGTGGAGGGCAGAGTATGGATGTGCTCCAAGAAGTTTGAGTGAAGAGAAATAAAAATTTGGGTGGGTTTATATAGGAAAGGTGAAGGATTTTTTTATTATTTAGGTTTTGGACTCTACGTAATAAAATAATTAAAACCACAAATCATCTCATGGTTTTTGCCCATGGTTTCTACCAAATGGGAGTGGTTCTCATTATTTTATAAGGCCAAGGGCCGAACTTAATAAAATAATGTCCTTGCTAATATGGAGGTAAGTCGCGCTCTTAAAGAAATAATTTAAAAACCTTAAAATATATTATAAGTTTAAGAGGATTCATAATGGCTTTATAAAATTAATCAACTAAACATAAAATCATATTATTTTAAAGGTAAAACATAGATTTGGTCGTGTATACCCTTTATAGTATTTATTACATCAATTTTGAGTCATTATGATGTCATAATACACAAAGTATATTTAAACGGTATTTAATTTTTACCCGAAAATTCGACTGTCTTGAAAAATTATTAAAAAATCACCGTTGGATAATTTCGACATTTTGACTCCAAAAATAATATTCATTTTATCTAACTAATTTTCTAAATATGTGCATTTTCACTTTTAAAATAGTAATCGGCATTTATTGAGAAATGTTGGGTTTTTGACAATAATAATTTTTGAACCCTTATAAAAATAACATTTTGCTTCATAAAAATTATATGATCATTTATATTAAATAAACATTATTTAATAATAATATTTTATTAAAATATTATTTATTTCAAAAATCCATTAATTAATCAAAATAAATTCCTTAATTGAATTTGAATATTACCCAAAAATATTATTTGTGTTTTATAATATCGAAATAAAAAACATTTATAAAGTAACCATAATAGGATGACAATATATTCATTATTCTATAAAAAATAATGTACATACTCATAATGTTAGGGTCTTACATATCCCTTTAATACACCATAAAACGCTCTAAGAGTAAGGTGCACGATGGTGATGTAGGATCAAAATATGATGTAGATGCTCAATATACAAGAGGGGGTGAATTGTATACTTTAAAAATTCTTTTGAAACCTTTAAAGTTGGTTAAAACTTTCTATTGTTAAACAAGGTAAATTCACAAGACCTCTTAGTTCTACAAACTTGCTAGATTTCGGAAATATGGTTCCAGAAATGAAATTTAAGAAAAGTTTACAAGGACAAAGATTCTACCTTAAAGCGTAAAGAATCTTACTAATCAGAGTATACAAGTATAATAAAGTATAAGATAGTTATACTTTCCTTATTAATCAAAATGTAGCGAAAAATAAACTTGAAACAATACAAGTAACAAGTATGAAATATTTTAACCCAAAGAGTAGGGTATCCAACAACCTTGGATAAAGCTCCCTTGATTTATAATTTCAAGAAAGTATGTCTTACCCACACCAGGGTAAGCCCTCGATAAGAATATCGGAGTTTGTCTTGCTATCCCCGCAAGCCCTCGAACTTCAAGGTAGTCGGCACCTCTGTCTTCCTTATCAAGAAAGTCCTCGAACTTTAAGGTAGTCGGCACGTCTGTTTTCCTATCCCCGGAAGCTCTCGATTGTACACAGTAACAATCGGAGTCGCACGAAGCAATCTGAACAAGATGTTCAGTACGCACAAAGCATGAGAGTCTCTCTCTCTAGAAATCACTTTAGCAGCATGTAATCTCTAGAGTTATAGAACAATCATCAAAGTAATGACCTCGTTCAAATGAGCTCCTATTTATAGGCACATTTCCAACGGTCGGCTCCCTCCTCCAACGGTCATATTTTTCCTTAAATTTCAGAGGGACCTGTACACGTGTCACTCAAACAACGGTTAATTAGAAACAGAATGCACGACATAGTTTTATAACAATAACAAAAGTAAAAAATGATTGCTCAACCAAATCTATTTTTCGGAGTCTAGGAAAAATAAAGCACGAAGTCTATATTACATGAATATTCGGATTCTGTTTTTCAAGGAATTCGGAATCAGAATTCTGTAGACTTCGAAGTCCGAATTCTAAGGAATTCGGAGTCCAAATTCTAAGGAATTCGAAGTCTGAATTCTAAGGAATTCGGAACCTGAATTTCAAAAAATTCGGAACCTGAATTTCAGAGAATTTCGGAGTCTGAATTTCAGAGAATTCGGAGTCTGAATTTCAGAGAATTCGGAGTCTGAATTTCAGAGAATTCGGAGTCTGAATTTCAGAGAATTCGGAGTCTGAATTTCAGAGAATTCGGAGTCTGAATTTCAGAGAATTCGGAGTCTGAATTTCAGAGAATTCAGAGCCTGAATTTCGGAGAATTCGGAATCTGAATTTGGATCCTGAAAACAGAATACTCTATATGTAAGTATTTATAGAATTCCGAGGTTTTAGATGTGAAACTGAATTTTACACTTAGGAATAAAAAGAGTTAGATTTAGAGAAACTAAAATATAAACAATGAAAAAACAGGTAAGGATAAATTTCCTTGGGGAAGAAAATATTACGGAATCGTCGGGAGTCACAACGACAGAAATGAGAAAAACGAAAGAAAGAAAGCAACAAGAACATAGCGATTTACGTGGTTCGGGAATAATCCCTATGTCCACGGGAAAGGCAAAATTTCACTATTCGGGAGAACAAATTACAGAGGGTTTTTTCAGTAGTAACCCTTGCCCGAAAATGGGCTATAAAACAATGGAGAAGACGATCACTGCTCGGAAAAGTGAGTCCGCATCGCTACAGTGAACGGCGGCCAGCTTTGTCAAAAGCGCTACAGTGACGGCCGGCTGGAAGTCAAAAGTGTTACAGTGAAGTTGACTCTGAAGTCCGCATCGCTACAGTGTTTGTCGGTGTCGGTCGGTCAGCTCCGCTACAGTGATCAGAGATGCTACAGTGCTGAAAAAATTGGACTTGGGGCCTTCGGCCCCCGGAGCAGGGGCGCATTGCCCCCTGCAACCCCCAACGAGCTCACCGCGGACCTCGACCCGCGACAATTGCGGGCCACAAGCATTCGGCCCAACCGGATCGGGCAACACCAATCCAACAGGAAAATTTTCCTTATTAAGGAAAATTTGAGAGGAAAAGAAATTTGTCTTGAGATAGAGAGTTTGTGATTTTCAAAACATAGAGGAATGGAAAAGTCATAAGGAAACCTTATTGACTCAACAGGTAAGACTTTCATGGGGTGGTTCGGCGTACATGGTTTGGGTCATGATTTCGATGAGCTTGAACTTCTCCCGTAAACAGTTTCGTTCATGCTTAAATTGTTGGATCTCGACTTGGGCTTGGTCAAGGGCAAAGCCCGATGATGATATCTCCCTCGGAAGCTTCGATAAATGGGCTTCATAGGGTACGATCCTACTGGTTGAGCTCATCACTTCCTTTGTCTGTGTCAATTAGATTTGTTAAAACTCTATATTTATACTAATCATGTGATCACTATTCAATAGTTATATTATCAACAGTAATGATTCTTAACGGTCTTTTAAATCCGATAGAAAAAACCAAAGAAGTGGATGTATTTTCTATAACCATATTTCATAATAAGACATTTAATTAAATCACAAAGGGAATTTTATTTATAACAGTTCAGGTCGTTACACAACTCTGTATGGGCTTTGTCTGCACGTGTCGTGTCTTATGTAGACAACGGACAGATCGGCGATGGAATTGGTGAAGCTTAGGGATACTTGAGTGCATTTGACCGCATACGGTGATCGGGGCTTGGAGATCAGGAGTCGGGCTCTCTCAACTTTCCTTTCCAATTATTGTCAGGTTGAGAATCTTTTCTGATTGAGCGTGTATTTTGCCCTTTTCTTTTCAGATTGCACCATCGCACTTCTTTGTATTCCCTAGAGGTTATTAAATTCATAGTTTTTACTCTAGATGTTACTGTCTTTTATTATTATTCTCCTGCACTTCTGCGTGGAGATGGTTGGGTGCGTGTGTATAGGAACTTTAGGCAAAGACCTTCCATTTTAGTAATGCTTTCTCGGCACTTGTCGCCAGCCCCTAACCTATAGAGGTGGGCTTGGGGTAGTTGTGGCTCGACCTTCCACCGGTCAGGCGAGCCCTGGTGGGTCGGGTCGTGACAGATTGGTATCAGAGATGGTTCGACCTCGGGACGATGTTTGAAGTTTTGTCCCCTTATGAGGTTTTGTTGGAAATTTAAGGCAACGGTGTCATGTCTCGAGTGCGGCCTTCGGGCCAGGGAACCCAGTGTTGGTGCAGTGGCTGACATACCCATTCACCAAGACTCTGATTACCTGTTTGTCGACTCGGCATACCAAGACATTGGTTGCAGGGAACTTTGAGACATGCATCATATAGGATTTAGTATTTTGATTGTCCATCTTGAGTCAGCTCCCCATATATATATATGTTCATTGACTGTGGTACGTCTTACCTCTCGCAAGATGTTTCCACGATGACAAACAACGAGGTTTCTACAGCAGAGTAGAGAGTATGACCCGATGAGTGATGAGGCCACCATAAAGGTGCTTAGTCATGAGGCGGTCTTTCTTCAGGATCGTCAACAGGTGACGCTTTCTCCTATTGATCAATTCATAGACCCACAGGTGGATGTGGCATGTCAGACTGAGTTGCGGATGGCTCTTTTGGTGTTGGATGATGATACGCAAGGTTCAAGTGCGTATCATGAGCTTCCGAGGCAGGAATCACCTGGGATGCAGGGTCGGCAGGACTCACCGACAGCATGTGTGCGACGCATGTCTCATCGCAGGAGGCACCGTTGTTCACGGAGACCTCGGGGACAGCTCAGTCCATCGAGGCATGACCATTGTTATGCTTGTGATGGGTATGGACATTTCTCGCGGGATCGTCCTACCCGTCATGCTGCAATCAGAGAGGCGGTCGACGAACCGCCTAGACAGAGGCAGCAACTGGAGTAAGGAGGTTCGCGGGGCGGCGGACATCATAGAGGAGCTGAGGGAGCAGTAGGAGGGAGGTGGTTGGCTCTCTGGTTTTATGCCACCACCACCACCACCACCCCCAGGTGAACCACTCAAGGCTCGGGAAGCTGGTCGTCAGAATCTTGGACAGTCATAGGCGCTGGAGGTTCTTTACCCAAAGGCTCCAGGAGTGCTGCGAGGTACGATCTGTGTTCCTTCTACATTTATTGTAGTACTGTTAGACACAGGTACGAGTCACTCTTTTGCCTCCTTTGTTCGAGTCTTTTCCAAGGAGAGGCGGGGCGTCGGTAGAGTCCTGTGTTGGTGATGTTTGACGTGACTTTGGACAAGCAAGGAAGAAGGACAATTCCCCCACCAAGACGCGTTCTTAAGACGCGATCCAAAAGCCATGCGGGCGAGAAAGAGCCGTGCGGATGAGTTCTTTTGACTTGTATGTTTGAGGTCCTTTTGATGTGCTAAGGTGTCAAAGCAAGCCCTGATTGTGGTAAACAAGCGGGAAAGGGAAAGGGAAAGGATGAGTTCCATAAAGTAGGAGCTCGCGGAGGCTTTGTGCGTGGTTGGAGGTACGACATGTGTCTTCACTGCCCCAGTTGCAGTTTTCACACGAAGTCATGAGCCACTTATCCCAGAGCGTGTCCCCTGTTCGAGACCTAGTGATGCCAGTGGAGCCTTTTTAATCGACCCTTATGTTTGAGGCTCCTGCAGGGAGGATCAGTGATCACACGCTTCTACCGACAGTGTGACCTAACTCTGGGAGGAGATAGAGTCTTGCGAGGAATCTCTTCGTAGTTGCAGTGAGATCCTACGATATTTTTCTCAGTATGGACTGGTTCCCTACCATCCATGCTCAGTTGTTTGCCACCAGTGAGTGAATGTGTTTTCGGCTTGTTGGAACGGAGTTTTCCTCTTTTGATAAGGAGTGATCTCAGGCAGAGCACGATGAGCTCATGTGCAGGAGGTTACGACCGACTTCTTATCAGTTGGCTAGTAATACCTTTGGAGCAGTGGATGTTGTGAGCTTTTGTTTTCCTACAGTGGTGGTGGAGTATAAGGACGTCTTTCCTAGGGACGTTCTGGATTTATCTCCACACCGAAATTTAGGACTCTGCAAGGACCGACACCAGGGATCGCCCCTATTTTTGCAATAGGATATCAGAGGGCACCCGTTGAGCTTCGTAAACTGAAGGTGTCGTCAAGAGTTTGCAGAGATAGGGGTTTTGTAAGACCCAATGTGTTTATCGCCCGAGGGGCAAATGAGTGCTTGAGGTTGGGTGTGAATTGGTGTCACTTGAACTAGGTGACGCAAGGAAGAGTATCCACTCCCGATAATCATTAAGTTCTTCAACCAGTGGTTTGGGGCGAAGTGGTTCTCAGAGTTTGACCTCGAGACGGGTTGTCACCGATTTTGGAGCAGGATATACCAAAAGTAGCTTTCCAAAGCCACTGTGGATGTTTTGAGTTTGTGGTGACACCCTTCGGTGTGTTGTTAGTAGAGTTGTAAGACTTGTGGACTGGATCCTTAACCCTTTTTGGATCAGTTCGCAGTAGTCTTCTTCGATGACATCCATGTGTGCTCGGCCTCCGAGCTGGAGCGCACGAGACATTTGAGGATGGTGCGGTTTAATTCCAGTCGATAGTTGTTACCCCTCCGTTTCTTCAGAGAGTCAGGAAGGTACAACTCAGGGATATCGATTGTGAGATGTTGTGCAACCAGATATGTTCCTGATGGATTTTCCAAGGTAGGGAAGCTCGTCATCCTTGATTGAGGACATACGATGACACTAGTCACGCTGCGGAAGGAGTGTTGAAGAGGTTGTTTTCCCTTAGCAGTACATCTGGTGGAGGTGGGGATGTACTGGGATCTCTTGGCATCGATTGGGCAGCCAAGGGAGTTGCAGCAAGTTTTCAAGCTAAACTCTGAGTGATGACCAACAGAGCTTTGTGGAGAGTTCAGAACACTTGTGCGTGCAGGAGGTAGTCCGACTTCATGGAATTCCCTTGATGATCGTTAAAGACTATGATGCTTACTTCACGGAACGATTAGGGAGAGGATGCAGGAAGTCTTTGGGGACTCAGTTGAAGTTGAGAACAATGTTCTACCCCAGTCAGTTGGTCAGGTAAAGTGGGTCGTTTAGCTTCTGGTAAACATGTTTCGAGTTCGCATGTTGGTTTTGAGACATAGCCAGGAGGATCATCTATCATCGGTGGAGTTTGCATATCATAATGATTATCGCTCCACCACCAATGTAGCACTTTTTTGAGGCCATGTATGAGGGACCTTGCAAGTCACTGTCATACTGGTTGGAGCCATTTGGTGGCAGCACTTGAGCCCTAGTTTTGGTGCTAGTGATGGCTGTGAGGGTGCAGTGCATCCAGAGGCGGATGAGGACCGCTCAAAAAAACGTCAAGGATTCTTTACAAACCAACGACGAAAACCTTTTGGAGTTCGAGAGTTGAGAAGTTTTAGCCAGGGCAATATGTTATTTTTGGGGCTCTTAGGCCCTTTCTTTTTCCTGCTGTTGTGTCAGGTTAGCGAGGTGGCATACCGCTTAACCTCGTAACCACAGTAGTTTTGGTGGCTTGTGTTCTCCACATGTCGCAGCTGAGGAGGTATGTGCACAACTCGTACGATATCAACATGGGCAAGCTAGGACGTGAGAGTGGAGTTTCCTTTTTCAAGGAGTTGGCGGCATTGAAAACCGACAAAGAAAGACCCTTCGTGGGCAAAAGTTCTCTTTGGGTGCGTGTTTATTGGCAGCACAGGAAAGCACAGGAAACCGTTGGGGGAGCTCGTGAGAGTGGGAGACCCAGTTGAGAGCTCAGTATCCCCATCTTTTTGTTTAGTTTGTGTTTTTTGTGAACGAAAAGATTTGAATGAAAGAATAATGTAGAAACTCTATTTTTGTCTTGTAAGACTTTGAAATATGTTAAGGAATATTTTCGAAACCAAACAATGAGACGGCGCGCGATTCCGAGACCCGGTGAGTCCGAAATCAATTTTATAAAAATATTAAATATATTTTATAACACGCACGCACGGTTTTTCAGAAATAATGGAATATCTCCTTAACGGAATCTCGAATAGTAAATCTAAGACTACAGTTGAATTTGGAACGCGGGGTTTGCCCTATGCACGATCTAAAGTTGGTCGGCGCCGAACGTTCGGATGAGACAGCCGTTAGCGGGTGCGTTTAAATTAAAATAAATGATTAATTTATTTATTTTAATTTAAATGACCTAAATCTAATCCTCTATAAATATGTTGTTGTAACATTTCGTCAGGGTTAGTCGCATAACCCTGGGAGGTGTTTTTTGAGAGCGTTGACGACCTTCGTTAGCGGATCGAGATCGAACAACGACCAGTGATTGGATCGAGGTGAATCAACGGGCAGCGGACGCAGTGGATCATCCTTATCGCTAGCAAACGTGTTCTTCACCAACGGTTGATCCAATCTTGAGATAGGACACGTCAATTGTGGTTTCCACCCTCTTGATTAAATTGTCACGAATTTCATATGTTTATATTTTGTTGGCGAGTGCACGTCATTCTCATGAGCCCCTTTGTCGAATTAAACTAATATTCAATATATTATCTTTTCTTATGTCATGATCTCACCTTGGATTCTCCGCTTTGTAATCGTTGGCCGAGAATGATTGGCCAACGATGTTTATCACCCTTGTTATGGTATTTTTCCCCATTGTTCTTCGTGCTCTTCGTCGTTGACCTACGAGGTCGCGGTTCGACTTTGTCGGGCAGGTTCGAGCGTGATCGAACCCCCGGATTCGCGGTAGATTCACATGCAATGAACAGAATGGCGATTTGAGGATGGATCGGGATAGATCGCGAGATGCGGGTGACAACTCCCGTGGATCTGGGATCCAAAACCGAGCGACAATGATGGGTGGCGCATCGAGCGAAGTGCAAGCTTTGTGCAGATCAACGGATCCGATTTCCAGCCACAGGAGAGCCGGAATCGATGGCCAGAGGCGACTACCACCAATTTCGGGTGGCCAAATGGCGGATTCGGCAGCAGGAGCGGCGGATCTGGAAGTTGCGTGACAGATCTCGAGTTCTGTGAAAATCCCGACTACACAGCGTGTACTGGGATGAACACACGTCGTGTAGTCACCCAGCTGCGTCGGCTAGGGTTTCGAAAAAAATATAAGGATCCACCAGCTGAGTGGTACCCCCTGACGGACTAGGACGTGGGTCCTCAACCTAATGAGTGGTACCCCTTGACAGATTAGGGCGTAGATCCTCTACCTACTAAATGGTGCCCCCTGACGAACTAGGACGTGGGTCCTCAACCTAATGAGTGGTACCCCTTGACAGATTAGGGCGTAGATCCTCTACCTACTAAATGGTGCCCCCTGACGGATTAAGGCGTGGGTCCTCTACCTACTGAGTAGTACCCCCCTGACAGACTAGGGCGTGGGTCCTCTACCGACTAAATGGTACCCCACACACGCAAGGGCGTGAGTCCTCTATATACTGAGTGACACCCCCTTATCGTATTGAGGTATGGGTCCTCTGTTTGGAGATCGGGCGCCCTCAACTATGTGGCACAATGGCGAGATGTGGGTCCTCCACACGGTTACTTCTTCAGACTCGTGATATACTAGGCGTCGATGATAGACCTTTGGAGCAGCAAGCGAACTTATTGTCTTGGGATGGGCTATGAAATGGAGATCCTCTTTCTTTCTCGTCTGGGTTTCTTATATGAGCATGTGTGTGTGTGCTGTTGGGTTTCATTTCCCTCTTGTTTTGGGTTAGGCTGACTACTTCTATCATGTCTTATATTGCTCCTTCAGTTTTCGGGGTGTCGTATGTATATACTTACCTCTGCATAGGCTTTATTCGCACGTGTCGTGTCTTATTCAAACGACGGACAAATCGGCGGTGGCATTGGTGGAGCTTAGGAATACTCGAGTGCATTTGACTGCGTATTATGATCTGGGCTTAGTGATCATGAGTCAAGCTCTCACAGCTTTATTTTTTAATTATTGTCAGGTCCGAACATCTTTTCTGGTAGGGCGTGTATTTTGCCCTTTTCTTTTCAAATTGCACCATCGCACTCATTGTATTCCCTTGAGGTTATTACATGTATGGTTTTTACTTTAGATGTTATTGTCTTTTATTATTATTCATCTGCACTTCTGCATGGAGATGGTTGGGTGCATGCATACAGGAACTTTAAGCAAAGGTCTCCTATTTTAGTTATGTCTTCTTCGCGCTTGGCGCCAGCCCCTGGCCTGTGGAGGTGGGCTTGAGGTAGTCGCGGTTCGGCCTACCGCCGGTCATGTGAGCCCCAATGGGTCGGGTCGTGACATAATCTCCCACAAATTATTGAAGAAGGTTGGCATTTGATGACCAAAGAGAAAATTCAGCAAAGTTGGCCATCAAATGCCACCTTCTCTAGTAAATTGTGGTAGATTATGGAAAATGTAAGAGGAAGGCACTTATAAATTGAACCCCCTCCTCGTTTAAATCAAAATTTCAATACAATCATTCAATAACCTGTCCATCCATTTGAGTATTTTGTGAAGTGTTTTCTCCTTTTATTTAAGAGGGATATTTTGTGATCTTTCTACTTGTAATACATGGAGAGAGATTATACTCACATTTACATAATGGAATTCTTCTATCATTATTTGCGTTTTTCATCCCACGTTGTATGGTAGTTTTCCGCATAAAATTATTGTTTATTTTATTTTAATTTCCTTTATTCCTGTATTAATTGCCCTTGATAATGCATTCTCCAAGGGGAAATCTGCAACAAAGCTCTACAATCAGCATAAGATAAATGTGAACGCTAAAAAAGATGCGCCGTTCATTTTAATACTGGCCAATAACTAAAAATCCACGCATTCCACTCTGTAAAGAATACAGTGCATTCAGTAATGTGCTCATTAGGGGCAGATACAAATTTTAAAAATCATATGATATGAGAATGCAGGGGCAACCTAATAATTAAATTTTTTTCCTGCCAAGACTAAAAAAGCGGAATATCCCCTTAGTTAATCCACAGGCACCATTTGGAATGTGAAATAAATAGAAAACCTAAGTACAGATTACTAGTAACAAAACGCTTTTCGATACACCTCGGGTGGCATCATGTGCGCTTGAAAGAAAAACGTATTTTATGGGAAAAATCCATTTCGTAAAAAGGGGAATTAAATCCTCATTATTCGGAATCAAGTTCAGATGCAGAAGCGCTGAATCAACAACATTGACTATCTGATTTTCAAAAAACGGCAAAACCTGATGCAGAGGATGAAGCGTGCAGCTCGTAGTCGGAGCTGTTCTCGGCGGAGGCGTAGAGGCTCCTTTCGAGCCGTCGTTGACGTTGGTACCAACGACGGCCCCCCTGAATAACAACGGAAAACCGGTCCCGCTGCGAAGAAATGGCGCGGCAGCGGGAGTTCAGACCAGCGTTCAGAAGAGAACGGCGGGCCGTACGATTCACGCGTCTGACGAGCTCGACGGCTATTTTTTTTAGGCGTTGTGACCACGTGCATTTCACGTGGTTTCAAACATTCTTTTGGATTGTTATTTTGACTAAACATTTGTTTTTTTGGGATAGAAATCAAAATACCCAATTCTTGAAGTGTTCAGTTTCATATTCAATGGACTTAATTGTGTCACACGTTAAATAATGGGAACCAATTGTTATAATCATCTTGTTAACACAATTCAATTCATTGGATTTTTAATTGGTGTCTTTAAATCTTGTAAAGGATTTTGATCTGAAAAAGTTTTCCCTGGTTTTTTTAATTATTATTGAGAAGTTGATCGGGGTGTCAATGAAAACCATGAGAGATTTCAAAATTATAAATGTGTGATTGGTTATAAGAAAAATGAAACGTTGATAAAACATGAAGTTGAGTTTTTATAATGACAAACAAAAGCGATAATGCAATATAGGTAGACAAGAAATAAAGTATCGAAGGTCAAAAGTTATATCATCCCTTAATACAGTGTCGTATATATGGGGTACATGGAGGTTGGAATCAATGACCTAGATTAAACTTCATCTCTCACGGCATATCCAACAAATGGATTACCAACGATTGAGGAAAATAAAGGGTTGGTCATATAAAGGGTTGGAGTTGGGAATATGGAGTAATGATGATTTTTGGGACTATGACATCCACATAATAAATATTTCATAACACTCATCGGATATCACGAAATCTTATATAATCTTCACTTTAAAAAAATTTGGGGGGAAATAAGTGAAGTAAAAGAAACTTAATTCCATGTCATGATACCTCATTAAAAATCTTATCCAGAAAGATCAATGAAAAAAACTCGATAAAGGGAAAAATAGCTTAGTATTCCCAACTTCCCCTCATAAATTCATGATAGACTCTGTAGTCTTCATATCTCAGTTTTATAAATCAATTTTGTTGGTGATGAATTTGTTGTCAAATCTAAAATATTGTAACAAGGGCTTGATTATTGAATATCAATCTCGCATTCTTTTGAAGCTTGTGAGTGAAAATGAGTTTTTTGGTGAGATGTGTTTTGTCTTATCGCCTTTGATACACTTGTAACGACCCAACCCAAGATGCCATCAGAACCGGCCTGCCATTGACTCGAGAGGAGTTCTTGATCCCCATGGGCCAGTGACAAGCGCCAAAGCACCAGAAATATACAATGAGAATGATTTCACCCTTAAATCAAAGTTAAAGCACAATGAGATTTCTTCTGAAAATCTAGCATGACCCGTCTGAAATTCGGAAGTTCATGCCAAAATTAGATAGGTAGAAATAAGGTAGGTAACAAATGCAAAAATAAACTCTCGACTTGCCCTCTAAATGCCATCCCCTGCAAAAAAGCTGCCAAAAGTGTCTATCCTTGGCCACCACAATAATAGTACACCTCTAATCGTAGAAAGCTGTAAAAGACCTACATGACCAAGGTAAATCATTTAAAGGCCCACACATTGGACATTCTAAAAAAGTAAATGCAGGTCCTACAAAATCATGTAATAGGCACACTCGGCTGAATGCGATAAAATAAAAGCAACGACAAATCCCAAATCAATCAACAATCTAAGAGTGATCAAAAGTTGATATTGAATCTCCAACTGAGATATAATATAGGTGTGAGAACGTAATCACCCAGTAAGCCACCACCCGCCTTTCCACGAGCCTCACCTTTAATTTTAAATCCATTTCAAGCTAGTTTGAACCTTTTTTCCCTTAAATGAAAGCAATCACTTTAAAATTGTTTTCTCAACCTATGCCATTTTAAACCAAAACATCCATTTTGGAAATCCATAATGGGAGCCTTTATTGGGAACAGTTTCCTAAACCACTTTACAAACCATTTTAAAGAAAACAAACCAAACACATAGGATATATCATATTATTACATCAGGAAGCAGAGAATAAAAGTAAAGGGAAAAGTGCCACAACCAATACAAGCAAAGAGAAGAATAATCAAGCACAAGATATGAATCACTTACAACAACCACCAATCAAAGTGCAAGTTTTATGGATTATCCCCTTGGTGATACTATAACACGATCTGAACCAACGACATGATTCCCTAGGTCAACATTGTAATCATATCTTGTCTTGGTAAACCCATCGAGCTAGTTGGTCCTATAAACCATCTCAAAAGCATGCTACTTCCATGACCACATGAAAATTTTTGATAGCTCACTCAGGCTATCTAAACACCTAAACTTAGTTGGAACACAACCCACACTAATGCATATACATCTATCAAAGCATAACAAATAATTCTTCCTCCAACTAAACAACCCCTGACTACAACATTCAACAATTTTCAAGCAAGCATGACCCCTAAAGGGGTAATCAAGAGCAAAGCAACAACTAAGGGGCTATAGAGGGTTTCAAATACACAAGCGATGTTGAAAACATTTAAAGTGCCAATCGGTCCTTCTTGAAAAACCAACTCTGGTGGGCTGAGTCTTTTGTATCACTTTAAAACTGGGTTTCACATGTTCAAGCGACGTTGAAAACATTTAAAATTCCAACTAGGCCTTATTGAAAAAAAACTCAGGTAGGCCGAGTCTTTTGTACCACTTTAAAACCATTTACACTATTAAAATTATTTAAAAGCAAACCATCAAAACCATTAAATGTTCATTCAAGAGATGAGCCACTTTTATTTCAATACCGCCTTCATTTCCATGAACATATAAATATAAACTTCCATGTATATATAAGAGCATCATTGTATGTACACATTCACGTATTCTCTTATGAATGTGTACTTCCATACATATATACATATACCTATATATATTTATAAGTGCATGGTATTCACCTTCCAACACTTCCAATTTTAAAATAAAACTAGTACTTACCCATGCATTCGCACGACAATACGTTCAATGATTACTTTCAAGAAGACAAAACTATACTTCAATATTAATAAAGAACATCAATATTGTATATATTGAAAAAAATAGTGATACTTAATATTGAACTATAATCAGATAAAATATATAGAATTAAAAACATAAGAAAATAAGAAAAATAAAATAACATAGAAAAATATGTAGGATAATATTGAAAAAAATATTGGAGAACATATGATACTATATAAGGAAAACATAAGTATACCATCAATGTACAAAATAAACCATACAAATGCATGATAGAGAATATAAGGAAAGCATATAGGAGAATATAGAAGGAAAGTAAAATTATTTGAAAACATATAAAACATATAGGAGAATATAGTGGATAACATTCAATTGAAAAGAAAAACAACATTTTTGAAAAAAAATGAAATTTACATGTATGGAAACATAAAAGAAAGGAAAAGTAAATAGGTCACATTGTATAAATAAAACATAAGTATCCAACTTCAAATACATGAATAAAAAGAACAAATGTATAGTAATTAGAAAAGTACATTAAAAAACGAACATGAATGAAATTACATAAGTATTAATGTCACTGAGATACTATGACAAGCACTTCAAAGAATTATTATACAGCAATACTATAAACAACATAATATTGCAATGAACATGAATGAAAAGAACATTCAAATGGACATTTATATTTCAAAACATACATCACAAGTCTTTTTGTCACCGAGAAATAATGTCAAAGTGTATAAATATCCAACTTCAAATGCCTGAAAAACAATTCTGCATATAAAAAAATGTTTACAATATGAACACCTGAATTTGTAGAATAAATAAAAAACGATAACATAAAAGTATTAAATAGAAAGAAAAATTAAATAATTCGAAATTAACCTTTTGAAGCATGCAATGAAAACCAGCGTGCTGCTACATGGATGTACTCATGGCCCAGCTGCACTCCCTATACTTTCCTCGTTAGCTGCTACATGGCTGAAAAACATTTCTGCATAGAAAAAATTCTTACAATAAGAACAACTGAATTTGTAGAATAAAAAAACGATAACATAAAAGTATTAAATTGAAAGAAAAACAAAAGAAATCAGAAAAACATGTAAAGTGGGCATTCCCTCCCCCCCTGCCCTGATCCTCCCCTCCCCTCCACTCCCCTCCAACCTACCCACCCCCTCCCCCCAGTCCTCATCCTCCCCTTCCCTCCCCTCATCCTGCCCTCCCCTCCCCTCCCCTCCCCTCCCCTCCCCTCCCCTCCCCTCCCCTCCCCTCGAACCTTCCCAGCCCCTCCCCCTTGCCCTCATCCTCCCCTCCCCTCCAAGCTGCCCAACCCCCTCCCACCTGTCCTCATCGTTCCCTCCCCTCCTCTCCCCTCCCCTCCCCTCCCCTCCAACCTGCCCAACCACTCCCCCCTGCCCTCATCCTCAATTTCACTCAATGAAAATAATCCATCACTGTAGAAACACAATAAAAATGATTATTTAGAGATTTCTATCAATTTTTACTAATAAAAACAATTTATTTTTTATCTAATTCCAAAAAAACACAGCTCAGAAATAAAAAAAAATGAGGAAAATATAATGGAAAACATATGCTCATGATATCAAATAATGAACAACATAAATTGATTTTATACAAAGAAAACAAACATTCTTGTACAAAACTATACTATGTTTTAACAAAATTGCATAAAAAATTAGGAATAAAAACATAATTTGAATGAAAGTCATGCAATATTGCTGATAAAAAGATATGATAGGAGGAAAAGATATGATAGAATCTATATTACTTTGAATATTGTGAATTGGCTACATACTCACCCAAAAAACTCATCGTAACTAGAGTAGATGGATTCATTACTTATCATGTTGCAAACAGGATGGTCTAGAGCATTCCTAACTACAAGATATGATAGAATCTTATCATGTTGTAAAATGACTTACTTTTTTCCCAAAATCCTCCATTATTTTCCTCAATTGAATATAATTATCCAAAACATTTCACAAATTCCATCATTTAAAAAATAATACCACAATGTTAGAACTCAAAATCATAGAATAATTAGGAAAAATATGAATTCAGAAGCATTTATAGAACATTATGTTCCAATGAAAATACCTACATTCATAGTACAACCTGTGATTCCCTAATTAAAAGCGTAGATTCATTTTCGTTCAAATTGTTGAGGGTCATTTTACACATTGTTATTGAAACTAATGACACATAAGAACATGTATACAGAGAAGGGTTTTTTTTCAAAAACATGGGTGAAAACTATAACAACGTAAATTATAAAATTTTGGTAGAAGACTGTAAAGGTTAAAATAGTATAAGTGCCCTACTATTAATAGCATGACAGAAGTGTCATACATTGCAATGATCCAGTAGTTGTGCATGTAGATTGACTACAGAGTAGTCTCCTACAGAAGTTCAATATACCTCATGAAAAAGTAATCTTAGAATAAGAAAACTGTAAATTGATTTATCAACAAAAAGGATAAAATTATGGTGCTGTACAGTGTTCCAAACATATCATTGCATGAAATTGTGACATATTTCATCATTGGCTAATATAATAAACAGTTACCATTCAAACATGGCATTGCAATGAAATGTAATTTTATGGGATTGTACAACATACAAAATCAGGAAATGTAAAAATATAGGGAGAAGACTCGAAATGATAAAATAATAGTTATTTCAATCAAATAACCTGCATGTTACAGATACATGTATGTACAGTGCCTAAATATTGTAGTTTAAAAAATGACATGATAAACAAAAGATAGAGGATTGTAGATGTGACTGGGTACATGGTCTTTATAATGAAATAAGTATATAAAGGATATCAGAAATCAGAATAATGAGTAGAAAACAATTTGAAATATGGTTTGTGTTTTCTACAGAATGTGTTAAATATACTACTGCAAATAGGAATTTAGAAAATAGATATGAAAACGAATTAAATAGTTAGCATGTATTCTTACCATTTGATTTCAATGTAATTAATCAGTATGTTTTTTCAGTTTTCCTATTTATATTTAACCTCATGCTGGTGTGTATATCAAGACATTCACTTGTTGTAGCTACACTGTCTAGACATATCTGGACAATATTTTTCACTCCATTATCATTATGAAAATCACGTGATAGGTTTTTCTCCAAACAGAATTTTGTTAGAATGATTTGGAGCTAGTACATGAGGCAATTTTAATCGTTGAGACACAGACCAAATATTTAACTGTACACAGTTATCTAACTATAGAAAGATGAAGATGGCCAGAACAGTTTGTTTGAAATACATATAACACACTTTCTACATTGAATTAATGAATCTATTTTTATGTTAATAGAAATAAATTAGTAGTCATTATATATAACAATTAAATACCTGAGTAGTTAACATATTTGAGGTTGAAGTATGAAATCATGTGTCAATGTTTGAAGTCTGTGGAGAAAACCTAACAGTTTGATGCTCCTATCATGAAATATTAAAATTAATATAATAGTAATGTGATTTTCAATTGTTAATAAAACAAGTTGATGAAGTTGAAAGAAAATGTACCTTAATATATTTGATGCCATTACTTACTCGTGATGACACACTGTTTTGATCTCCCTATTCAATAATGAGGAAAACATTAATATTTTGTTTATTTTGTTTTCAAATAAAATTAGAAAAATTTATACACTACTACCTCAATCTGTTCAAAGTTGTCAGTAAATTTATACACTACTACCTCAATCTAACCAGAGTGGCTTTGAAATGATGAGTAGATTCCTAAAACAACTTCAATAAATTTACAGAATTATGCAACAAAAACCATTTCATCACTGCTCAAATATGTCAATTAAATGTTGCTTACCGAGACGTCTTTGAGAAACTTGGAAGGATGTGGAGGTTACACGTTAGCTTGAAGAAGCCAAGATTATTATATATAATAGAATAATAGATATCAACAGAGGAAATAAGTTAAATAACTCAAATTAGATATGCGACAAAATAAATTGTCAAAGGATTTCTTGTCTTAAATGAATTGAAATAAAATCAGTCTTACCCCCAGGGAAAACAAAAAAATCGGAGTCCAGATCATACCTATTGTGATCCCAAATGTCCACTTGAGCACTAGCGGTGGAAAATAGGTATCTTTCCCAGTACCACCCTAGGGAAAAAGAAAAAAAAACAGAGTCCAAATCAAACCTATTGTGATCCCAAATGTCCACGTGAGCAGCAACAGTGGCAAAGAGGTATCTTTCCCAGTGATGATCAGCAACCCTGAAACATAAAGAAGTTCAATAGAGGAAGTAAGATAAAGAACTAAAATTAAATAAGATACAATATCAATTGACAGAGGATTCCTTATCTTAAAAGTATTGAAATAAAATCATAGTCTTACTCCCAGAAAAAAAACGGTGTCCAGATCAAACCTATTGTGATCCCAAATGTCCACATTAGCACCAGTAGGGGAAAAGAGGTATCTTTCCTAGTGATGATCAGCTGCCCAGAAATGTAAATTAGTTCAACAGAGGAAATAAGATAAAGAAATCAAATTAGATAAGAGACAATATCATCTGACAAAGGATTCCTTGTCTTAAAAGAATTGAAATAAAATCATAGTCTTACCAGAATGCATTCTTCCACACATAAACTGTCAGTGGCTGGTAGGAAGGGAAAAAATATATTCCACAAGGGGATGATAAATAAAAAAAGGTTTCAATACAAAAGATATGCCTACACTGAGAAAGAGATTACATTGGAAGGATTTTGAGATGCATGGTCAGTGCCTACAACATGATTATAATGTGAGACATTCGATCCAATGATGCCCCGTTGAGGAAAACCCATGTATTGTAATGACATAAGAAAATTTATTAAGCGCTAAACTATGATGTAGAATACATAAATATATTTATATTTTTAGCAATCTATAAAACCAATTCATATAGATGGATGGTTTTCAAGCATTAACATGGTTAATACATGTTATAAAAATCAATTCATGTATCTGAACTAATACACTGTATAATATTTGTATTTTTCCAGTATATAATAACTATTGAACTAATACACTACAAAAAAATAATTCGTAGTTCAAAAAAATTAATTCTCTTAGTTGACAAACAATTTAAAACATATAAAACACATAACATGATGTTTTTTCAGTGATTGAAATCAAGCAGTCATTGAATGGCGCACCTTAGTAGCTCCCTTGCACAACACTTCGGTCTATGGTTGAGTTGTATTCATAGAATTTATCATCTCTCTAATCTGTTTATTTGAACTATTCTGGGTAGACAAGTATTCAACAGGCCAGAAAGGCATAGCCCCTTCTCATTCATTGTACCTTTCAACAAAAGGAAGAGGCGGGATAGGATCATGGGATGAAAATGAAGGAAGAAACTAAAGAAAACAATTTATATTAATATTTACTATACTCAATAACTTGAAGGAATATTAATGTACCTGCAAATCAAGCCCTAAATCCAGATATTAGAGTTGTAACCACTGTTTTCAGAAAAGTTTTCATAGTAGTAACCATTACGATTGTTAATCTACAGACAAACTGCAATTATTTGATTGAATCAGTTTATGCATTATCAAGCACTAAGCACTAAACTATGATGTAGAATACATAAATATGATTCTATTTTCAGCAATATGTAAAACCAATTCATATATATAACCTTACCCTTATGTTCATCATCAAAATGAAAAAAGGTCAGAATATCAAAGGAATGCATTCCAAATAGTTATATATGAAACATGACGTAGTTAATTTAATTTTATAAAATTAGAATGAAGATATTATTTTCAAAAGTAAATGATTTCAAAGATGTCAAACATATCCCTAAAAATTCAACATCTTACCACACCTTTATGTTCACCATCAAAAATAAAAAAGGTCAGTATATGAAAGGAATTCATTTCATATATTTATATATCCAACAGGATCCAGTTAATTTAATTTTATAGAATTTGAGTAACATAATTATTTATAATTGTTAATGATGTCAAATATGTAAAAAGTTGCATGCTTATAAAAATTGATGATAATGATATCAGGAGAAGTAACAATTTACGACATGGTGCATGCTTATAAAAAAATTGATGACAATGATATCAGGAGAAGTAAGAAACAATATGAGACCTGGTGCATGCTTATAAAATAATGTTGACAATGATAAAATGACATTCTCACCTTTGGATCTATGACCAAAATAGCGGTATGTTTGTCCCTGTTAAAATCATGATTTAAAATATTAATACTATTTGTGATAAAAGCGACCTCAACAATTTTTGAAAAAAGAAATAAAAATGAAATAATTGCATTGATAAAAAATTACCTTGAATCTTTGTTATTATTGCATTCAAAAACTAGAGATGCTGATAAAGCAAGCTGAATAGAAGAAGAAATGTAATCTCATTGGGAACCATTATAATGATAATTCAATGTAGAATTAAACCATACTAATGTGATAAAATATTTTTACAAATAAAAAAATGGATAACAAACAACAGAAAAAAAATATAAAATAAAATGTACATGAATCAATGATTTCCTAGAGCATTCAGCAGAATAATATATCAAAAAAATATTTATGTTAAACAAAAAAATAATAAATGAAACATTATGTACATGGAAATAAAAATAATAGTGAGAAACAATTACCTTATATTTGATACCAATACATTGAAAAGCAGGAGATGGTGATATAGATGCCTGAATCAAAGAAGACATATAAAGTCATTCATCACCGTTTTAATAATCATGTAATGTAAAATCAAAGTAGAAATTAAGAATAATATTTCATTTTCCAGAACATACATCAAATAATGAATTGGTGAATAGATACCAGATAACAAAAGGAAATAGATATCCTGATTTGTGAATCAGTAAAACAAATATTTTGTAATAACATGTGAAAAAGTTTTATGCAAAGGAAAATACTACAATTTGAAGGGGATATTATTAAAATGATATTAGGGGAACAAACCTTTTACGGGCTGAGTAACACATTGGTCGAAAGTTCATTGAGTAAAAGAGTCAATAGATGTTGATGCAGATGGAAATCTTGAGCTTGATGAAATTAGGAAAAACGATGAAGTGAATCTGGAGGGTTTCTGACTTAAGTACTTAGAAGGAGTATTGGGAGGAGGGAAACATAAGAGGATCTAGGGGTTTCGGGAGGATGAACCATAGTAGAAGATGGATGATGGGAGGGAAAACGTGAGCGGGAATGAATGGAATCATCAACATCAAACTCAATGAACATATATTTCTATAAAAAGAATTGAAATTAAAGAATAAGTACCAAATATTATTGAAAATTAAAATCATATAAACAGAAATCTGATGGTTAACAGTAGCCAATCAAGAAGAATAGTGGACCACATGTATTAATCATTGAAAAAATGAAAATGACATGAAAAAATGAAGTTTAGTTAGTTTCAATGATGTCATGAAAGCAACACTCAATGAAGATAAAGAACATATAACTGAGTACATTAAATAATTGTACCTGTTGTAACAAATCCAATGTCAGTGTTGGAACACACTCCTAAAGATCCACTACGTTGATTTTCATGTTATGCAAGAAAAAAAATGAATATTACAATAATGAGGTGTTTATTTTCTAAAAAATTAAAATGGAGAAATTAAAAATATTAGTAACTAGTTATGATCAATTCTAATACCAATTCTTATGACTTCTACTTAGGGAAAGTCTGCGTCATTGGTGAAGAGGCCAAGGTGGTATTCTTCCCCCTCGGACACCACCGGATCTTCATAAGGTTGACCTGCATGGCTAATAAGAGAGTCATAGTTAACAGAAAAAACCTGCACCATAGTAGAATGTTCATCCCTGTCATGTGTAGCTGATGGACAGATCATAGAAGAAATGGAAGCCAAACGGTCTCCTGTAATTGACTTGTTGATATTCTTAAGAGGGTTATGAGGTTTTCTTTTCTGATTGTACAACCATTGATATCTTACCAGGATGACTTTCATAGTATTTGTTGGCATTAGTGGGGGAGATTTACCAGCTATCATGACATCCAAATGCATAGTGGAATCAATATAAGAGGGGCCAGCTAATTTCACCTCAGTTGAGATGCCATTAGCTCCCCCTCATAAGGAGAGGAATCTTGTTATGGAGGGCATATTGTTTCCTACAAACCTATCCCAATGGAAACAAAGTATTAGGTATGCATTACTTCAACTTATTACATCCTCCAGATTTCATAAAAATGTATCAAAATAGTATACTGTAACTACCATTCGTCTTTGAGTATTGTTACTTGGTGTGACCGGTGGAGCTACAGAAAAACATTCCACAGTTATTGGTCAAGAAACAATGATATTTCAGTAACAATATATTTTTTCAGATAGTGAGAGGTTATTTTTAACACTTTTTAATAAATTGGTTTTCATAATTAAAGCAAGTGACATGCAAGGGAAACTATAATATGAGGTTACCATCAGTGGGTATATGTGACAATGGAGCATGTTCTCCTCTTTGAGTGCATCCTGTGGGTGTTAGACATTATTTTTTAGTAATATTTTCAAGATATATTTAACCCGCGATGGTGTAAATTGTAAAAATATGTAATAGATTTGAATGATATACAAAAATATACCTGAAACCCTAGAAAATTGACAAAATATGTAAGAAATTTGAATGATATATAAAAATATATACCCAAAACCCTAGAAAACTGATGGGGTAACCAACAGCGGGAGAGGGAATATGTCGATGGAGCAGAATACCAATGGAGGAATTTAGATGTGCTATGAAAAAAAAAATTACATTGGTTTATACCTGGGATTAGTCACTGCATACTGTAGGGTGCGGGAACCGTAGGTGGAGCAGAGGACCCGGATGTGGAACAGCCGAAGGAGGAGTAGCCGGTTGTCGATAAGGCGGAGGCGTAGGAGATTTGGTCAGAGTAGCTGAAGGCTGCTGAACCGATGTCGAGGTCACGACTACAGAGGAATGTCGAGATTTGGAAGACATGGTGACAGCCGGAGACAGGGTTCAGGAGGAGTTGAGATGAGGAGGATGGGCTACGAACAGAGACTGTAACCCTGAAACCCTAGACGCCGAGGAGAGGAAACGCGGGTGGGTACGGGGGAGAGGGTCGGGAATGTGGGAGGAGTCCGTGAGGGAAGTAACGCGCGGGGGCGACGTGGGTTCGCAAGGAAGTGACACGGAGGCAGAAAAAAGCCTTCTTTAGAACATATATAGATAAGGAAAAAGGGTGTTCAATTTCAAAATCAATTTTAAAAGGGCATCTCAAAAATTAAATTTCATTGAGAAGATCAAACATCATGTTTTAATACAAGAACACCCCTTTAAGGTCCAGGAAATCCTTTAAAATCCAAATGTAAAACCAAATACACCATTTAAAACTTCCATTAATTTTTAAAGGGCCAACCGAGAAATTAAACAAACAATCGGTGTGCTCAACTCATGAATTAAGTTTGAACATTTCTTTAAAATATAAAAACCCTTCGCTTCAAATGAAAATCAAGAGAGAACCTAATTTCCATCTTAGAAAGTCAATAAAAATATTTAACATTATAATTATAAGGTCAAAATATAATTTTAGAAGCTCAAGAAATCGGTGGTTCTAAAATCAAAGATTAGGGCATGGGAAAACCTACCTCAAAACGATGGATTCAGATTGCCATGTGTTTGAAAGTCATTACCTTTGACGAAGAAGGCCCCAATATGCAATAGGAGGTCCCAAAAAATCCTAAACACCTAAGAGTTTGATTTTAAAACCCTTCCCAAACCCAAATCACAATCATACAACCTCCAGGGCTCAACCCGTAGGGTTTGTCACACGAAGAGGGAAGAAAACCAAGAAAAAAGAGAAAAAGAGGGAGGAGGAGGAGGAGAAACCCTCACACAGAACATCCTAACTCGAAATCATGCAAAGAAATGGTGGAAATCGGAGATACGGAGGAGGGAGGCACATGTATGAGGGGATCTGGTAAGGGGGTGTGTGACGAGGGAGCTTGTCAGGGGGCTCCCCCCTTTTCTCTTTTATTCATCGTTATTATAATAATTAATAATATTTTTGTAATATTTTTTTTATTATTATTTGTTAGCATCGTCGTTATTTTTTATTCTTCATCAACAATTATTCAGGCCCCTTCGTTGGTGGTGGGGTGGTAAGGGTGTGGGGGGTGTGGGGCAGGTCGCAAGGTCAAGTCTATGGGCCTGCGATTTATGTGATTTTCTTCCTTGTGTTGGGTTCTGTAGTGGCAGATTTAATCGACCTAGTATTATCAACAATTATCCATCACCAATATTTTCTAATATTTATTAAATTGTTGTTTTTAACCTATAAATAATATTAAACAAATAAACAAATACCTAAAATATGGGATATTATAATCTCCCCACTATGTTATTTTCTATCCCCAAAAAGTCTTTGGTTAAAATAGAAGGCAACAAACAGGGGTGACCACTACCCCTATAAGAGAAAAGGTAAAATAATCTTGGCTCTCCCCACTATTTAGAAATCTTCTTAATAGTGTGATGAGAAACTAGAAAATGTGAAACTGATCATCCACAACGAACCAGTCACACCCCTAAATGACAACAACCATAAACAAACATCCATAAAGTGAAAGAAGATGATACTTTATTATATGTATATTAAAGGAAGTGAATATTAATTAAAATTTCTTATTACATATCATTCATAGTTCTGCATGGATTTAATATAATAATTTCTCAGGGTATCTATCATATTCAAAAGGACATAATAGTTCCCCATTATGATGAGAACCTTAAAATTCAATGATGATATTCTTAAACATTGTTCTATGGTCGGATAGCATTATATGATGGGGAATATAATATGTTGACCATCAGATATGAGTACTCATAAGAATATGATACTTTATCTCATAAAGTTCACACTTGGTAATCTCCAAGATATGAGATTATGAGAACAACTCACCATTAATAATTCTACACGTTTTTGTTCCATTGAATATTCCCATCTGCGAGTGTGTGTAATGATTATTAGACTTTAATATTATTATTAATGCATGTCATGATTTGTGTACTTAGATTTACTAACCAAAATCGTGATGTCATATGTTTGTGGGAAGTAGTGTATGTTGGGTGTTTCATGAGTGACATGTTATTAATGAACAAGTCAGGGAAGTATTTTTCCCTTCTATATTTATGGAAGTTGATATATCACCCCTTTGATTGAAATATAATTATCTCATTAAATTCTATGGTCATGGTGTAACCAAGAGTTTATTTCATATAATAAAAAAAGATGTATCAAGCATATAAGTCAATGACATGGGTGTGCAACCTTCTGGATGAGATATCATGACAAAGGGATTATATTATATAGTAAACACTCATATGTGGTTATCGACATTGTGACATTAACTTCTTTCTCTTGGATTTCTTGACCCATTTCTAGACATTAATCTTGAACTTTAGACAAACCTATCTAATTCCAACTAGAAATAATCCTAGAGGTTCACACGCTAAGTGTTTTCATTAATCTCAATTAAATTCTATTTGAATTTAATTATTGTTATAAATATTATTCTCAAGTTTGAGTAATAATTTTATCCAAGATTTATTGATCACATAAATTAAATAAATATTATTCGCAGTGTAATTATTTAATTATGCAGATATATAATAAATATTTATTTCGGTATTTGATAAATATAGAGGAGGACTAGTGGACCAAGACTATGTCTAATGATAAATACTAATTTGCAAGCTGGTAAAATAACATTTATCATTGTTCCGGTTAGTGCACACCATGAGAAATTATTATTATTATTATTATTATTATTATTATTATTATTATTATTATATGACATGAGGTCATATAAGGTTTAATATATTATTTAAGGTTCACTGTGTAATTATATAATATTTTAACCTTAACTTTATCTCTATAAATAGATGATTATGTCTATTGTGTAGGGATTGATCGAAATTGAGAATTACTATGCACAATGATATCTAGAGCTCTCCCTCATTAATAAAGAACACTCTAGAGATTCTACTTCCTCTTCCATCATCTCAAGAGTGAGATTTCAAGGATAATTCTTCAATCCCAAAGGAATTGTCGCAGCGATCAAGACCAACACCGCAAGACAATCGATCCACCGCATTAGCACCCAACAATCCATCAACATTGTTTTGAGATCATAGGAGCATGTGTGGATCATTGTTAGAGGGATTCTACACTTGGATCCTACAAAAGCAATGACGATTTACTGAAAGGGGTTTCATATGATAAACATATTCATCAAATAATGATCTCAGGATTGAGATATTCTTTATTTTATATATTTAAATTAATTATAAATTTAATGTAAAAACATCTTCTCTTGGTTTTGGTGACCTTATTTGTTAATATTCTTTAAAAAAATCATTGGTCATGATATCTCTTGCACAATATGAAAATGATATATAAAATTCGAAACTTATCGAGTTAGGATTGTCCTCAATAAGCACTTCTGATGTGCTCAGAACCATCAATCGTTATCAAAGAGGTTACATTAAAATTTATAGTTATTTGTTTGTTTTTTTGATCATTATGCATTTATAATTTAAATTCCATTACAATCTTTAATTCATTCTTGATACATCGTCAAAATATTTTCTTCCTTCTCTTTATTTCTCACTTACTTAACCCAAATCTGTTAATAACTAATGAATAAAACTTCTAAATAACCCATCCAGAGGTGTCAAGAATTCTAGATGGATAATACATGGTTACACAACATGTACTCTTTTGGAACACATCATGTATCCTTGTTCATTGTACTGAGACACTCGAGTGGATTCTGGGTCTTTGTGTAATGAATACACTTTGTGTGAATTAAATGCACCGTGCATTGACTGGACAAGGTGGCACATGATTTTTTCATACTATATGCCATGTAGATTATCTACATGTCATGTAGCCCACATGTTTTCAAGGCGGAAAACATGAGGTCAAGATGTGTTGTATTAATACGCTGTGTTTATTTAATAAATGATGCGTATAGGATGGAAACCGTCTAAATTGATGCACACATCATGTATCCTTTCTACACGTCGTTTACTTCATAAATGTTCATAAGAAGTACACACTGAGTCCCTAGATATGCATTTCAAACATCCAACGAAGCGAAGTGCATGCCATGTGGTGATCTTGCATAGGCAGTGTACTTTACTTGTTTACATGAAAATATTAAATTTAATTAATTACTCTATTAAACCTCATTGACTTGAGTTTTGTGGGTCATTAAATTGACAGTACACACTAGTCGTTAGGATTTATATTATATTAAATTCTTAATTAATTCTGTATAATATTTAAAACTACAATTTATATACGTTCATTTCATATTAAAGACTCGACACATTAAATTGTACATGCAATGTAATATTCATCTGTTCAGTGTGGAATTAATTTGATAGCACATGTTGTGAAATTATGACACATTCCATGTACACAGTATGTTGTATGAGTGCATTGCATACAATTAGAACCATACTAAGTAGTTAAAATGGGTACTTGCTAAATTACTTTTAAGTACAAAGATTTGTATAGTTTTTTTTAAATAAAATAAAATTATTTATTTTATTTTCACAGTGGATGTGAATTTTAGGATGATTGGATGGAATAAGATAAAATAAATTAATAAGATAATTAATTTGATTAATTCATGCAAGTTTTATCTTATCAAATAATGAATTGAAATGAATACTAGCTAGTTGTTTTAAATGTATAATCATTAAATCTGTATAGATAGTCATGAAATTTGACCAGACCTATGTATGTGTTGGTTTTATTTAATTTAATTTTATTACATGATTATGTAATTATTTATTATTAAATTAAATATGATGGCATGCGTGTCATCCCTCCCTCTTTTATTATGTAGGGAATGCGTGTCCAAGGTTGTTTTATGTAATCCCCCTAAACCAATCCTTTGGTTCCCCTCACATGTATGTGAGTTATAAAACATATGTAATAAAAAGAATTATCCAAACATGCATGGATTTAGTTCAATATGGATTCGAGGAGGAGGCGGTTCAAGATGAAATAGACACGTGTGATACATAGGCATACATGTGGAATGCTAAAACTCATGCCAAGACCGACAAAATGAGTTTTTCCCTAAGTTAATAGGTTGATTTATTATCCACTCAATAAATCAACTATTAGATAATATCATGATCATGTCGTTTATTTATTTATTTTATTCATGTCTATGCATGATTTATTTTATGGATACATGACCGCTATCAAATAAATAAACGAATTAATATGAAAAGATGAAATTAAAATAAATGGGTTATGCATAAATGTTTTATTGGAACATGGTTAATCCCTAAAGTAAAATCCACTTTATATAAACAAGACATGTAAAGGATAAAACAAGGAAATTTATGTATAATAAATAAAAATTCCTCAACAAAATATCAAGTCAGACTAAGTCTTCCATTACTTGATTAGGAATGAAACCATAAAAATAAGTGTTTGACCAACCCTATTTGGGAAAATTACTTTTATATGTGAGTTCTTATGAAAGTTTTGGGTTGAATTAACTATTTTACATCAAGAGAATTATCCCTCATTGGACTTGATGTAACTTGGCAGCAAGTGTTGAGGAAACCCGAGCAAGGGTTTCTGTATTGGGGAGTCCACTAAATAGATCAAGGAGATATGATCCTATAGTTAGAAAAGTCTTTTCTACCTAAATAACTTCAAATAATTGATGAATACCTTGCTTGGGTTATGAGAATGGGCATATGGATCCTTACCACTAGAATGTCCATGAAACTAGACATTCTGATTGTAATGGTGAGAGCTATTGAGAATTGATAAAATAGTATGAGACTTAATAAAATTGTAATTATTATGTATCACATACTTTGTAATCAAGAAAAGTACTAATAATATACTCTTTTATTATTGTAGAATAACGAAAAGTTTGTCAACCACATCATCCCTTTGATCAATTCTATAGAAATATCATCTTCTAATTGGCAATAACTTCCAAGAATGGTTCATACATATAGGGGTAGTGTTTCACCATGAATGGAAATCTTACGTGTAAGAATACTCAATACCCAATCTACCTACAAAGAAGGAGAGTAATGAGGAGTTCATTGTCCATAATAAACACATGAGCGATGTTGTTGACATTCAATGTTTAATTATTTCATCCATGTATAATAAACTCATGAAGTCACATGAAGACATGGATACTTATAGCATGCTCCAGTATCTCCATGGTCTTTATTAGGAGAGATCAAGATAGGAATTATTTGATATATCCAAGGCACTCTATCATAGAAAACTTGGAGACGATATGGTAGTTGAGCCTCACATAGTCAAACTCATTGGCTACATTGAGTACCTAGAGGTTCCAAGGTTTAAACTGCTTGAAGAACTACACACTAATCTCATTCATTCATCACTCCCTCAGAGCTTCTCTAGTTTTTGGGTTAATTTCAATATGAAAAACATTGATGAGTCTCTCCCGATCTTCTTACTATATTTTACCAAGTTGACAAGGATATGAAACAAAAAAACTTGTTGTCTTTATGGAGAATTACAGTAAAGGTCATACAAAGAGCTCTAAGTATAAATATTATTCACAACACATTTCTAAGAAGAGAATGGTCAAGGAAAAAACAAGAGAACATGATGCTATATGTTTCTCATGTGGTAAGAAGGGTCACTGGAAGAAAAAATGTACCCATGCAAAGAAGAAAGGGGAAGATTTAGGTGCATTTATTATCAAGTGTAATTTATCTATTTCTACAAATTGGGTATTAGATGCAACATGTGGTGCTAATATATGTATTAAAATATAGTAACCAAGTAGATTCCATAATATTTCCTAGGGTGAGGTCAATCTATGACCAACCAATAGAGCCATACTTCTTGTCATGGCTATTGTGGGCTACCACCTCACATTGTTGACAAGAATGATCTTGGTTTTAAAAGATTTTTATTATGTTCCTTAGGTCACAGAAAATATTATATCTCTATCCATACTTTATACAAATGAATTTATTTTCAAATTTGGAAATAAATGTTGCTTATTTTATAAATAAATCATTTTTATGGTAGGGAATATTTAAATATCAATCTTTACATGTTGGATTACACAAACCAAGTAATAATAATTGATAATGAAGATACACATGATTCATACCACACCCAACTATGTCATCACCAACTAGGTCATATAAATGAAAAGTGTTTGACCATATTACACCAAGATGAATATTTGGATTCTTTTGAACTAAAACCACATGGTGTATGTCATTCATGTTTAGAAGGAAAAATGACCAAATATCTATTTAGTGGAAAATGTGAAAGGGCCACTGAGATTCTTGAGTTAGTTCATATCAATGTGTATAGACCATTTCTAGTTGAAGCCAGGGGTGGTTACTCATACTTCATAACTTTTTATGATTAATTTATTAGATATGAATATGTCTACTTAATGTGGTATAAGTTAGATTCCTTTGTCAGGTTCAATGAATATAAGAATGAAGTTGAGAACCAGCTTAGTAAGAATATCAAGAAACTCCTCTTAGATCGTGACAGAGAATATTTTAATCAAGTCTTCATTGATTATTTTGATGAGTTGATTTTATCCCAACTCAGTCCTCCTTATACGTAATGATGTAATGGTGTAAGAGAAAGGAGGAACTAGACTCTATTGGACATGGTGAGATCAATGAAGAGTCATGTTAGTCTTCCATTATCCTTTTGAGGATATGAATTAAAGACAACAACACATATACTAAACTAGGTGCCAACTAAGGTGACATACAATATTTCATACTAATTGTGGAGTGGAAGGAAACTTGTGTTTTTTTATTTACATGTGTGGTATTTTGAATCATTTGTTAAGGCCTCTTTAGGTAAAAAACTTACACCCTGAGGAAAAAAATGTAACTTTATAGGATACCCTAGGGAAACAAGGGGATATTACCTATACGACTCATTATACAAAAAAGGTAATTGTGGGAAGAGATGCCATATTACTTGAGAGATATCACATCTATAGAAGTGATAGTGGGAGAGAGATAAACCTTGAAAAAGTCCAATATAAAGGTACACATGAGTGAGCACATGAATAAATACCATAAATCCCTATAGAAGAGGAAGTTCTGGACACTCAAGTACTCTGTAGGAGTACAAGAGAGGTTAAAGAACATGGAAGATATGATTTTCTAGTCACCAAGGATGTTGAATCATTATTAGTTGATAAAAATGATCCTATAACCTACAAGGAAGTAGTAAGTGGCATGTAATTTGCTAAGTGGGAGGAAGCTATGAATTCTAAAATGTATTCCATGTATCAAAAATGAGTGTGGATTTTGGTATATCCTTCAGTGGATATAAATCCCATTGGTTGTAAATGGATATTAAAGAAGAAACTAGACATGGATTGATAATTTGTTACTTATAAGGTATGATTGGTTACAAAAGGTAACAAACAACATCAATTCATAGACTACGATGGAATATTTTCACCCATTTCTATGCTAAAATCCATTAAAACTCTACTTGTCATAGTAGTTTACCATGATTATGAGATTTGAAAAATGGGTATCAAAACAGCCTTCCTTAATAGGAACCTTTAATGAAGATATCTATATGACACGACCCAAAGGGTTTGCGACTATAAAGGATGCTAACAAGGTATGCGAATTACATTGACCCATTTATGGATAAAATCAAGAATCTAGGTCATGAAACATTCAGTTAGATGAATCCATAACAGAATTTGGTTTCATAAATAATGAATGTGATCCTTATGCCTATAAAATTTTTAGTGAGAGTGCAATTGTTTTCTTAATAGTTTATGTCGATGACATATAACTTATTGAAAATGAAATACCAGTCTTACAGTCTGTAAAAGCCCGAATGAAAACATGATTCTCCATGAAGTACTTAGGTGAAGCATCATATATTCTTGGGATAAAGATCCATCATGATATATCCAAGAGACTACTTAGTCTAAGTCAAAGTAAATATAATGAGAAAATACTGAAAATATTCAGTATGGAATAATCTAAGTCAGGATTGTTTCCATTGTCACATGACATTCATCTTTCCAAGAAAATGAGGAGATACAAGTGATGGAAAGTATTCCATAGATTTCAGTGATTGGGTTAGTCATGTATGTTATGTTATGTACTAGGCTAGATGTCACCTATTACTTAAACATGGTAGGAAAATATCAAACTGACCGAGGCGTCTTCCATTGGATGGCAGTCAAGACTATCCTTAAGTGTTTTAGGTGAAATAAGGATATGTTCCTGGTATATGGAGGAGATGAGAAGATAGTCATAAAAGGATATGTAGATGATAGTTTCCAAATAGATCAATGTGATCTAAAATTTCAGTCGGGATACATCTTCACTCTCAATAGAGGTGAAGTGGGCTGGAAGAGCTCACAGTAGGCCGTGTTCATAGATTCTATAGAAAAAACTGAGTATATTATGGATTTTGAAGCAGATAAAGATTTAACACCCCAAGATTTCATGGTATTACTATTTTTAAATTTAATTTATTTGATATCATAGGTTTTACACAACACCAAACTTAAACAAACAATGCTATATAATTAAATATCATTATCTAAAACGACCATTATAACATAGTCGTTAAATTATCAGAATGAATATTATTATCCAAATTATGAAATTTATATATTATATATTTAATAATTTTTTTACATTCATCCAAATGATTTTATAGGCATAATATAAGAATGAATCAAATTTTACGCATTAAAAGACTATTTTTATAAAGGTAGTTTTACAGTCTTTTAATGGTGTACTTGTTTTAAAACTAAATTTTGAAATTTTTATAAATTATATTGATAAAAATAAACTTCATTTTTAAAATCATAATTTCAAAATTATCTTAGGGTGAAATTTTGATATTTTTATGAAAATATTTATTTTCCAGTGAATAGTGAAAAATCCCGTTTTTTATAAAACTGCCATTTTCATTATAATTAATATTATATTTATGATTTGAAACCTATGAAAGTATAAATAAAATCTATAAATCTTATAAATAAGAATATGATATAATTATATAATATTATAAGTAACAGAATATTTAAAAAATGATAAATCCAGTGTTAGTATTTTTATAAAACATAAATGCTTATTTACAATTTTTTAATTAATATAATAATTTAAAAGAAAATTTATTTTCATAAAATAGATTTATAAATTAATATTTTTTTGTCTTATGATTATAATATAATTTTATGAGACCTTAATTAATTTTTGAAAGTGTCATTAAATTGGTTATAATATTAAAATTTGTATTTTTCGAGTAAATGGTGATTTTATTTAAAAATTAAATTTCTCATATTTAGAAAATTATTTTCATAAAATGGATTTAATTTTTAAATTCTACACATTGAAAAATGTTTAGGGTGTATTTTTATGATTTTTCTAAAACAGTTGAATTTTTTGTAAAGAGTGAAATACGGTAATTTACAGTATAAATACATTATAATTTAAGTACACTATTCCTTGAGTAGTTTCTAATGTAATCTACAAAATATCAAACTACTATTAATTATTTTAATATATTTTGTGATAATTATCAATATATTTATAGTCTTTATCCAAAAATAATAAACAAATGAATAAAATATTCAAAAAACACTCATCTCCTCCACTATAAATATCACATCTTCTCCTCACACCTCTTAAGTTTTGAAGATTGTCCAATTTATGACCAATCCTCTTAAATAACCTATAACCCATGTCTATGAGCCTTTAGTTTAAAAAAATTACAAAACCAACTTCCATAAGGAGGTTCTCAAGGAGAAGGAATCAAGAGGTAAAATCCACTTTCTTTTTTCTTTTAGTTTCATTTCATTTTCCTTTTTTTCTTATACTTTACTTACCTCCTCTGTCCAAACATGAATGATAAATCTAGTATATTATATATAATGTAATTTTATTTTGTTAATGATATATCCACCATCAATTATATTCTCTTCTCCTTTTGTTTAAAAATTGAAAACATTATCCATGAGGTGTCGATTTACCGCCTTTATGGACGACATGTTTTCATTTTTCAATTCTGCCTTCAAGGCTGGTAATAAAACCATTTTTATGGTTAAAAAAGATTATAATATATGTATTAAATCTTATTTAATGTTATATAACCAATATATATACACACACACACATGATATTAATTAATAATACAAAACTATTTTGTGATGATCAAAAACCACCAAAATAATCTAAACAGTTATCACTAATGTTTTATCTAATGATTCATCCTCAATAAAAATAACTAAATGAATTATATAACCATTTAATCTTATGTATGTTTATTAATAATATATAATTTCAATTCTAGATAACTATTCTCATTTTACACGATCTTTTGTACATGTATACAAGTAAATCAATCATGAAAAACAAGGAAATGAGCACTCCTAAACGATGAAATTGAATCTTATAACTCACCAAAAAGGACATAAATGAACTTAATAAAATTATAATAAATCAAATACATGTTTAATAGGTTATTAAGTAAATTATTAATGAATCTAATTTCATTAAGTACAAGTGAATAACACTTTCATACATAAGGCAAGGGTTTTTTCCCGAACCTCCATTTTTCATTCGGGTTATGCTTTCTCTCTCTTTACCCCAATGTAATTATTATTTATTTTTATATAATTATTATAAAATCTGTTTATATGTTCCAAACTCATTTATTCATATCAGTTCATTTTTCTTTGATGGGGAAATACATGTTTTACAAGTTTCCCTTCTCAATTCTTCCCAATAAGCAACCCCGATTAAAGAGAACTTTCTGATTTCTTACCCATTTTCAAGTATCATCCATAATTTATTTTAAGACACCATTATTTTTATAAAATATATAATTTTTTCATGAAATAATATATTTTTTCATTTCTGGTTTTATACAAACAATTATGACAAATACAAATGATTTTTCCAAAAGAACTCTATTTGCAAAGTAAAAAATGGTATTTCTCTCAAGAATTTCTCGATGATTTTATTAGAGTATTTTCATCTATTTTAACAACTATGTTGAATATTATTCTTTATTAAGATCAATATATTATTATTATCATCTATCATATTTTATTAAATGGTTTATGATCAGTTTGACTATGGATATGCTATCTTGATACCATTCACCATACTACTCAGAATAGTTAGTGATTATGTTTATAAATTGGGGGGAGTTATTTATATTTCATATGTATATGTTGTTTATGTTTAAATAAATTCATATGAGGAATTAATTGGACTTAGTAAGTGATGGTCGGGGCCCGCTATATCCCCTCGATGCATCAGTAGGTCTCATGAGACAAAACAAATATGGACTTAGCTGAGGCCTCGATGGTATGTTTCAGATGTACGACATTATTCATTCATTCATTATAATATTAGTAATTGATAATTCACATGATTATTAAACTATTATAATATAAATGGTTACGTTTATTTCTCATGTAATTGTTTATGGAACTGTTTATTCAGTTTTTATTCCTGCCATATTATGCTCAAGATTATGATTTAACGACACATGTTTTTAGTTATTCACCATGCATTATTATTTATGATAGCTTACGATATATTTCTTACTCTTGATAAGAATATAAGATCACCCCTTTATTATGTTTTATTTTTTCCCAGGATGCAAAGATTTGTGTTATAAATGACTTGTAGGGATAATCTAGGAGTTTATGTGTCACGAACCGAATCTGGTCACCATCAAAACCGACACCAAATCCAGAGCACGGAAAGGACCGAAGGAATTTAACTATCCCCACAGTCTAGAACAAGTGCCTGAGTATCTTATATATTGTTTTGGGAATGATTTACCCGAGTTTAGAAAAATTTAATAACCAAAGACAATCAATAAAGTAAATATGAAAATTACCAACCAAACAAGCCTTAAATAAAATATATAACTGAATACATGGTATTAAACATGACACACGAGGTCCAAAGATATATAAAAGTATCAGAAAAATATACCAAGTAACTCAACATGACAAGGGGTCATCACCCACAAGCCATCTTCACAACACCGCACCATGGAAGGAAACTAACAACCTGAACCGCCACCACCCAAGGCCTTGCCTTTACCTGTGTCAAACATGATCAAGTCTACTTACACCCAAAGGTGTAAGTAGGGTGTGAGCCTAAACCCAATAGGTTACCACACAAATATTATATATAGTAAGCAGTAAAAGATAAAAATCATTCATGTTTTAATAAACAAGAAATGGTGGCAATAATTTATAAAGAACAAAACTTTTAAAAGTAAACCGTTTTCAAAGGGAAATTTCAAAGATTGAACACATTTCAATAAAATATGTAAGTTACTGAATTTTCCATCCAAAAACACCATAATCCAATTATAAATATGAAAGATTCAATGATCACTAATCTTGGGAACATCCCTAGGCACTAGTTAGTCCCCATGTACCTCGTATCTCGGTGTAAAGTAACCATAACAATATCCATTCTCATGCACGAGACACTAGTAGGGAACATACCCATAACTTAGTGGTCCATAATAATCATAATTATAGTTTTTTTAGTGTTGTAAATGTCCAGCTTTCTAAGTTAAATAGGGACAAAATCACTCCAGATCACTAGCATACTAGTACACGTCCGCCCACCTAGATACCCGGGTTTCCCCCTTTTTGCTAAAAAAATTTCCACATGTTACCAAATTACATTTACATATAAAAACACCATTTATGGTCATAAAAAATCAAAATAGTATCTACACATGCTTTACACCATTTATATAACTCAATAAATCATTTAGAATTTCTATAAAACATTTTCAAGGAATATAACCAAACTTTTCACTTAAAATCCATCTAAAATACCTATTTGAAAACCAAATGAACACCAATAATACCCAAACTAGAATTTTTAGTATAAAAACATTTTAATAAAACCATTCCATGAATTATAAAACAATCCCAAGTGGTACAAAATGGAACACACATGTAAAACACCCATTTTCACACAAAAATGGCATTTAAAAAATCAATTGTTTAACAAATTCCACCAAACACAATTTTTGTAGCAAGAAAAATGAATGAGGAGCATTATAAAAATAGAAATAAAGAAAGGTTAACTCATATAGTAGTTCTTACACATTGAATCACCTACCAAGTGTGTCAAAAACACCAAATCATTGTGCGAAATTTCAACCACACCACCGCCGCACCACATGGGAGTTAAAACAAACTTTAAACCACAATATTAGACCAATAAACCCAATATAAAACCCTATGTTCAAATCCCTACTTGTTGCACATTAGGAACTTCAAGAAAAATGGAATAAACCCTAAGAAAATGGGAGGAGGAAGGAAGGAAACCCACTTACTTGAGAGATCTTGAAGAAATCGCCCCAAATACACCATTAGGTGAATCTCCAAGCAGCCAAAACCTATATGGAGGATATAATAAGGCTAATTAGGTCAAGTGGGAACTAAAATGGGGAAAAATGGTAAAAAATTAAGGAGTTATGAAAGAAAAAAAATTACCTTTTCAAATATGGATGATTTGAGAAAGCCTGAGAAACTTTTCCCTAATCCGCGATGAATATGAGCTCCAAAGAGGGAGAAACAAACATGGGGGGTGCGCCTAGGGTTAGTGGGCTCAAGTGAGAGGTGTAATCACCGAAAAACATTAAAAAATGAGTGATATATAAAAGAAATATATTTTTTAAAAATAAGAAATGGGCTCATAGGTTGGCCCAATGCAAGAATAAATCCCCCAAACCCACCATGATTATGGATTTATAAGGGGTAAAAATGGATATGGTAGTTTTAATAGGTCAGGTGAGGCCAAGTGGGAAGTGTAATGGGTGAAAAATCTTGAAAAATTAAGGAGTTATAAAAGAAACAAAATTTATTTTTAAATCTGGAAATGATCTCACGGTTTGTCCTAAATCTTGAAAACTCACCCTTTCTTCCAAAAATGCACGGGAAACCCCTGCAACAAAGCATGAATGGAAATTAGATGAAAAATAACTTTAAAATAAGTCATTTATGTGACATTATGGGTGTTACAAATAGATTTTCTATGTTGTTTTTCCTTTTAGGTTGTAATGTAAAACTTATATATGTATCTAATTTTCCAAATCTAATAAACTATTCGGTCCTTTGGGATGTGATATCTTACTCATAGTACCAATTTAATTAAGTAAGGAACCAACTCTGGGCTATTGGGGTCAGGGTCTCTATAGTTTTTATCAGATCAGGTTTAATAGAAACCTTAGAAACTAGATTTATAAAACATAAATTAGGGAATATAACCCCAAGATAGACTTTGAGAATAAGAATAGAAGAATATCCTAGGATTTTGGTAAGGTATAGATTATGTGGGTATTACTAGTAATACATATTTGTCTGGATACTACAAGTGAATGTGGTTCTATCACAAATGTACCTAGTAGTAACAACTCCGACATGGTGTGTTAGGCCTAACTTTGTGTAACCCGATACATGGAAACAAGCCTTATTATGCACCTAGTTTGACACTCCCAGAGGATATTCTTATGATACATTTTCTTTACAACCCATTATGAAGGATTTAAAAGTAAATCTGTTCCCAAATAAACCAATCTTATGATTTAGAGATTAGTTATACCTAAAATTTTAATTTAGGATATTTGATTCACTAGTTCTGAGATTACACATCATGTTTCATAATGTTATAATCTAATCTAGTGTATGTCATTATTTAGAAACGGAACCTAGTGGAAGGAGTGGAAACCATATCAATGCGCATATCAGATGTAGGGATTTCCCTCCCATGCAAGATAATGATGTTATATCTAGAGCTGCAACTGGTGATGAACAACTTATAATTATATAGGGACAAATGACTTAGGTTATGAATAATAACCTTACCCGTATATAACATCTCGATCCACAATGTGGAGGAACAATGTTATACCACTTCATGCGACAACAGCCTCCATCATTCAATGGGACTACAAATCCATTTATAGCTGATCAATGGATAAGTTTCTTAAAGAAGATATTTCTTTCTTTGGGAAGTAATGAAAGAGACAAGGTTATCATGGCAGTTTATCATCTGTCAGGAGATGCAGATAAATGGTGGTCATTAATTCAAAACAAAAAGAGGATGAAGAAATTTAAAATATTGAATAGAAGGATTTTAAAGAGATTTTATTATAAAAATATTTTCCTTGGGAACAATGAGCGGATATGGAGAGAAAATTCTTGAATCTGAGGCAAAAGGTGGACGAGAATGTTTCTAAGTATGAAGCCAACTTTACGAGGTTAATAAGGAATACTGCATATTATGTATGAAATAAAAAGAGCAATATTGATTTATTATTTGATGGGTTAAAACCACTCCTTTGAAGGGAATTGGTCTCCCAAACATTCTCATCATATGATGATATAGTCTCATATGATATTAAGAGAGATAAAGGATAATCTAAGTCTTATGACTTTAAGGGAAAATAAGAGAATAAGAGAATAATAGAACAAAAGATGTATAAAGAGAAAAAGGTAAATAAGGATTTTTACACATGTGATAATTGTGGGAAGAAACACCCAAGTACTTTCCTGAAGGGAATGAGAGTTTGTTAAAAGTGTGGAGAGAAAGGTCACTAGGATCATGAATGTAATAGAAGAAAAGAAGCTATAAATGTGCAATGTTTTAATAGTAATGAGATGGGGCACTATGAAAATGAATGTCCCAAGCATCAAGGAAATATAGCTCAGAAAAATCAAAGGGATCAAGGTTAAACATATGTTGTTACTACAGTTGAAGTGGAATAATTAATGCATTTGTGTTTTTGGATTCAAGTATTATGATATGATATTCTAGTTATAAGAATCATGAGATATATAAGGATTGTACTACAATACTTCTTATTTACATATTTGGAAGCGTTCATGTTATCATTAAGGTTTTAAGGTGATCAAGATATTCATATATTTGGTATGTGGGATTAAGAACTACATTATTTGGATAATCTTATGTTAAGTTGATTTTGAAAATTTTCTGACCTTCTTATTTTTTTGGTTGTTGAATGTGAACAAACATGTTTTAGATGAGTCTTAAGATTAAGTACTTGTAGAATGGATCAAGTTAATCTTTATAAATTATTGTTCATTGATAACTTATGCAAATATTATTGGTTTTAGTAAACATTTAAAGGTAGAAAGAATTACTTAAAGACCATATGGTTCGTTACAACGATTCTTTCATTTCCAGGTGTAAGGGATGAAGTGAAAATAGATCGAAGCACAACCAAAGGTTGAGATTATGCTTATGACATGGAAAGTAATCAAGTGTTTTTACTTTCTCAAGTGCTTATCTAGATATTAAAAGAAACCTTAAACTCTAGGAAAAATATTTTAGAACAAAAACATTATCCGTTTACTTTTCTTCCTGAGAAATCAATGGTCTTTTAACAGATCACAAGATTTATTGTTTCGTGATGGTTAAATTTCTAAATGACCATGTTCTCAATCACTCTCTGTCAGAACTTGATAGTTATATCTCTATTTCATGTCCATATTATCAATTTAAACTAATGATTTCCTACATGAAATCCTAGTTTTTTTGTGACCTTTACATTTACCTTTCTCTCTTATTAAGAGGATATTTTATTAACCCTATTTCAAATGTGGGTTTCCTACAAAGGAATTTTGAAGTATCAATATTTGATTATCAAAGTAAAATTTCAAATTGTGAGGACGCAATTTATTAAAGTAAGGGAGAATACAAAACCCCAATATTTTATGGTATGTCTATTTTTAAATTTAATTTCTTAAACAACATAGGTTTCACACAATACTAAACTTAAATGAATAATGTTATACAATTAAATATCATTATTTAAAACAACTATTATAACTAAGCCATTAAATTGTTGGGAATGAATAATATTATCCAAATTATGAAATTTATATATTATATATTTAATAAAATGTTTTTAGATTCATCCAAATGATTTTATAGGCATAATAAATCCAATTTTACGCATTAAAAAGTTATATTTTTCTAAAGGTAGTTTTACCACCTTTTAATGGCGCACTTATTTTAAAACTAAATTTTGATACTTTTATAAATTATATTGATCAAAATAAACTTAATTTTTAAAACCATAATGTCAAAATTATCTTAGGGTGAAATTTTGGTATTTTTCTGAAAAAATTTATTTTCTAGCAAATAGTGAAAAATCCCGATTTTTATAAAACTGTCATTTTTATTATAATTAATAGCATATTTATGATTTGAATAGTAACTTAACCTATGAAATTATAAATAAAATATGAAAATATTATAAATAATAATATGATATAATTATATCATAGTATAAGTAATAGAATATTTTAAAAATGATAAATCAAGTGTTAGTATTTTTGTAAAACATAAATGTTTATTTACAATTTTATAATTAATATAATGATTTAAAAGAAAAATTATTTTCATAAAATATATTGATAAATTGATATTTTTTTCTTATGATTATAATATAATTTTATGAGACCTTAATTAATTTTTGAAAGTGTCATTAAATCAGTTATAATATTAAAATATGTATTTTTTGAGTAAATGATGATTTTATTTAAAAATTAAATTTATCATATTTAGTAATTTATTTTCATAATATGAAGTCCATTTTTGAATTCTACACATTGAAAAATTGTTATGGTGAATTTTTGGTATTTTTCTAAAATACTTGATTTTTTGTGTGAATAGTGAAATGCGGTAATTTACGGTATAAATACATTATAAGTTAAATACACTATTCCTTGAGTCATTTATGATTTAATAATAATAATATCAAAATAACATTCATTATTTTAATATATTTAGCGATAATGATCAAACTATTCATAGTCATTATCCAAAATAATAAACAAATGAATAAAATATTCAAAAAACACCCCTCCCCTCCACTATAAATACCACCTCTTCTCGTCACACATGTTAAGCTTTTAAGCTTGTCCAATTTATGAAATATCCACTTACATAGCCTCTTACACACATCCAAGAGCCTTTGGTATAAACAAAAGTCCAAAACCAACTTTCATAAGGAGGTTTTCAAGGAGAAGGAATTAAGAGGTAAAATCCTCTTTCTTTTTCTTTTAGTTTCATTTTGTTTTCCTTTCTTTTATTATAATTTACTTACCTAATCTTTACAAACATGCATGATAACTCCAGTATCTTATATATACTAGAAATTTATTATGTTAATGGGATATACAACATCAATTATATTCTCTTCCCCTTTTGTTCTAAAAATGAAAACATCGTCCGTGAGGTGCCGATTTACCGCCTTCGTGGGCGACGAGTTTTCATTTTTCAATTACTCCTTAAAGGATGGTCATAAAACCATTTTTATGGTTAAAAAAGATTATAATATATGTATTACATCTTATTTAACATTCTATAACCAGTATATATATATATATATATATAAACATAATATTAATTAATGTGACAAAACTATTTTGCGATGATCAAAACCCCCCAAAATAATCTAAACAATTATCACTAATGTTTTATCTAATGATTCATCCTCACTCCAAATAAGAAAATTAATTATATAACCATTTAATATTCCATATTTTCATTAATAACATATAATTTCAATTCTGGATAACTATTCCTATTTTACATGATCTTTCGTACATGTATACAAGTAAATCAATCATGAAAACCGAGGAAATGAGCACTCCCGAACGACGAAATTGAATCTTACAGCTCATAAAAAAGATCATAAATGAACTTAATAAAATTATAATAAATCAAATATATGTTTAATAGGCTCTGAATTAAATTATTAATGAATCTAATTTCATTATCCAAGATGTTAAGTACAAGTGAAAAATGATTTCAGACACAAGGCAAGGGTTTCTTCTCGAACCTCCATTTTTCATTCAGGTTACACTTTCTCTATCTTTACCCCAATGAAATTATTATTTATTTTTATATAATTCTTATAAATTATGTGTATATTTTCCAAATTCATGTATCTAGATTAGTTCATCTTTTTTTGATGGGGAAATACATGTTTTACAAGTTTCCCTTCTCAATTCTTCTCGATAAGGAAACCTAATTAAATGTAACTTCCCGATTTCTTACTCATTTTTATATATCATCCATAATATATTTTAAGACACCATTATTTTTATAAAATCACTATTTTTTTCATGAAATACTATATTTTTTCATTTCTGGTTTTATACAAACAATTATGATAAATACAAATGATTTATCCAAAATAAATATTCTTTGCAAAGTAAAAAGGGTATTTTTCTCAAGATTTTCTTGATGATTTTATTAGAGTATTTTCATTTATTTCAACACATCTATTAAATCCTGTTCTTTATTGATATTTATATCTTATGGTTATCATCTACCATATTTTATTAAATGATTTATAATTAGTTTGACCATGGATGTGCTATCTTGATACCATTCACTATACTACTCAGAATGGTTAGTGATTATGTTTACTGATTGGGGAAAGTTATTTGAATTTCATATGTATATATTGTTTATGTTTCAAACCATTCATATGAGTAATTAATTAGACTTATTAAGTTATGGGAGAGTCCTAATATATCCCCTCAATGCATCAGTAGGTCTCATGAGATAAAACAGATATAGACTTACCCGAGGCCTTGCCCATTTATTTTCATATATGGATTTGCCCGAGGCCTTAATTATTTATTTTTCGATGCCTTGGACAAGGCCTTGACAACATGTTTCAGGTGTATTAAATTATTCATTCCCTCATTATGATATTAGTAATTTATAATTCATGTGATTATTCTACTAGTAAAATATTCATGGTTAAGTTTCTTTCTCATGTAATTATTTATGGAATTATTTAATCAGTTTTTATTCCTGCCATATTATGATCAATATTATGATTTAACAAAATGCGTTTTCAATTATTCACCATGCCTTATTGTTTATTATAGAATCTGTAGTATTTATTACCATTACTAAGTATCTGAGTTCACCCCTTTCTTATGCTTTATTTTTCCCCAAGATAAAAAGATGTGTATTATGAATGACTTGTAGGGATAATCTAAGAGTTTATGTGTGTTATCAATGGAGTTTATATGTTTTACCTTTAAAGTTTCAATGTGAAACTTATTTATGCATATGGTTTTCCAAATCTACTAAACTATTCGGTCTTTTGGGATGCGATCTCTTGTTCATAGTACCAATGTAATTAAGTAAGGCACTGACTCCGAGCTACTAAGGTTGGGTTATCTACAGAAGATGTAGTTTTGATATGAAACTTAATTCAATATCTTGATGTGACTCATAACATTAAAGATCATATCATACTATATTGCGATAATAATATAGTGGTGGATCTCATAAAGGGTCCAAAATCGCATCAGTGGAAGAATCACATACTTCGAAAGTATAATCTCTTGAGGGATTTTTCTTAGGGAGGTGAAGTTATGGAAAGTAGAGTCTACATAGAAGATAATGTGGTAGACCCCTTGACTAAAGCCTTAACTCAATAGAAACATGATCATCATGTGAGGTCTAGCAGACTGAAACTCATTAGTAGTTGGATCTAGTCCAAGTGGGAGTCTGTTAGAGTTAATGTTCTAGAAACAACTATTTTCACTTTGGATTACATGTATATTCAAAGAATTGAATATTAATTAAAATATATTATTACATTTCATTCATTGTTCTATGTAACTTTAATGTAATAATGTCTTAGGGTATCTATCACATTGAAAAGGGCATAACAGTCCCCCGCTGTGATGAGAACCTTAAAATTCAATGATGTTATTCTTAAACCTTTTATAGTTGGATAACATTCTATGATGGGGCATATAGTATGTTGATCGTTAGGTGTGAGTACTTTTAAGAAGATGAAACTTTATATTATGAAGTTCACACTTAGTTATCTCTAAGACGAGAGATTATAAGAACAAATCTGCCAGTAGGAATTCCGCATGTATATGTGTCATTGGATATTACCGTCTATGAGTGTATGTAATAGTTATTAAACTTTAATATTATTATTAATTCATGTCATGACTCACACACTTATATTTAATGACCAAAACCATGATTCCATATATTCATGGGAAGTAGGGTATATTAGGTGCGTCAAGAATGACATGTTTTTAATAAATAAGTTGATGAAGGATTTGTCCCTTTCATATTTATGGAAGTTGATATCTCATCCCTTTGATTAAAATACAACTGTTTCATTAAATTCCATGGCCATGGTGTAATGAAAAGTTTATTTTAGATAATCAAAGAAATTTATATCAAGCATATAGGTTGATGGCATGAGTGTGCAATTTTCTTGATGAGATATCATGACAAAGTGATTATATTACACAGTGAGCACTCGTATGTGGTTGTTGATATTGTGATATTAACTTCTTTCTCTTAGGTGCCTTGATCCATTTATAGATAATAATCTTTCACTTTAGGCAAACTCGCTTAATGCCATCAAGAAATAAGCCTAGAGGGTCACACACTAAGTGTTTCCATTGATCTCAATTAAATCATATTTAAATTTATTTATTAGAATAAATATTATTCTCATGTCCGAGGAATAATTTTATTCAAAATTTGTTGATTGCATAAATTAAATAAATATTTATTTTCAAGTTAATTATTTAATTATATGGATATATAATAAGTATTTATTCAGGTATTTTATAAATACCAATGAGGACTAGAAAACCAAGATTGTGTTCTGTGATAAATATTAATTTACAAGTTGGTAAAATAATATTTATCATTGTGCTAGTTAGCAAACACCATGAGAAAATAATAATAATAACAATATTACATGGAATGGGTTCATATAAGTTTTAGTATATTATCTAAAGGTAATTGTGCATTTAAATAATATTTTAATCCCAATCCTATCTCTATAAATAGACGACTATGTCTATTGTGTAAATATTGATCAAAATTGAGAATTATTATGATCAAAGATATTTAGAGCTATATCTTAAGACCAAACAATACTCTACATATTCTCCTTCATCCTCCATCACCTTAAGAACAAGATTTCGAGGACAATTATTGAAGCTCGAAGTAATCATTAGTATGATCAATATAAACACTAAAATGTGATTGATCCATCATACTAGCACTCAGAAATCGATTGGTTTTTTTAGAGATCATAGTATCACATGTGAATCACCACAAGAGGGATTCTGCACTTGGATCCTAAAAAAGCAACAACAATTTTCCAAAAAGGGTTTTAGATGATTAATATATTTACCAAAGAAAAATATCAAGACTGAGGTATTCTTTCTTATGATCTATTTAAATTAATTATAAATTTAACATGAAAATATCTTCTCTTGGTTTCGATGGAATTATTTGTCAATATACTTTGAAAAAATTTCATTGGTAAGGATATTTACATCTTGCACAATATAAAAATGATCCATATAATCTAACAATTTAAAAGTCGGGATCAGCCTCGACAAGGCACATAAATCATAAACATCGGTTTGTCATGTGTCAGCCAGAATATAAGGACCTGACCTTAAAACATTATATAATCTTGAGTCTTTGACAAGAATTCAATTTATTACATTTCAAGGATCTTTATGGTTTTGAGTTTTATAGAATTAGGTCTTAGATCTTATATAACAAACCCATATATTACAAAGTGGTAACTTTTACTTATTATCCATTTTTCCCACAATATAAAACTTTTAAAATAAAGATTTTTTTATTTTCATGACAAATCTTCATGACTTTCAGCTTGAATTCTTCTTTGTTCTTACTCATCCTTAAACCCCATGAAAAACATTTGAAAACATGGGATGCAAAAAAAATGATTAGTAATGGATATAAAATAAATAAATTTGTTATTCCAGTGAAAAATAATAAAACCCATAAATGTTTACCTTTTCCACATTATTCTTTAAGCATATAAAATAAATCATATTCATATGTAAAATACAATTTTTTCTCAAAGAAAACCTTTAAAACCCATAGAAAGAAAATAAAAACCCTTATAGGCATCCTATAACATTATATTCATAACTCGTGTTCACTCATGTCATAAATAACTAGATTCTAGTTAAATCCATAGAATAAACCTCCCCGATTAACTACCTCATTTTCTTTGAAGACAAAGAACATTACCCAACGCATAAGAGAGTTATATCATGCTCACCCAACGTATAAGATGCATAAGACTCACCCATAATCATCTATAATGATAAAGTATTATATCATGAACAATAAATTTTTAGTATTTCACATTTTAATCACAAATCCCTTGAAAACTCTTTTGAACCCATAAACAAATCACTTTCTATTTTTTATAAAAATAGAGAGAAATATACCTTTCTTTTGAAAACTATTTAAAATGAAAAATTCCAAAAAATGTTATGGAAATGAGTTTACTATAAAATAACCATGAACACTTTTAAAGTAATCCTAAAAAAATGAAAATTAATGACATTGGTAAATTCTGTTCATTTCGTAAAATTTTAAACAATGATTCCTTTCTTACCTTCACTAAAATTACCTCGTTCTAAAAACAAAAAAAAAATTATTTTTAAAACTTGTAAAGCAAGTAAAAATTAATTTAAAATGAAATTTTATAGTTCTTGATGTGTAAATTATAACATTATTTAAATATTTAAATGAATGAGTATGGTGGAAAAATAGAATAAAAACATTAAATCCTTTAAAATAAAGTTTTAAAGAAAAATCCCTTACGAGTTGATAACTTTTGAACTAATGAATCATTAAAGGAAAGAAATTTGAATGTATTTTTAAAAACTTTAATTTTTAGAGAAAAATGATAAAATATGATTTATAAGTTATTTTATACACCACACAAAAGAAAACATGTGATGAAAATGGATTATGTCTCAAAGAAAGGAAATTAAGACTATAAATCCCTTACTTTAAATATTGCCTAGCATCGTGCATTATTTATCACTTTAATAATAAAATTATATTAGTTATTTACTTTATTAATAACATTTATCATGTTCATTCCATTATCATTACCCAATTTATTTCATTTATGACCATGTTTTATTTAATTATGTTATCAGTTAAGTTTACGTCGGACGTTTAGAGGATGTTCGGTTCATAATCCTATAATAGATTTGGTAGGATGACCATGGTAAAAGGGGTCATTGTTACATAATATAAAAAATATTAATCATGACATGATTATAATTTTTATACATTACATACAATTTTATAACCATCCATGAAATGTGTACATGAAAAACAAATCACATCGCTTCGTGGAGGTGATAGTGCACACATACGCACATACAATGTTATCAATTTTCAATGGATGAAAATGTAAGAAAATAGTTGATATATTATCTTTTAAAAAATAAAAATTATTTCATTAATATCATATATATATATATATTAATTAAAATTTTCATAATAACCATTTTGAGAGGCGGTGACGAAAAATGAAACATATTGCTTCGTGGAGGTGGTAATTCACATGTACACACGAGTGATGTTTTCATTTCCCATAGGATGAAAAAGGAGATGAAAAAGGGATGCACCATAATCATAATAATATTTAAGTATATTTAATATAATAATGTTATTATTTCATCATAGTTAAATAATATTTAAAGGAGGTTGAAGAAGAAATAAACTTGAAATAGGTCAGTTAAGACTTGTTCCTTTCCCTCATGATAATCTCTTTGGATTACACCTTAAGCCTTCTAGGTTTGGTATTTTGGTGATATAATGACCTATAATAATTAGGGAGGTATATTTGATATATATTTGGGTAGATATTGTCCAAAATATAGTACACAAAAGGTGTAATAAAGAGAGGAGAGGAGGTGCCAATTTATAAGTGAGGGGAGGGGCACCCTTGAAATTACTTAAAGAATTAAATTAATATAAATTAATTTTCATGTTAAAGTGACATAAAATTGAAATATTTAGAATATATAATGAGTATGAGATTAAATACTATCATAAAATAAAATTTGGACAAGTTTATGTGATTTTTTACACTTATCTCTTAGTTTTAACCCCCGTTAAGCCTTTTTATGATTACCACGATATTAAAGTTTTTTACTCTATAGGAGTCAAGAAAGTTATTAAAAAGGGAAAAGTGACCAATAAATGAATAATTATTGATATTTTATATAATATCCCATTAACTTGGTCAAATATAATATTTTTATTAATTTTAAATCATTAAGAAAAATATCATTTAATATAATATACCATTAAAGTCATTTTCAAGACTATTCACATAGTTTGACTTGAATGGCATAAATATAGTAATTAAATTTAAATATAAACTTATAAAACGTCACTAGTGTGTTATATTTATCTAAAAAATTCATGTAGCACAATAATTAATCCAAATTGTATTACTTTTAATGTCTTTAAAAATCATTTACTTGATTTTTCTAATACTTGAACAAGAACCGCATTAGCGTTACGTAAGCATTTGAGGTAATAATTTCATCAATAAAAATTAAAAATAAATTAAAATGATAAAAAAATTACTTAATATTTAAAATAAACATTTATAAGTGAACATAACCTTATTTTATCCCTATGAAAAAAATATTAGAGCTATTAAAATAAAGAGAGTGACATTTTGTTGTTATTCTTTACTTAAAATCATATTAAGGTCATTATCAAAGGAAAGTGGTAGGAAATTTCCATATTTTAAAATTTTTGATGTTTAATATCAAAAAAATATTAAATAAATTAAATACAACTATTGAGGAGATTTTTAGGCCTTATCTCATAGTTTTAACCATGTTTTACCCGTTTTACCCTTACCGATGGGACACATATTTACTACAGTTACTATTCATAATGAAAAAAAATAAAAGGGAAATATTTACCAAATTTGAACCTAATTATTCCAAATATGTTGCCCATTTTTAAATATTCAATTTCTAAAAGCTATAGAAATCAATTTTAATATAAATGCATAGAATGTAAGAGAAAAACAATTTTTGGAAAAATGTTTTTTAAGCTTAAAAATGAACATATACCAAAATATAATATAATTATGATTAATATGAAATTTATTATATTATTTATAATTAAATGATTTTTTTACTTTTAGATCAAATTAAAAACATAATGGTTCTTTTAAATTAATTTATTTAATGAAAAGAAGTGACAATTTTACAAAAATCGATATCATTCACTACTCGCTTAAAAATAAATATTTTCAAAAAAATAATAAAGAATTATTATAATCTAATTTTAACTTGATAATTTCAAAAATTAAGTTAATTTTATCAAATTAAAATTCTAAAATTTAAAAATTAAGCTTTTAAATAACACCATATAATACATAAAAATGAATTTAGTAAGAATAAAACTATTTACTTTTTAATTGAAAAAATAATTAATATTATTATAATGAATATAACTATATAAAATAAAATTCATTATTATTAATAAGGCATGGAATTGATTTTCTATTACCTAGGTTTTCACATTCTTTCTTCTTTTGGAAATTGCACCCTTTCAATTTTATTCAGTACTTAAACAAGTGGGGATATTTTTCTTTCATGGGATTTTATGATTCTCGTGTTCCTTATTTAACCATGCTGAAACCCCCTTTTTACATGGGAATGAAAATATTTAATGAAAAATACCTCAATTAGTAAAGGATAGAAGGGGAGTTAAGGAACTCATCCAGGTCAACCTGTGTGCACCCCACCTGTGTACTAAGAGGCGTGCACAAGACCTCCCACATGACCTAGTAGGAGTGGCCAATGCCTACATAAGGCCCCTACATGAGGATCCTATGTGATGGACTTGTGCGAGTGGCATCCTTAACCAAGGGTCCTGAGTTTTCCTATAAATAGGACCCTTGGGATCCTCATTTGACATGACAGAAATATGAAGAGGCTGCTTGAAGCTCTACTCGCCCAAGTCTCTCGACTATGTCCTATAAATCCTCAGGTAGTTCCTTAAGCCTACAATAGAAGGAGAAATTAATAGTGATCAATGGATTTGGGTACTTTAAGGTCCAATACTAATAATTTTGATAGGAAACACCTCCCCTAGTCAACTAGGGCTAACTACCCTTCTATTACTCAAAACTTGAGTGCCAGTCATCCAAAGACACTCAAGGAGACCCTTGGAGCCTAGATCAAGGCCTCACCCAAGTGTTGTTGTCCAATTTTTCCATCACCTAAAGAAATATTCAGCTCACCTAAGCTTCACTAGTGGGAAACACTTTCAACTCGCCCAATCCTACCCCACGTGAGTCTCCCTTTGACCCCACTTTCATACCATCAATGGTAGGGAACCTATTTCCTTAGATCACTCATTTAAGGGGGTCTGAGGCAAGGCCTCCCCCAAAGCCTCTAGATATACATGATTAGAGCATAGGGAACATCAATATGTCCTCTCAATTATACATTCTCATGGTAATGGAGGTCCCACATTTATCCCACCTAATAGGTGGGATCCTCATAGTGTTCTTGATTATAAATTCTTATGGTAACGAGGATCCCAACCTTAGGGATAACGACAGGACCCCAAGGTTGAAAAATAGAGAGGAGACTGGCACATCTAAGCCCTATCTATCACCCTAAATCCCATACCAAGACATTATCTTCATCTAATAGAAGATTAGGAGCGAATGTCACCTTAAGGAATCCTTTCTAAAGTAAACCCCCAGTCTTTCTTGTGGGACGTATCCCTGCCCTCTTTCAAAAACAGATGAAGGATATTGTGCAGTTTACCAGATCTTCCACTTCCTCTTATTTCTCACACCAATCATGAACCACATGGGCTTAAAGGTTAGTGATGATCATGTCATCTGTGCAATCAAATAACTATCTCGATAGAGAGTCCTTTTCTAGATCTTTCTCTCATCTTGAAATGGGACTCCTATTTAGTATAATCCCCAACCATGTTATCACCATCTCAAAGGGAAAAATTTTCAATGAGGTGACCTAATGGGCCTCCTAGTCGGTGTAAGCCCCAAAACCATGTTACCACATCAAAGGTCCATATTCCCTATGAGACAAACCTTTAAAGGTCCATATTCCCAATGAATCAACTTTGGGTCTCCTCTATAGGCATAAGCCCCGACTTTTAAAACTATGTGGGATTTTATTTTTATCCAAATGTGATATGTAGTAAGCCTCCCTAAGGTTTAAACCCAACACCCCAAAATTCATCTAATATTCTCTGAGCCATATTCCCAGTAGGGCCACATATAACCTAGGAGGATACATCCATTCTAGGTCCCTCAGGATGCTTCAATGTATCTCCCACACCATCCTTTTCTAGGAACCTTCTGCCTAGACATCCTTGCTACACGACATTAAACTGCACAGTTTGGTCTTCATTACATGACTTTAAAAGGTATGATGTGTCCTGTTAAGTGGCACTAAAATATGCGGGTTTTGATTCCTTTCATAAGGATACATACGAAGCCCATCTCATGGGCCCGATCCTGACATCGAAATAACTCCAATATCCCTAGATGATGATAAATTATAGAGTTCCCACTGTGCGTCTTAAAACTAGCATCATGATAATAAACGACATAAGAATCTCTAATTTATACGTACAAAAGGGTACCATCGACGAAGAACCTCAAATACATAGAGAAGTATCCGTCGATGAAGAACCTCATATACATATAGATGATTATAACGATGATACATGCTAACAATCAATTGTAAATATAAGGGTGACCCTATTAATATTTGGTATTTAGCAAAGGATTCATGAATATGTCTTAAATCTATAAGAGAGTCCAAAAGTAGGCAATAACCCCTCCAAGAGGGTACGATGAGCCTGACCTCTCATCCTCTCAACTAATGTGAGTCCCTAAGAATTGTTGGAGACATTTCAAAATAACCACATTCCTTTGGAAATCAGGTTTATTAGACATAGAGAATAAGGGAACCTTTGGGTGTTTCTGATTCCATGAATAAACCCCATTGGACTCCAATGGCCCGTAGGCCTAAGATTTTTTTATTATATGATAAGATAAACCCCCTTTTAAGGGAAGAAGGGGGGGAAACCCGAATAGACTTCAAGGACATAAAACAAACACAACTCGAAGATCAAGAAAATAAAACTCAGACTGAAACCTTGGGTCTACCTCTCCCCAGCATTAAAAACATGATAAGTCTCTCCACCGTTGCAAGACCGTATGGAAAGCAAGTGTCCTGTGACAAAGCACAGGCCCGATCCAATGGCTGACGTCATACCCTCTCAAACATTCAAATCCACGCAGCCTGCATAAGTGAACTGCCTGCTCTGAATCCTCCTCTGAGGCCTGATCCTTGAGGTCAAGTCCAGCTGAATCTTCAAAATCTGAACCTCGAAAACCAAACCAAAACAATTCATAAAAATCCAAGTAATCGAGAATCCATCAATGCCATCCTGGAAAAACCCTGCCGCACTCCACAAGACACCCTAATCACCACAACCGAAGAAGCCCGAAAGACAATCCAAAGGACGTAAATCCAATCCAACGTCACCTAGGACTGGATGGAACAAACCCGCGCCAAGGGAATGCCACCGATGAGGGAATCCTGCTCATCCTGCAATAGAAACGTCACTCTGGACTTGGATCTACTCCAATCAAAACAAAGACTACACCCCAAATGGATTCCGAAGCAATCCGGTGATGACCAGAGAATCGGGAAGAGGCGGGGGTAAACCAACGGCAGCAAACCAGAAACAAAAACATCAAACACACAGCATAAAGACATCCGCTGGAACCTGAACCAAAGAGCCAGAAAAAACAAACAGCCACATCAATCAAGATCCTCCCCCTCCAAGCACTGCAAATCTAGCACGGAGCCAGACTGGGAACCCACCGAAGACAACACCTGGCCATGCCGGACAGACAGAATCGAAACCATACCGTTGACACCAAATGAACCAAGCCGCACCGAACAAAGCTGATTAGAGCTAAGACTTACCAAGATGTCGTCGGAGGATGAGCCACGACGACGCTGAAGACTAGGCCAAGACGACGTCAGGAAGAGCCTCGTCGACGCCTGAGCCGAACGCTGTGCTCCGCTGAGCTACGGTGACTAAAGACACGGAGACCACAAAACTCCGCCCGATCCTGTTGCGCCACACTGTGATCAGACGCACCTCACCGAGCCGACACCAGAGAAGCCTCCGATCTGATCCAGGCCGGAGGGGGAAGGGGAAAACTCGCCCGGTTGAAACCCTAGGTGCCGCGGGTGGAAGAGAACGAGCCGCTCCAAGGATTTTCCAACCATCCGGAATAATATTCAGGTGTAATAAACCCCATTGGAAACTTCTCATAAAAGAATTGGAAATAAAAAGGTTGTGTTTGACATCAAGGGCCGTGTCACCACCACCACCACAAAACTCCATTCAAACCCCACTTGATTTATCAAATAAAACAAAAAAAACTTTTCAAAATGAAAAAAAGGTAAACTTGAAATGAATCCTTAACCAAAATGACTATCTCAACCACATGTCAAACCCCTTTCCTACTAACACAAAAATGAAAGTAGGAAAAACATAGATCTAAAACAATTGATTACACATGAGTTCATTTATTAAGATATTACTTTGATAGAGTTTTCTTTTTTTTGTTTTTCATATATATTCATGAAATTTTACCAGAACTCTCTTCAATCCAAATGGAGTCTTACCAGTTTAAGCATACACATGCTTCAACCATTGCACATGCAGGATCCTCATCTAATCAAAGGATGTTGTCTCCAACCAAGCACATTCAACACCAGGTATCAAACACACTTATTTGGGAGTACCACCTCAATGGTACTTTCTAAACTCTATAGGCTACATGATAAGCCCTATATCTCATGAAACCCCACCAACCATCCACTCAGTAATGATTGGTGGCACATAAGTTGATGAAACCAGTTTTCCTTTAAAACCTTTTGAGGAGTCTATCCTCAGAATGCAATAACAAGTTCCTCCCTTATCTTAGGGAGGCGAATCAAGGTCACTAACAAACTCATTCTAATGACACAGGGGTCTCACCATAAGGATCCTACCAGAAGCCACCATCGACAACACTACATGACAATAAACCCTCAATATGATGAGGGTGTTACCCTCAGGAGTCTATCCCAGATCACTCAGACCTGGGAACTTAGGACAGCCCACCGAGGGCAGTGACCAAGTAACAGGGAATATGACCATACCTCTGTTCTCTCCAGAGAATCCCACCAGTAAAATACGAAGGAAAATTGTGAGCATACTCACACACCTTCCCACATCCACAAATCTTGCCATCTTAGTTTGGTAGCATTTAGAGAAACCAGTTGGTGAATCCTTAGAAAAAATAGGGGGTTAACCCATATCTCCACCCCCACACATGAAAACTTTTGGTATATACCGATAGGAAATGGAGGACATGAACAAGATCACACCCCTGATCTAACCAAAAAATGGGAATATATATCCATTTCGGCCATTGAATTCACTTAGCATATATTGACAATGATGAAAGGGAAGACACAAATTCCTAACCACATCTTACAAACTTAACAAGATATAATAAAAGTAATAACAATGGTTGAAGGGTGGACACAAAACTCCATCCCCACAATTGGGGTGACTCATAAATATAATACGATGATCACTACAGAGCACACACATATCCCTTATCCCATCCAAGAGGGTAATGGGCCAAATCCCATGATAAATGGACAACCAGATCGGGCCCATACCCCCATTCCAACTTGAGGTCATCGGTCCATCCTAGTGGCCACTCCAAGGCAACATATATCCCTTAAAAAATTCTATAAATATATCATAAAATTCAAAAAACAACATCGGATCTACTCAAATAGGCACCCATATAAGAAATCTGTTATCCATAGCAAGGGACCCTAGTTTCCTTCAAGAGAGAATAAAAAAAGAAGCCTCACCAGAGGTGATTAGAAAATGAAGAGTCGTTCTACAACTATGCTCTACTCAATTTTGTTGTTCTTGAATCCCTCAAATGTTTATATATGGTGTATTATGATCATACTCATCCAATACCAAATTATGAAAATATTAAATGCAATTATGAAGTCCCTCCCCACAAATTTTCTACCATAAATTCTAGTGGTCCTCTCCAAATATCTTACTAGGAAGGAATACTTTATTCCCACAATCTGATCGATCATGAGAGCCTATCTATTGATGAGAAAAACAACAACCCTACTCATAGCCATAAATTCAAATAGAAAGAAGCACCTCCCCTTTCTATCATCCACCTTGAAGTTCCTCCCCAGTGTATACATTGTAGGAATTCCCCTTGCAATCGTATGTCAAGACATGATGGTAGTCCTCCCCATGCTGGAATTCACTATGATGGTCCTCCCCATAATGAAACTTCATTTCATCAAAGTGGTCCTCCCCTTGTCAAATAAACTATGAGAAATCCCTCATATCATGAGGCACTTGAAAAAATGAGGCGATTCATGCCTGATGTATCATCATTAACAAGTGACATTCTTTCTCAACCGAAAGATAGTCCAAAGCAATGGTCATTCTCCAAACCACCCTTAGGTCACTTTCCTTACAATATGATAGAGGAAATCCCTAACAACCCTATAGTTTACAATAAATAAATAGAGAAATATCCACTTTGTTTAAATCAGTTTGAGAAACCTCTTACAAAAAAATTAAGAATACATATTTCTAATGAGGATACAATTAGATAAAGACAATATGAAATCCAAATTCTGGACTTTATGCGCTCCCCAATATAGTATTATAAAATAATTTTTAGAAGAATGTGTGCATGAAATTTTCCCAAATATATGGACAACCCTTCATCACCTAAAAACAAAATTCTTGAATTACAAAAAATATACAAGTCATTTCAAGGTAATAGATGGGATACACTATCAAATCAACTTGACGTCCCTCTTAGATGCACAACACCCAAAATTGGGAAAACAATAAGAATCCATTTAGTGTCTATGTCTCTATGTGTTAAAAGAGTTGCATAAGATGATCATATACAACCCATCCAGTGTTTATATTAGGGGGTGGGGAAAACACGGGGCATTTCATTTCACCTCACCCCTAATCAGCAAATCCCACCAAAGGCAACATCATGTAATGTTATAGCATAAGTTTGGATTTGAGAAATGAATTCTACTCATAATAAATGGTATGATAAACAAAAACCAGCCCTGAATGACTCTCAAAGACATTGGGATAAAAGAGAGATATCCCTTTAAAGAATATTTCATAAAACATATAAAAATATTGAGCAAGCCTCTCACTTTATGAAATCTAATCATTAAGAAGTGCCAATATCTTTGGAAGTAGGTGGATTAGGTTTAAATCATAGAATGCACCCAAACCATGCTCAAACAAAGATCTATAAAATCAAGTGAGCTATCATGATGGTAGAAGCCATAAAAATCTAGGAGAAACCCCATCCCATAGGGCTAGAGGATTTTTTAACACAACCTTTGAGGTCGACAAACCAAGCTTGAAAGGTTGTGAACATGGAACAGGAGCAACTCCAACCCATAGAGCTAGTATATTTTTTACCTCAACCTTATCCTAAATGGAAGTCTGTCTTTTCCCATTTAGGGGGAGTGCTACAAAACATATCTTATCATATCATCCTATCCCATGACCCTATTTACTCACTATAAAACACACAGTAAAATCATATGAATATTCTCTTTAGATCACCCTTAGTCAGTCAATTCTAAGAGGAATAGAGAAGGGGAGGGTGAGGCCCTTTGCTGGGCATAGAAAAAGAAGTCTCTTAAGGGTATGACCACTCTAGGAAATCACATTTCTTTCAGTATATACCCCCAATACAACCAAACCTATTATCATTCTAATACTAATATGCCATTTTCAATGCATTATTCATTGGTGAAAATCATTAGAACCACCCCTATAGATGCTATAGAATATGAGTCTGATATAGATGAACCGATGGAGGAGGTTTATGTATAAAATAAGGTCAACATAAAAATGATTGAAGAAGGAATACATACCCAAAACTAGAGTATTTCTATGAATTTGGGGATTACCTCGACTGCTTTAATATTAATCCTCATCAAGTACCCACCAAATAAAAGGGTAGAGGTGTGGTCGTATCTCACCAACTTTCTGAAGATGTTTAAATCATCACACTTGAGGAAATATTTTCTCAGTAGAAAAGAGAGATGAAGGATTTGAGAAAACTCAATGAAGAACTACTCCAAGGCAACATCCCTACCGAATATGTTCTATAAGTGAAGCCTCAACTCACACTCCCAATTGGTGTACCTCAACCAAGAGGGTTTGTCCCAATAATTGAAATGGAGCTAGACCATCTTCTCAATGTGGGGTACCAAAAAACAACTATATTTAGACCCCAAAACAATAAGATATCAGGAGTTCCCTCCATTGGATACATGAATAGAGCTAGGTTAGACACATCCTCACAAACCAACCCCTATAGGTTACCCACCATGATATTTGTAAGGATGATGTGTTCCAGTACAACTATAGAGGAATCCTTACCATGAATGGGTGGATGCAACTCTTCTCCTGAAAAACTTTGGGAATCCTATGTTCCCAACATTCAATAGTTTAGGGGATCCAAAACAACATATGACACACTTCTTGTCTAGGTGTGACCCTGTTATGGGGACCCTCAAGAAGTAAGAAGTAGATAAGCTCAGTTGTTTTTACAGACTTTAGAAGTACTAGCCTTCACCTGGTATACCAGTCTACTGGTCAGATCAATCAAGGGATGGGAAGATCTTCACTAAAAATTACTCTATAAATTAAGATCTATGTTGTTGAATAGAATAGTACTAAATCTCTCAAAATGTGTACAATGATAAAATGAGATTGTTTTAGATTTAATTTCCTGGTGGAAGAGTCCGATTTATTCTTTGAACTTGAAACCCCCTCAAGAAGATTTGATGGATCTTTGCATTCATAATCTTCAAGACTTACTACAAACATTACTTATACCATTAAAGTATATAGGTGGATTTTGGGATATTTTCATAGTAGAATAAAGGTTGAAAGATTTTATTTTGTGAACCAAATATAACTCGTATACCATGCCTTCATCTTAAGGGAATAGGATGGGTAGAGTGGAAGCTACAACAGTTATGTTGAAGCCGGACTCTATACAAGCTCTAACTCTAAAGACCACACCTCCTCATGAGGTACCTAATACTAAATGATAGTATTAGTAGTAGTATCCACATTGATATTCTCCCAATTTAGAGAATGGAAGAACAAAGTATACTCCTTTTAAGATGAGAAGGTTCCTGACAACTTCTTAGTAGCCTTGAAAAAAAACCTATTAACCCCATCAAAAACCAAAAGACCTAACCAATTACAACTTTATGATCACCAAAATTATTTCCCCTTTAACCAAATATTAGGGAACATTATTCAGGATTATTTCATTTTCAATGTTTTTTTTGTAAAATATGGTTGATTTTGGGTAAGTGAAGTTAGTAAAACCACCCATATTGGTAAAGTGTGTTTCCAACACCACTCTAGAGGAAGGGGTGAATGGTAGGAAGTTACCATAAACAATGAGAAGAAGATCAGTGATTTTATGACTATAAAAATAATCAACCGAACTCATGCTATCCTTTGAACATAGTTGAAACAACCAACCGTTCCCTCAGTCGCTTCTATTACGGCACAACTAAATCCATCATCACCACAGCCAAAGGACAATATTCTAAAAAACAACATGGTAATAGAGCATAAAAAACATAAAAAGATGGACCTATACCAAGAACAATGTTATATTTGACTCTCTCAGACTTCATACCTTCAGTCCTAAAAGTACGAGCACTACCCCACCAAATGGTATTATAAGAGTTAACCCGCCAGATATAATTCTCATTAGATGAATAATTAATCTTTAGTTCCATTAATTTCATTCACTTAATGGATACCTTCTCTAATGATGAATATGGCCATGAATCCGAGTTCTATGCACCTAACTAGGGAATATGAGGAAGGGTCCACCAAAGCTAAGGGTAAAGGGAAAGATGCAATCATGACAGAATCCAATATTTCATCCCCATCCCTGATAGGACTTTCTATGTCACTAAAACTCATGGGATATTCCTCTAGTGAGTCCACCAGGTGTAGAGAAATTCCCCCACATATGTAAGGGGTTTCTCTAACCTGATCAAATTAGAATATTGATTAGAGGGAATGTAACTATCTAATCAACCTCAAAAAATAAGCAGACCTATTCAGCTTAACCCACTGAATACAGGAGCACCTTCAAATCCCATTCTAAGGTCTGATCTACCTACACCAAGTACTTTTGCTAGCGCCTATGAAGGAATAGATTCATTCTGGCAAGAACATACCTTTAGCCTAAAAGTATGAAATTTTAAAGTGATTATCCCTAGTACCAGCTAGGTTGTTGATATTAGACGCTTTTAGTTTGTCGAAAGATCTTTAGGAAGTACTCATAGAGGCTTTGCTGAGCCCTCAGGAGTTTGAAGCTAAGGTTGATTCTAATAAAGTATATCATGTAGAGATTGATCCCATATAATGCCAAATGATTATAAATTTCATGGATAAAGATAGATATGTCATTATACAAGAACGCATCATACCCTTTTATGTGTCTGGAAGGATAAATAACGTTGATATTTGATGGGATTTCATTGAAAATGGATCAAGAGTCAACCTCATTACAATACAAACACTTTTTCGACTGGGTTACAGTGAGGCCCACTTGTCCCCTTCCATTCTAATTCTATTATATTATGATAAAATTGAGAAAAACCATCTCTAAATAATCAAGATCGGGGCTTAGTTTGAGTACCTCGTATTCGAATCATAATTTATGGTTGTTTGGAAAGATACAACCTTAAGCTTTCTAATAGGAAGGTCTTGGTTTCATCTGCATATAGTAGTACCATTTTCATACCACCAATGCCTCAAATATTTCATTAATGGTCAAATTGGGATGTTTCATGGGTATACATATCCATTTAAATCCTATGAATCACAATATATTATTGCATAATTCTACCATAGGGAAGGGAAACAACCCATGACTAACAATGTCTCTAGGGTCACTACCCCAAATAGTCTATAAATGACCCCAACCAATCTCTTTAAACAACTTAGTGAATAATACATGCTACCCATCAATCATATTGAAGATATAAGTCCCTATTCAGGTGCATATTCAACAACCTTCATGATATTAATCATGGAGACTGAGACCGAAAGTGCTGAAGAGGTCATTGAATCTCCAAACAATGGTAAAATATTGGGTAAAAATGACCTCATTCCATCCCCTAAGCTTCAATAATACCCTTACTCATCACTTGAATCAAAAAAAAAAAATCATGTCACCAGGTGATATTGGAGATGCTTCTTCTCTATCCCTCTTCTCCCCTCTAAAGCATCAAAGAAACCCCACATCGTTAGTTGGGTCGAAGGGAGATACTTCATCTTCTGGATGTCAAAATGTCGACTCCTCTCCTAACTATAAAAAATTTCCTTCATTACCTACTTCCCCTAAGAGTGAGGTGGAAGAGGAAGAGGAAGAGGAAGAGGAAGGGGAAGATGAAGAGGAAGAGGAAAAGGAAGTGTAAAAGGAGGAGGACCTCATAGATTCCCCTCCAACATTCTAGGAAGGTGTCTCTACTACTATTTATAAACCTATACAAATAAATATGGGTACAGAGGAGGACCCATGATCCACATTGATTAGAAAAACCATGTATTCTGAAGAAAAAGAGGTATATAACTCCTTTATAAAGCAACATAAGGATGTGTTTTCTAGGAATTACATAGAAATTTCATGCCTCGATCCTGAGGTGTCCAATTACCACATGATATTGACAAAAACCCAGCAGAGTTACAAACAAGAATCCATAAGGATACACTCAACTCATGCCTCCAAAATTGAGGCTAAAGTTTACAATATTATCAAGGCCAATTTAATTCATAAAATCCAGTAACTTAAATGGATAGAAAATTTAGTTTTGATAAAGAATAAGAATGGTTAAATCAAGGTCTGCAACAACTTTAGAGATATCGATTGGTATTGTCCAAAAGATTAGTACCCAGTTCTGATCATGAAACTACTAATTGATGATATGGTTATATATCAGGACATTTACCAAATTAGGATATCCCTTGAATATAAGGAATAAACCAATTTTATATCACCCTAGGGGTTTTATTACTATCAGGTAATACCATTTGGTTTTAAGAATGATGATGCTACATACCAACATTCCATGCATCGTATATTCAAACCCTTTTTGGGAAATTCTGTTGAGTGCTATGGAGATGATATGGTGGTTAAGTCCTGGTAGTGTTTTGACCACCTGGATGATCTTGATGCCATCTTCAATAAATTGTGATGACATAGCCTAATGATAAACCCCTTGAAATATGATTTTGTAGTCACCTTGGGAAAGTTTCTCAGCTTTGTGGTACACCACCATTCCATAGATTTCAATCCCAAGAAGATGAAGGTCATCCTTGGTATGTCACCTCCTTGAAACCTCAAAGAGTTGAGGAGGTTATAAGGGCCACCTTGGTTATATTCGATGCTTCATAGAAAACCTCACAGGAAAGTGTTTCCCCTTCACCAGGTTGATAAAAAATGGGGTCACATATCAGTGGACTAAAAAATGTGAGGAATCATTTGACAGTCTTAAGAAATATCTTTTGAGTCCACCAATGCCAATGCCATCTACTGAGGAGAATCCTCATTATTTGTATATGATATCCCTAGAACGATCACTGGATATTTTTATCACACAAAATAATGATATTGGGAATTAAAACATATTCTATTATCTCAGTTGAACCATGATTGATATCAAGACTCATTATTCATATATTGAGAAAATTTTCCTAGCATTAATCTTTATGGTTTAGAAACCGAGACACTACCTATAGCACCACGAGGTCCATTTGTTCTCTCATAATAACCTGATCAAATACATACACATCCATCCTATGTTGAATGTACATTTAGAATGATGGTTGATTATCTTGTAACAGTTTAACATTCATTTTGGGCCTTAGAAAGTGGTAAAGGGATTGGAATTGTAAGGATTATTTACAGAACATCCGTACGTAGAAATGATTTCATTGAATACCAAATTACCTGATGATGATATTTTCTCTATTCAAGAGGGCCCCTGGGTATGGGGGATGTATTTTGATGGCACATCCAGAAGAATAATAGGTAAGAGAGTGGAAGAACCTAAGATTAATAAAATCGAGTTGAGAGTCATGCTCATCTCTCCAAGAAAGATAGTCTTAACTTACTCTTTCCTATTGTCAAAAGGTTTCATTAATAATGAGGTAGAGTATCAAGCCCTCATCATAGGGTTAGAACCTTCACTTCAAATTCTGATAGACTAATTAAAGGTTAATAGTGATTTAAAATTGGTAATCAAGAAGATCAATGGTGATTATGCTATCAAAAAAACAACAACAACAACAGATGATCCCAATGCTTGACTATGTTCAAGGATTGATGGAATAATTAACCTAATATCCAACATTGAATCATATCCCATGATCACAGAATACCCAGGCAGATGCATTTTCAAATGCAACTATGACTTTTTTCCGATCCAGACTAGGATGAAATAATCATCAATATTATTCACCACTAAATGGTCTTTTTTTTCATGTCAACATGTAAGAAATCAATGAGGTTAATTCCATCCCTAAACCAGATGGTCCTGTAACTGATTAGATGATACCCATTTCGGAATACCTTCTAAATGGAGTACTCAAATCAGAAAAAGCTGGAAAAGAATAAACCCGATGAAGAGTGACCTACTTTACTCTTTATAATTGATCGAATCACCAAAAGTCCTATATATATGGGGATTTGATGGATTCCTTACATTTATGGATAAGATATTATTGCTTTCATAAAATAAGTATATACAATATCCTGTAGTTACCTCTAGTTAGGGTTTAGTATTTACCATCAAATCTAGAGGATTGGATACTTCTGGCCTTCAATGGCGTAGGATTGTACAAAATTCACCAAAAAGTGTTATTCCTTCCTATTTCATTCCAACTTCATCCATCAACCCTGGAGTTTCTACACATTTCTAAATACTCCTAGCCATTTTCTATATGGGGAATGGATATTGTAGGGTCGTATCCTCCAGCTACAGGAAAGCAATTCAAATACATTCTTGTTGCTACATAATTCTTCTCCAAATGAGATGAGGAAATTCCACTCAAATAAGTCAGGACCAAAATCATTATCATATTTATGAAAGCTAATATCATTACTAGATTTGGTTTCCCTCATATGATACTAATGGATAATGACACCAAATTATATTCTACTGAGTTGGAGAAGCTATATCAAGAGTATAATATCAAATACAACTATTCATATCACTATCATTTATAAACTAATGGACAAATAGAGGCCTTCAACAAGACCTTATCAAAGATATTTTAGAATATGGTGGATAAATATAAAAATTATTGTCCTAAAAATAACTTACATACCTTGTGGGATTACTGGACTATAACCTACACCACTACATAGATGTCCCTATATTCATTAGTATATGAGATAGTAGTATTCCTTCCCATTGAGGTCCAATTTCCCTCTCTTTTTGTTGTCATATATGATAAACTATCCACATATAAGAAATCCCAAAAACAGATGGATGAATTATAGTGACTTGAGGAGAAGATACTACATAATTTTTATCACTTGGAGGTCCACCAAAATTGGATAGCACAATATTTTAACAAGAATATATTCCTATGATCATTCCTCTAAGGAGATCTAGTACTAGTCCTCAGGACCCCAATGATACCAGGGAAGAAACCTCCAATGTTTGAGTTGAAGTGGGAGGGACCTTATTCCATATATAATTACCAATCTAATGGAGCTTATTCTTTTATCTAAATGGATGTAGACCTTATTATGGCCCCTACCAATGCAAGGTTTCTCAAGAAATACTTTGTGTAATAACATAATGGTCTTTTTCACATGAACTTAAAAGGAATTAAATGTGGTCCTAGTCGTACGACCTAAAACTACAAGACAGTATAATATGAGTTGTAAGACTCTAAACTACATAGCCTAACGTCCTAGTCAGAATACATTAAACTATATGAAAGCGTACTTTCCATATGATGTAAAAATACATGGTTCACATCCTTGTTGCATGACTTAAAACTGTACAACATTTTGGTCCATGCTTGAGTGGGTCATAATCTTTGGTGTTAGTCTCCCACCACACCCCTATTTTAGAACTATGTGTAGATTAAACCTCATCTCAATGGGATACGTAGTGATGCCCAGACCTTATGTACCAGTACCAACCAAAAATTATGGTAAATTCTCCCTCTTCTACATACAAAAAAAATCTATGCAGGTAACCTCACACTCCATGGACAATACCAACCCAAATGCTTCCTTAGTGTCTATAAACATTCCTTCTATACATTATACTCCTGGTACAGAGAAATCCTGATCTCCATAATCTTTCCCTGACCATCGGTAATAGAATTTATGATATCATAGAACACCTTTTTTTGGCTATTCATTAATACACCCTAGTCTGGATTTACATAAGTCACCCTCAAAAGTCCTACCAACCAGAGGAACTATCATCCTTAATAGAAACCTCTTCTATCCATGTATTCCTCGACAACATCGCGTCAAAAGTCTCTTTCCAAACATGCTCTGTGGTCACTCATTGTGTACTTTTCCTGTATCACTTCTATTGATCCATAAACCCAAAAAACCATGGCTTACAATTTCCTTCTCCACATATTAAGTGTGTTAGAATATAATTGGACCAGTAAGACCTATATCACTCATTGTTTCCATACTTATGGTCCTATTTGTACAACTTAAAAATATAAGACACTATTTGTCCTTACTGCACGATGCTAAACTGCATGGTTAGAGTCCCCCTTATTTGATTCTAAGATGCTCCTAGAACTACATATGACTTGATTCTTAACCCTATGATATACAAAGTGATTCTTAGATCCTACATCCTAGTCTAACCAACACATGATAAAAATACCCCTGTCCTTTCTTTTAATCACCTATGTGTGGTGAAAGAAACCTTTGACACTCCTTGTTTTTCACATCGAGCATAGATCATGTGGGATTTGTAGTTTTGGTAAAGGATTCTCCATACGATCAAGGTGTATCAGTTTATATTAGGGTTAACATGGTCCTGGATACAAGACCTTTAAAGAAACATCAAACATCTTTTCCCCATGACATTAAACTGCATGGTTGACATCTCTTACATGACATAAAATTGCACATTGATATGGACCTCACTTGATAGGAACACTATCCTAGGTGTTGGTCTCTCACTACCCCTCCATCTAAGAACTATGTGTGGTTTGATTCTCACTTTGATGAGATACATAGCGACTCATAGATCCTACATCCTGGTCTAACCGCAATATAAAAATGCCCCCACTTTTTTATGTATGAGCTAGATCTACATAGGAGGGTCCAGTATGGATTCTCACCCCACTTATGGGCCCATATTCCAAGAAAAATCCCCCCTCTCCACACAATAATTTTATCAGTATAGGGAATCTACCCTCGAACTATGTGTGTCTTGATTTTCACCTTGATGAGATACATAACGACACTCGAATCCTATGTCATGGGCCCAAACACAAAAAAATCCCACCTTACTACATATGGGTCAGACCTATTTAGGACACATTTCTCCCCATTTTGGGGTGATTTCAACATAAAATTCTCCTTCCATACTCAGACACCTTCCTTATGAAAATCAAACTTTTTTTCTAGGGAAATCTGGATCTTCATAAGCTTTCCTCAACCATCAGTTATATAATGTATAATTCTTGAGGGCACCTTTATTTTGACTATGCATGATATTCCCTAGTCTATATTTTCATAAGTCACCCCCAAAAGGCTTGTCAACCAGATGAAGCTTCATCCTTAGGAGAAACCACTTCTATCTCCATAAGATCCGAAAAAATTGTACTAGAAACCAATTTTCAAACATGATCCATAGTCATTCCCTACATACTTATCCCATATCAATTTTTGGATTTGAAATACCTTAGATCATGTTTTATAAATTTCCCTCCTCATGTCTAAAAAAAATATGGAATATTCTTGACAAGATCACCATGAAGTGAAAAATCACTAATATTTCAGTTAAATCTAAACAAACTTAAATTACAACCCTCAAACTCCTTATTATAAGACATTAAACTACACAATCCATGTATTGGAAACACAACATTAAACTATATGATGCTTCAACCCTTATTTAGGAGGATCCTTTATTTCTAGTCTTAGTCATCCACCGTATTACCTTGAATAACCACATGTGACTTGATACTCATTCCATCAAGACACATGGTGATGCCTAGATACTCTATTCTAGGACCATCTACTACAATAACCAAAATGTCGGTGCTCCTCCATTAAAGGACATAACCCTGATCTGGGAAGGATTTTTTGGATTTCTTCTAAGACCCTTCTTTTGTGATCTCATGGTTGAAATAGAATTCCCCATTCTTTGCATACAAATCAAATTTTTGTAGGAATTGTTTCTCATTCATGTCCAGTGTCGACCCAGATGCTCCCTTCATTCTCATACACATTCCATTCATAAACCACCCACTATGGTCTTGAGAAATATGGATCCTCATAAACTCCCTAACCATTGGTAATGGATTTTCTGATACCAAATCACACCTTTTTTTTGACTATACATAATATACCCTAGTCCATCTCTACATTAGTCACCCATAGTGGGGCTTGTCAACCAGAGGTACCTTATTCCTTAGGAGAAACCTCTTCTATCTCCATAATCCCAAACAACATTATGATAAAAACCACTTTTATAACATGCTCTATGGTCATTTCCTATGCACTTATCCCATATATTTTCTTCAGATCCAGAAATCATAAGATCATGACTTAAAATTTCACTCCACATACTTGAAGAATGTAGAAACATTCTCAGCCATCAAACCATGATGGAGTTGTTACTCCTATAACTCATGGTCAATTATGTTTGACCTAAAACACCAGTTTCATTATTCTAGACTCTAACTACCTATGAAAAATGACATAGTACTTTCCAAGTTGAAAAACCACAAAAGGGAACCCTGGAAAAGATTTAAGTTTTAGCTCACTATATGTGCACTCCACATGGATTAGGGAAAAAATTAAATAATGAAAAGAAAGAGGCATAAGACTTGTTAGGTTGAAAAACTGAAAATGGAGAACTAAGTAAAAGACAAGTCTTGATCACTAAGTCTTCTTCATATCTTACTTAGGGAAAATGAGGGTGATGATTCAAAAGACCCAAACATTTGTAGGATCCATTACATGATTCTAGTAATAGTCAAACTATGCTTTCTAGGTCCAAAGACCTTGGTAAAAATTATAGCACCCTTTTATTCCTATCATTGTGATTAAGAAACATTGACACAAGGAAGTTTAGCTAAACAAACCATATTTAGTGTCATGTTATAATTATAGGAGAAAAAAGGGATGAATATATAGATAATTGGGAACCAAATTATTTTCATTCATGGAGAAAAAGTTAGAGTAGCATCCATAAGTTGTAGCCACTTTTTCATATTTTAAAAAATACCATAAGAATAAATCTTGAGTTACTGATGGGTCTCTAGAGCCTTATCAACATCCTATCGAAGCTCGACTAGCTAGGTAGTCTCATCATCTCCAATAAGGTGAATCTCCTTAGATGTGACCATAATAATAGCCTTTCCTTGATCTTTTACCTCTTTAAACTAATGGTGACGTTGTATGAGCTCCCCTATGGAAGTATCCATATCTTATTAGAGGTGAAATATTTGAAGGGATTTCTTTTCAATCCACTGCTTTCAACACTCTAATTTCTTGGCACGGTTAATCTCATACTAGGATAATACAACTCAAAGATCATCAATTTTTCTGAGTATTATTGCTTTGATTAGGTTCTTTTGTGACTCATGATCTTTCTCCCATTGGTGAATGATATCCTTCACAGTAAGGTAGAACATGCGATAATTAAATCCGCTATAACCCAACATGAATAACATGATATAGATTTTATGTAGTTGTGAAGGTATATCCTCCATATGTTTCCTAGAGACTAACTCCCAGATGTCCTACCATATGAATAGATATCATGCCTAAAAATAATCTTGATCCTCCTAGCTTACTGTGGAGATGTTCTCGAGAGGATAAGTGTACTCTAGAATTAGTTCACTTATGGAAGAAAATTGTGTTGTCATCCCAGAGTGAAATCACCCTCACCTTGCAGAGTTGGTTAAGTTGGGTTCAGGGCCTCCCCTACAGGTTCGACCACTGAGACTGATGGCATTGAAGGGCGAATGAAATTACTCATTGATATTGGAAGATTGTAAGGAGAAAGGTAAAAAGGGATCAAATCAGTTGATGGAACTCACCCATTTATGAATCAACTATTGGTATTGATGCCTCCCTGACACCCTCAGTCTCAATGATTTGAGTGAGGATCTCCTGATGGGTAACACCCTCCTAAGTTTTCTTAGCACCTAGGATAGAAGATTCTAAAAAATATCCCACTTTATGAACCTCAACTATTTTTCTCTCAGTAATAGGAGTAGGATAGACCTTGATTCCTTGGTCATGGATTTCCTTGGGGATATTTTTTGTGGAAAAAGTATCACAAGTAAATATTTGATGTAAGTCATCAAACATAAGAATGTTGGCCATGTTTGAAAACACAAGAAATGGAAAACTCACATTCATACAATTACTAATTAAAAACCCCAAATTCCTTTAAAGAGTTAGGAATATAAATATATTGATAAATTTATTCCATTATTTTATTATATAATACTCCAAGCCTTTCTGCATCCTCACCATTAGGGGTATCTGATATGCTGGGATCAGGACCCAAATTGGATTCACCATCAGTATCACCCACTGTCTTTTCAAGAGGTATGACCCTTTCGGTCCCTAAGGAATCAATATTAGAACTAAAACCTTAATCATATGGTATGGGGGTCCCTATCAATCCCTTTTAGGATGGTAAAAGGACTAGCAGTGATAGCTGCATGGTCCTCCAGTGTATGCGGTAAATCTAGAATATCATAAGGAACTAAAATCAGTGATCTGTATATAGAACCTTATAACGTGCATCTAAAATTACCAGGATCCTCCTACCTCTCTATAGAAACATTAGAAGACATGTATTTGTCTCTTATCACTTATCATATCAAAGGGATGAAATTTCCAATGTGAGCCTATGCCTCATCTAGAATGTCCCCCTGACTCCTCAATGGATTAGCGTCGGACTCCTTGAGGGAGGAAAGTGAATCATATCATGAAAAGGGAAGGCATAATCAGATGGGTATGTTAGTTGATTTAAAGGATTGAATGAAATTATAGAGACTTACTACAATATATAAATCTAACCAATGTCCTTTTCCCTTTTCTATTTATTCACCTGAGATGGTGAGGGTACCTTTTTAGTCTGCTCAAATAAAATCATTGAAGGTGGAAAGGTTCCCACTTCCATCTCTTTATCCATTAATATTTGACCTAGAAATAACTCCCTGGGCTCATGGGTAGACCCCTCAACTCCGATTTGGGTACCCGTCGAAGTGTATTTCTAGGAGGATAGTTCTAGTGACACCACATTTTGTAGGTCAAATTGGATCCTTATTAGTAATTCCTATACTTACAAAAAAAATATTATGGATTCAAAGGAAAATGAAATAATCTTACATCACTAGAATCAAATTTTTTTACCATTTGTTTTTAGATTGGTCAGTTATTCCCTTAGTGGCACCTCGATCTAGCATATCGGTTACACGATTTGTGGCCAAGATCCGATCATCAGTTTTATATACCAACATATTTAGCACCCAAATATATTACCCTACCTTAGAAAAATTAGTGACATGGTGAATATCAAAGGGTTATAAAATATACCCAAGCCGTGGGATATGTATTCCAACTTGGAGAAATACCCACAAATATCTGATGTCATGGGTTACACCTTGCTAAGATTGGACTACCATAGGCCACACATAATCTAATGTCGATGTGGTTGACTATGAGGAAGAACCAACATATTATGAGTTTAAGGTCATTTTTAGCCTCCCTACTCTGGAAGGAGGTCGAGAAACTAGATCTTAGGTATTCTCTAGGTGATGAAGACTAGACCGCCTCAACTTGGAAGATGTGGTCTTTTCAACTATTTCTTACTCTATGGCCCATTTCTAAGATTTCTTGGAAGATTTTGGAGATTTGAAATCATCACCCCCAAGCCGAGCCTTCTTATTACACTTAATTTTTTTCAATTCCCCTTGGGGGTAGAAAGAAATCTAGGCATTGACATACTCTAAGTTTAACCCAATGGACGCACTCTATGGAGGTAGCTTAATTGATGCTTGGGATACCTATAAGGCCACGAGGATCCTAAATTGTTGGGCCACCATCGGGTGTTTTTCAAATAAAACATGTGGGGGGGGGGGGGGAGACATTCATCTATTGTAGACACTTGAACTGGTGAAAAAAATTAGTATAGATCATATACTTCACATATGTTCTCACTGTCAATGCAGTCTACTGACACACTACCTCTAAACACAATCATGTATAGCCTCAATTCATCATCACCTTAGCCATTGTCAATGAACATCCTGATAGGTGGATCACCATATGGGAAGAATTTAACCTCTCCTAGTACGTTCAAATTCTTCAGAGCTTCACCATATTTTAGATATAAGAGATGACTACTATAAATGGTCTAAATGAATGTATAAAACCAGCCTTCAGGGACTTCAACTCCACTTAGCATGACAAGATAAATGAAATGTGCCTCAATCCACCCCACAACACTTGAAATGATCTTAAAATACAGCAGGGGGCCTTCCCTACATATATATTCAATAAGAACTTGTAAATATTGTCCAAAATAGGGGTAACCATCCCCATGTGATTTCCTTATGTTAGTTTGGACACTATGACAAATTTCCCAGCCTCACACAGCTATTAGATTCATAGACCGGTAGCAGATAGGTTCTCAACCACACCTCTAGGAAGCTATCCAGGTGGGTAATTGTAGGGAAGTCCAGCTTGACTGTATACCCTCACTGATTATACCGGCCTTGCTCCAACATAGGACAAAATTTACCAAGTATTCCTTGATTATCCAACAAAGGAAATTCTATCAGGAAATGGTAGTTAAGACCCTCTCCTTTTAACTAAATGAAGGTATTCATCCATGATTCAGAATGGATGTTTCCCCTTTTGTGAGTGTTTTCCTTCCTAATATTCTAGGACAACTTCAATAGCTCATAGACTAAAGGTGGATTCCTTTAAAATCCATCGCAATTTTCTTTTGATGGGGTGAATTAATCATACATTTCTCCAAGAATGGGTGATCTCAATATCTTATAGACATACCCTAAAATGATGTCGACTTCTACATGTGTTAGATGAAAAGTATTCATTTGAGGGATCCATCAGCTCAAAAACTCAGGGATGATGTTTAGATTCTTGTATATGTATTCCTGAGCCACCTAGATAGATTTATATATTCCAAATTCTTTTAGATCGGTCTTAAATCCTGAATAGGTTTGGCACACCTAGTACACCCACATCCACCCGGTCTTGACTCCCCCTCTAGAACGGAAGTCCCAATACTCCTTATAACCTTTTGATTGATCTTTATTGGAAGAAAAAAAGATTGATTGGTAGCAGTGAGGTTTTTATTCTTGGGTGAGAGGCTTCATATTTGGGGTACAAAGGCTGTGGTGCATGATGCATGCAGTGGTAACTATTCCTTCATTGATAAATACACCTCCAGAGGAGATATTAGCAGTGGGAGATTTGGTGTACTCCATGAAACAAAAGTTCAAAAAATAAATCTGTGGCTTTGGGATAAATGCATCTCTCAGAAGACCATGGTCATACATTGAAAATTGATTAATTTACGGGTAATAATGCCGGTACTTATTCAAGTATTTTGCTAAGCTAGGAAAGGTCAAGTCACACATGTCGTAATAATCTGCCCTGATAATTTTGATCATTTTTGTAATACATACTACAACTTATTCATCGAAAAACCTTTGAGTTTCCATTGGAAATCTATAGAAAAAATATGAGGATGTTCATTAGCATCAAGGCCTTAGTTTATAGTGTTTATCAAAAAGGAGTAAATTTAACAAAGTAGCGACCTCGTGCAGGTCACTCGCTCAAGTGGACTTGCATAGGTCACTCACTCAAGTGGCCTCACGTAGTTCACTCACTCAAGTGGCCTCACATAGTTCACTCACTCATGTTCCCTCACATAGGTCACTCACTCGGGTTCCCTCATGCAGGTCACTCTCTCAAGTGCCCTCGTGCATGTCACTCGCTCAAGTGACCTCATGCCAGTTAATCACTCAAGTGATTTAGAGGAAGTACTTCACCTAGGATTCCTTAAAACATACTTACAAAAAGGTGCATGTATAACCAGGGAAAGAGAGGTACGTAAGAGAGATGTGCAGAACACTATCACAGTGAGAAAAAGAAAATAGTGTTAGTAGAGTAAGGAACTATTCGAGCAGACATCCCTATTTATGGATGCCTAATCACCAACATTGATGACTTGCATAACTAATTTGTGTAGTGTACATATGTACTCGACCTTATATCTCCCTATTCACACTATAAGTAGTGATATTTGAAGTCAAGTTGAGGTTATTCCAGAACATGTGGATGCCAACGAATGGAGGATTCATCAACATCCATATTTCTCTACCTCAGGATCAAACCCTCTTCTTCCAATCATATCCAATCTTGAGGGGGGGGGGATTTTGTTGACACTTCCTTTTACATAGGAATGAAAATATTTAATGGTAAATACCTCAAGTAGTAAAAGAGAGAAAAGGGGGGTTAAGGAACTCTCCTAGGTCAAACTACATGCACCCCACCCACGTGCCAAGTGGCTCATACAGGCCTACCTGAACAGACCAGAAGGAGAGGCCAATGCATGCATAAGGGCCTTACATGAGGAACCTATGAAATAGACCTATGTGAGTGGCCTCCTTCACCCAGGTTTCCTAGTTTTCCTATAAATAGGACCCTTAGGCTCCTTATTTGAAATGATGGAAAGACAAAGAGATCGCTTGAAGCTATGCTCACCCAAGTCTCACCCAAATCCTCCAAACCCTTAGGTAGTTCCTTAAGACTACAAAAGAAGGATAAATTAGCAGTGATGGATGTATTGAGGTCTCTCAAGGTACAATACCAAGAACATTGATAGTAAATACCCCCCTATTCAACTAAAGAAAATGACTATTCTATTACTCAAAACTTGAGCACCAGTCATCCAAAGATTCCTGAGAAGATCCTTAGAGACAAGAGAAAGGTCGTACCAAGTTTTATTAACTAGGTTTTCCATCACTCAAAGACATATTCATCTCACCCATGCCTCAACCACACAAATCAATTTCTCCTCACACAAGCTTACCTTGTGTGAGCCACCTTTAGGTCACCCAGACCTCACCTGCACGAGCCACCTTCTGTCTGCCTAGGACTCACCTGAGAAATACACCCTTTGAGCCCCCTTTAATACCACCAATAGAGGGCCACATATTTCCTTGGATCCCTAATTCTTGGGGGACCAAGCCAAGGCCTCTCCCAAAGACTCCAGATATATATGATAAGAGCACAAGGAACATCCGTGTTTCCTCTTGATTATAAATTCCCATGGTAATGAAGGTACCGCATTTATTATACTTAATAGGTGGGATCCTCATAGTGTTCTCGATTATACATTACTATAGTAATGAGTATCCCAACCTTAGGGATAATTATGGGACCCCTAGGTTGAAAACAAGAGAGATGATGGACACATCTAAGCCCCATCTCTCTCTCTAACTCCCCCTCCAAGACTTTATCCTCGTCTAATAGTGGACGAGGAGCAAATTTCACCTTAGGGAATCCATCCTAGAGTAAGACCTTAACCTTTATTATGGGATGTATCCCCACCCTCATCCACCAGTGGATGAAGGATATCATGCAGTTTTTCAAATATTCCTCTTCCTATTTTTTCTCACACTAAGCATGAATTATGTGGGATTTTAGGTTAGTTATGATCATGTCATCCATGAAATCAAATACATGTCTCAATAGAGAGTCCTTTTATGGATCTTACTCTCACCATAAAATGGGCCTCCTATTTGGTATAAGCCCCAACCATGTTATCACCACCTCAAAGGGCTATATTCCCAATGAGGTAACCCAATGGGACTCCTAGTTGGTGTAAGCCACAAAACCATGTTACCACCTCAAAGGGCTATATTCCCTAAAAGAAAAACCTTCAAAGGGAAACATTACTAATTAATAGGCCCTGGTAATCCACTATAGGCGTAACCCCAAAATTTCCAAACTACATGGGCTTTGATTCATGTCTAAACAGGATGCGTAGGAAGCCTCCCTGAGTTTTAAACCTAGAACCCCCAAATTAACCATTATATTCTCTAATCCATATTCCCAGTAGGGTTAAATATAACCTATGAGGATACATACCTTCTAGGTCCCCCGGTCTACTTCGATGTAATTCCCACACCATCCTTGTCTAGGCACCTTCCACATAGACATCTTTTTTGTATGATGTTAAACTACATGGTTTTTCCCTCATCACATGAACTTAAAATCTATGATGTGTCCCGTTAAGTGGAACCGATCTCATGGGCCCAATCCCGACATCGAAAAAACTCTTGTCTCCCTGGATGATAATAAATTCCAGAGTGCCCCACTATGTATCTTAAAACTAGCATCATGATAATAAATGACATAAAAATATCTAATATGTACATGCAAAATTGTACCATAGATGGATAATCTCAGATCCATAAAGATGTATCTATCGATAAAGAACCTCAGATATATACAAATGATTCTAAATCTCATACAAGCTAATGATCAATTGTTATTATAAGGGTGAACCTTTTAATATTTGGGATTTAATAAAGTATTCATGAATATGTCTTAAATCAATAAGGGAGTCTTAGAGTAGGAAATAATCCTACCAAGAGGGCGTGATGAGCCCAACCTCTCATCCACTCAACTAATGTGAGTCCATAAGTGTTGTTGGAGCTATTTACAAATGAACACCTACCTTTAGAAATAAGGTTCATGAGACACAATGAATAAGGGAACCATTGGGTGTTTCCAGTTCCATGAATAAACCCCATTGAAAACTACTCTGAAAAGACTTGGAAAGAAAAAGGGCATGCTTTATGTGAAAGGTTATGCCACCACCACCAAAAAACTCCATTCAAACCCCACTTGATTTCTCAAATGAAAAAATACCATTTTTTGAAATGAAAAAAGTCATATGGTTTTTCAACAAAACATTAACTTGATGAATCACCTTATTTTGTAAAACTTTATCTCTATAATCAATAATTTGAATTAATTATTCCTCATATGAAAATTCTCTTCCAACTATACTAATATAGGGATAAAAATATGAGATATATATGGAATATATTTCTTTAATAATAAAATATATAACACATCTTGTAATAGGGATAAACTTGGTGTCAAGGCTACTAAATAAATAATTGATCCAAATTTTTATATAATTTCATATGGTTCAATGAACCATGGACTTAAATTTACATTTTACAAAAACACATAACACTTTTTCATGGATATTCTTTAAAAAAACATGATTCCCTACCTCAAATTAAAGATATTTCCTTCAATTATCTATATAAATCTTTTGTATACTACAAGCTTCCCTTATATTTCATTGAATCATATTTACCTTTTCATCCATCTCTTTTAACAACTCTGGTCCCAATAACTTTATTTCACCTACTTCATCCCAATAAAATAGATTTTGACACCACTTTCCATATAATTCATCAAAAGGTTTCATCTGTATATTGGAATGAAAACTATTATTATAAGAAAATTAAACTAATGAAAATTGTTGGCCCCAACTTTCTTGGAAATCCATTGAACAAGCTTGAATCATGTCTTCCAAATTCTGAATTATTCACTCTAACTGTCTATCAGATTAAGGATTAAAAGTTGTACTAAAATTTTATTTAGTACCTAATTACTTCTAAAGGCCTTTCCAAAAATTAAAAGTAAACTTGGGATCATGGGAAGATACAATAGAGAGAGGAACTCCATGTAACCAGACTATCTCCATGAGATACAATTGAGAAATATGATCTAAATACATAGTATCTCATATAAGAAGGAAATGTGTAGATTTAGTCAATCGATAAAAAATAACCCTAATCACATTATTAAATAAATATTTATTTGAAAATACCACCATGAAATCCATGGATATATTTTCCCATTTCCAATCTGACATTGGAAAAGGCTGAAGTATCCATTTCATCAGTTTTCATTTGGATTTAACCTGTGACAAGTCAAACATTTCATGGTAAAATCTAAAATATATTTATTTACTATATCCCACTAGTAATAATCCCAAATATTTCTATATATCTTAGTACTACCAAGATGAATAGAAAATGGAGAACTGTGAGCTTCACTCAATAATTCATTTTTCAATTGGGAGATAGCCGACACACACAACCTTTTTCCAAATCTCAAAAAACCTTCCATGTCAATACTAAATTTATGTTACTTACCTTTATTTACCAGATCCACATTTTTTTTGATATCACGATCTTACTTCTAAACTTACTTAATTATATCTAATAATGAAAACTACACTGAAACCTGAAATAATATAGTGGAAGTTCCTGTATGCATAATTATTAGGCCATCATTCATTAAATAATTTACCAAAGGATCATGTTCTAAACGTATCATGGTTAATGATGCATTGTCTTTTCGAATCAAAGAATTAAGTAATTTGTCTTATTTTCCTAGATAATAATAAACCATACAATCATAATCCTTTATTAATTAAATCCATCTTCTTCACCTCATGTTTAAGCCTCTTTGAGTGAATATATACATCAGAATTTTATGATCAATATATATTTCACACTTTAATCCATATAAATGATTTCTCTATATTTTTAAATTAACAACCACAATAGGTATTTTTAGATCATTTTTAGGATAATTTAGTTCATGAGGTTTTAATTTACTTGAAGCATAATAAATTATCTGATCATTCTTTATTAGAGCACCACTAAGTCCTTTCAAAGAAGCATCATAGAAGATGAAAAATTCACCATTTCTAGAAGGGAGGGCATAAACTAGATCATTCACCAATATTATTTTTAGATCATATAAGCATTCATCACACTATTTAATTTAGATGAATTTAAATCATTTTCAAGTTAACTTATTTAGTGGGTAGATAACCGAGAAAATTTTTCAACAAACCGCTGATAGTAACTGGATAATCCAAGAAAAATATGAATCTATATGAAATTTTTAGGTCTTTTCCATTATTCAACCACTTTAGTTTTAGTAGGATCAATAATTATTCCATATTTAGAAATAATATTCCTGAGGAAAGAAATCTGTTGCAACCAAAATTCATATTTACTAGATTTTTCATATATAACTTGTTTTATTTCAAGGTTTTCAAAATAATCCTTACATGTCTTTTTTTATCCTCATAAATTTTAGAATATAAAAAAATATTATCAATACACACAACCAAAAACTTATCCAAATAGTTATAAAAAACTCTATTTATAAGATCCATGAATACAATTAATGTATTATATAACTCAAAGGGTATAAAAAAACTCATAATGCCCATATCTATTCCAAAACACTATCTTCAGAGTATCTTCATCCTTCACCTTCAACTGATGGTACCCTGACCAAAGATCAATATTCAAAAAATACCGTGCTCACTGGAGTTGATAAAAAAAATCATTGATATGAGGTAAAAGATACTTGTTATTAACTATGATGTTATTCAAGGCTCTATAATTAATATAAAGACTTATTGAACAATATTTATTTTTAACAAATAAAATAGGATCATTTCATGGTGAAGTTCTCAGCTAAAAAAACCTTTATCAAGAAACTCTTGTAACAACCTTTTCAATTCAAAAAGTTCTACTTGAGCCATTTGATAAGGGGGTTTTGAAATTGACTTATTATCAGACAATAATTAAATAGTAAATTCAACCTACCAATTTGTAATAGTACTAGGTAAATCATCAGGAAATACATCCATATATTTATTTACAACTAGAAAATCACTAATCTAAATAATTAACTTTTTTTTCAATACCATGTTTTAGGTAATTTTCATTACCATATTTAATCAATTTCTCATCTTGTTGATATGTTATCAAAGGTATGAAATCATTAAATATAAATTTATTAGCTCTAAAATATATTCTATAGTGATAAAATAAAATATAATCTCTACCAAGAATAATATCAAACTCTACTATGGGTAGTTTAACAAGATTTGTAGGAAAAACCATCCCACTGATGAAAATAGGAAGATTCCTATAAATCTTGGTTTCTTTAAAACTTCCAAAACAAGTTTTCACCAAAAATTACATCTTCCTTTTATGAGGAGATATCCCTATTTTACTTGTAACTTTATCATAAATGAAGTAATGTGAAGATCTATAGTTAAACAAGGCATTGACATAATTTTAATAAATAATTAACACACCTTTCACCACATCATTAGATAGACCAATATCATCCATAGTAGTAGAAAATGATTTTTCCACACCATTTTGATTTAAATATATATTCTTTACACCCTGAGTAACTAACTTTGGACACATGTTAGCAGAATTAATCATCACATTATAATTAAAACATCTCATTATTGGTAAGATAAATGTTACCCCATTCTTGGATTGATCATGAATCTTCTTTTTAGTCATGAGCCATATGAAAAAATTTACCACATAAATAACACTTTAAATATCCTATAAAACATTACCTAACATGTCTTTTACTACACTTGGAACATGTTGGGGGATTGCCTCTAGATTTCTTAGTTGACTGCCTCTCCATTACTTTCCACCTTGATCACTGATTACTCTTTCCATCACAAAGAACATAGGGGTCAACAAACTCCATCTCAACTTTCTCAGAACAATGAATAATTTTCTCATAAATTTTAAATTTCAATGAGTCTAAATATCTTTTTAAACTTAGTTTCAATCTTGAGTAAAATTTATTATTTTTACTATCAAAGTACTAAATATAATTCAGTGCATACCAGGACAATCTTGTATAATTTTCTTCATACACAACTACCGGATCCTCCTCCTTTTTACTCAATTCCAAGATTTTTTTCTCCATTTCGAGTCGAATATGTAACTCCCCGAACCCAGTTACCCAGAGTCACTGCATTATTACATAACATTTTCATGATCACAAGAAAGATCAAGTCTCAAATACCGATTAGTTTAGTAGCCTTGGAAACACTAGATATATTCATAAAGTTTACATTACATCAATAAGTAAAAAACTACAGCAACATATTGTCTTTATATACCCTCATACTATCCCTGCAGGTCATTCATAAAATACTTCTTCACATCCTGGGAATTTTTTTTTGAAAGGGGTGATCTCAGACGCTCATTAAGGATAACAATATAGCGGAAAATTTCATAAATAAACATAAAAATTTAAGGCAATGTATAACTAAAACAAAAGCCTTTTAAGCTTGAACTTCAGCATAATATGGCAAGGATAATATGAAATAATACCATCTACTTATTCACATGGATATTCTAATAGTCGAATAATCATATGAAAATATTAATAACCACTTTTATAATGACGGGATGCATAATGCGAGACTATCATAACCACGTAGCCAAGGCCTCGTGCTAAGACTACAAATAAGATTTTGTCAAGGCCTCGTGCCAAGACTCTAGTTTGTCTCATGAGACCTACTGATGCATCGAGGAGCTATAGCGGGCTCCACCCATCACTTACTAAGTCCAATTAATTTCTTATATGAAATGTTTGAAACATAACATAAACATTCATATTAAAACTAGCATACGAAATTTCAATACTTTATCCACAAACCATGAATGGTATAAAAATAGAACATCCACAGTCAAAAATAACTCATTCGATACAATATGAAAGATTTTATTGTATCATATTAACCTCAATCGAGAATAATGAAGGATATTTACATAGATGAAAATAATCATCAAAACTATTAGAGAGAAATATCCCCCCTTTTCTTGAAATCATTTAAAAGTCACACTATTTGTCAAGAAGCCATTTAAAAACAGATTTTTGAATCAAAGTGTCCCATACCAATTTGAAACTTTTAAAAGTAATTTTAATTTTAAAACTTTAATGTCCATATAAATAAATTCTTAAAACTATTTTTAAAACATGGACATTAATGAGAAATATTTAGAAGAATAAATCTGTAAAACACTAAAAAATGTATTTTAGTTAGAGTTTATAACCAAAAGAGAGACACTTGAATACAAATAATTAAGGTATTCAAAACTTTATAATATCATGAGAATAAAGGGATTCATGATATACTATGTCAAAGTACATTATATACACCATATAAAAGTGAATTGTCATTTAACAACAAAAAAGTCTCAATGGAATGTAAATTGAGATGAAATCTCTCATAAAGGCCGTATCCTGAGGTTAAGGATAAATCAACTACATAATTATCTGTGAAAAATATAAATACACTCAATATGATTTGATATTCAGTGTAAAACAATCAAAGGACATTCACACATATTCTTGTAAAAACAACACCAATGAATTGGATGTTTTGACTCAACAAATCAAGATTGAGTAAAAATTACTCTTATCAAGTTCATACCGATCACTTGAGAATTTATCAATGGAGTGATTATGTGTATCAAAAGTATATCCACATAAAGGGGAGTAGAAATTATGACATAAGCAAATGAATAGTGATTCCACACATAATCTTGGAGTAAAATAATCAATGAAGTATGCGTAAAGCCGAATGAGTGGAAATTGAAATATCAAATTCCCTTATCAATTTGGTAACTTACAAAACATAAACCCATGAAATAATGATCATACAATGATGATGTAAATATTCATAAATTAAAGTATATTAAACAATTAATACAATCATGGGTAGTACACAAACCACATGCAATAAATAAGTGGTGAATAATGGAAATCTCACGGAATTAAAAGTGAGATAAGAAACCCCTTACTTTGTACCTTTTCCTTGGTCGATGGTAGGTTATCCTCCTTAATAATGGTGAAATAATTTTTATTGAATTATACAAGAATAATTTACATTAATATTATATCATATATGATCTTTTAACATTGATTTGTTAATAATATCTTAGTATTATCGTCATTTCAGGTGTTAACTTACTCGTTTTCCTTTATATTATTTGTTATGTAAGCCATATTTTTTATGGATAGGTTGTATCTTATTAATATCCAGAATTATATCATGTCCTTAAACATTATTTTTAATCATTAAATGAGAATTATACTTGAATGGATACGATGGAGAATGAATCTCATCGTGTTCGTGGAGACGGTAGTCCGTACATACGCACGAGCGACAATATCATTCTTTTGATGTTAAAATAATATATAATTGGATGGTATATCATATAGACAGAATAATTATCATGTTATATTTATTATTTACATGAATTAAACATCATTATTATACCCATCCAAATAATAATTTATTGAATGACAATTACACCATGGCGTAGAGACGGTAAGCCGTACGTACGCACGTATGGTGACATGCCATTCAAAGGATGGATAGAATACTGAATATGGTTGTACCATATTTATAATAACATCACAGTATATAGAATATACTGGAGTTATTATTTTAGAATAGAAATAATAAATAAAGAAGAAGTTGAAGAAGAAAGGAACTTGAAAGAGGGTGGTGAAAACATTACCTCTTCTTCGGGTTCTTTCTTTTGATTTGATCAAAAGGCATCCTTAGGTTGGCTTTCTGATCAAACTAATTCATCTAGGTTGTACTTAGGGAAGTTGAGAGAGTATTTGGTCAGGGTTTGGCCGAGACAAAAGGCTTTGAATGTGTGAATTAGTGAAAAGGGGGAGTGCCCTTTTATAAGAGGGGTGAGGGGAACCTTTGGAAAAGATAAAAATATTATTTTATAATAAATTCATATACGGTTTATAATGGCTCCAAAGTGGTTTATTTAAAGGTTAAGGTGGGTATGGGTAGAAAGCCACTCAACCAATAGAATTTAGATAGGTTTGGGTCATTATATTAACCTTATCTTTAAGTATTAACTCTTAGTTAATTAGTTTCACTTTTACAATGTCTCTTTGTATTTTTATATTATATGGTTAATAAACTTACTATATACATTCAAGAGACCCCCAAGTGGTCCATTAATGATACACATATCATGATATAAGTCTCTTGGACGAACCTTAGATTTTTAGGAATTGAATATAAATTAATAATATAATATTTGTTTTAAAAACTCTTTTATATCAATTTTGACACTATTGGGTATTTTGTTTTTGATAAATTCATAACAGCATTATTACTTTGAACAAAATTTATATAATAAATCATAATATGTCATATTAACCTAGAAAATTAGTGTAATTTATAAAAAGTCTCAAATTACATTTATTTTGATATTTATAATATCAATTATTTTAATATTTCATTAAGTAGGTAATTACTACATCACCATTGTTTTATAAATAAATTAAATTATTTAATGTATAAAAATTATAAATAAAATACCATTATATAGGAAATCTTTTTATCTTTCTAATGAATATTTACAATCTAATTTATATTATTTATAACCCTATATTAAAAATGTTTTAGTAAATAAAATTTTATTTTAACTCTTTTAACTCTTATTTGAATTAAAAAATAATAAATGTCCTAATCTAATACAAGTGGACCTAAATGATAATATTTTACTCATAAGGTTGTTTTTGGTCTAGATACACTTGTACAATAGAATTAGGACATGTTTTAGGGTAATATCAATATCATTTTTACCCTTAATTACCCTATTTACTTTTAACCGTGGTAAATAAAAGTAAAAAGTTACTATTCACCAAAAATTATTTTCATCTCATTGAACCAAATTTTACTCCTTGGTATTAACCGTGTCTCTAGGATTTTCTAAATTCCACTCACAGAAGCGGTAAAATTAAGTTTTATGAAAAATTCAGTTTTTTAACTACCACTTAGTGGTTTCACTATTCATCAAAAAATGAAAGTTTCCAGAAAAATACCAAAAATTAGGCCTAAGATATATTTGATATTATGAATTCAAAAATGATGTCTATTTTACCAAATTCAAAACATATCAGTTGCATTAATTAATTTAAAAATTAATTCCCATCGTCAAAACAAATAGCGTGTTTTTAAGAGATAATAACTATAAAAAGATTGACACTTGTTTATGTCTGGTTTAAATGTGAAATTACATCCAATGACAAAAATTGTATTAAACGGTAAAAATATATTCTAAATATACTTTAAAACCACTCAAATTAGTAATTTATCACTATTAATTATTTCGATTAAAAAATTTGTTTTTAATTAAAATTTAGTAATTTTCACTATTCATCAAAATATGAAAGTTATCTGAAAAGTACCAAAATTTAACCCTAATCTAATTTCAATATTACGAATCCAAAAATGAAGTCCATTTCGAAAGATAAAATTTATAAAATTTCAAAAAGTAGGTATTACTATTCATAACGGCTAGTTTGATTGGTTGTGGTGTGTTAGAATCTCGAAGTTGCGTACAATGCACACCATTGCATTATTCAAAGGGAAACGTACCGTGGAAGCTTGAGGTGTTACATTATCCTCTACTTCAATAAATTGCATCCTCACAATTTTTTTAAAATTGGGCTTGAGAATATAATGGAAAGTCCCACATCGGAAAAAGAGTCAATAAAACTATCACTTTAAAAGAAAGGAAGAGAGGTATAAAGGTCACCCAAGATAACCCATACTAGGATTCCATGTAGGAAAATATGGATATGGACGATAAACTAAGTGTTAAGTTCTGATGGAGAGGGATAGAAAACATGATCAGGAGAAAGTTAACAATAAGAAAATCATAAACTTGTGTTGTGACAAACGGTCATTAGTCTCCCAGTAGGAAAAGTAAACGGACAACATTTTTTGTTTTAAGTTACATTACATAAGGATGAGGAATTCATTTATGATATTGACTAAGAACATAAAGATATATACTTACTTTTTAAGTATAGTTTCATTCTTTAATAAATTTTTACCACTAACTCATTTTTTTGAACAATGATTATTCAAGAAGACTTGGTCACAATGGAAGATATAGAATAAACTTCTATAGAAATACATGATCCACATAGGATAAACTATATATTTACCTTGTCTTTAGAGATTAATCAAAACCAAAATGGTTAGTATAATATCTGATGATCCCCCAAATGGATATTCCATTAGAGAAAAAAAACTAATCTTAATTTCTAAAATTAAACCATCAATACCCCAAAGTTAAATAAATACCATTCAATAATCAATTGTCCTTAAAATACTTCAATATAATCCAAAATAATATTGAAACCCAAAACTTATAAGAATGTAGTCTTCCATGTTAAATTGTATCTCCAAATGACATTAATTACTCTTAAAGTCACATACTTAAAAGTAATTAACCTAATCATTTCCATAAATAACCAAAATCACTATAAATCCACAATAAAAACATAGATAAAAATCCACCATTACTCCTCAAATGAAATCCCATACTATTATATTTTCCTTGGGCATATAGTGTTCACAACAAAGCGAACAACTTCCAAAATAACATTTATCACTTAATCACCAAATCATTTTCCTATACTAAGGGTATTAATTTGATAAGACATAAGATCCCAAATCAAATTATTATTGATAAAAAAATCATTTAACTAAAAATAATAGTTACACTAACCAGGGACTTCACGTAGTCCAGTGGTAGGTGATAAATCCCAATTGCACTTTGGTTGTGGGTTCGATTCCCACAGCTTTGTCCGACGCGACGGGTTGTCACACGGTCCGCGTGTTGTCCTTTTTCAAAAACTATATTTTATAACATTACCAAAATGAGATAAATTCCTCAAAATAACCATAACATAATTTAACCACAAATCTTATCTCATACCTTGCATTTTCATCCCAAATTACAATAACTTATAATTTCCTCAAACCCAACGATCATATAAAACCAAATGGTTATTTATAAATACATCCACAAGAGAAAATATAATTCTTCCTCAAATATCATTCTCACATGGAAAACTGCAGGGTTAAAATTACAAGAGAAAATTATTCCAAAGTAAACCCACCAACAAGGAGCACTAATACTTTTTAAACATTTCTCCAACCATTTATTTTCACATAGCTTCTTCTTTGACCAATAAAATATCCTATAGAATAGGGCATTCACTCGGGTAATGGCCAGGTCCCCTATATTTATGGCAAATGACTGTAAATGGATTCTTGGGACCATTTTTATCTTCTTCCATAGTACTCTTAATTTTTCTTCAGAAATTCTTCACTTTATGTCCTTCCTTCCCACACGGAAATCATTTATTTGTCCCATTAAGAAACTTTCCTGGGTGTCTCCTTCCACATTTCCTGCATGATGGAAATTGAGGATTCCTTTCTCCATGGTCTCCACTATTGGAGCTCTTATCATTCATCACCTTTCTCTTCTTTGTTGAGTCCGGGAATTGGTTAATATATATATTGTTGATCATATTTTTGGAAAGTTGATTTGGCATAAAGAAGATATCTTTTAATCCTATCAACATTCCATTTTGTTTCTCATTTCCACCACCATTCCCACCTTGTACATCATTCTCAAAGTCACTATGAATTCCTTGGAATCCAGCCATTGACTAAAACTAGAAAGCATTGTGTGAGTAACAATAGTCATAAAATAATTTATAGATTAACATGTCACCATATTCTCAATTTGAAACACATTAGGATTAACCAAGGTCATTTACTCTCATCTTATATATATAATACTTCAAATTGGTTTGTAAAGAAAATGTAAATTATCCTAAGCATATCCTCCGGGAGTGTCGTAACCAAGAGTGCAGTAAGGCCTGTTGTCGTGCACCAGTTCCCGTTCGAGTCTAGCTCAAAGCGGTGTTTTCGGGTTTTACCCCTAGGTACATCTGTGCCAGATCTGCCTCTACCTGCTTGTATCCAGACATGGATGTATTGCTCGGAAAACTCACAAAATCTCTACAATACCAAAATTATAGGAAGTTCTTCTATACAAATCCTCAAAGTTCATCTTAGGTATACGTGATATAATCAGAGTTTATCTAAATATAGCTTCCAAGGTTTGTACTAAACTTCCTCTGATACCAACTATAACACCTCGACCCAAGTTACCCAAAGTCGGTGCATTATTACATAACATTGGCATGATCACAAGAAAGATCAATTCTCGAAAGACCGATTAGTTTAGTAGCCTTGGAAACACTAGATATATTGATAAAGTTTACATTACATCAATAAGTGAAAAACTACAACAACATATTGTCTTCATATCCCCTCATACTATCCCTGCAGGTCATTCATAAAATACTTCTTCAAATCCTGGGAAATTTTTTTTGAAAGGGGTGAGCTCAGATGCTCAGTAAGGATAACAATATAGCGGAAACTTTCATAAATAAACATAAAAATTTAAGGCAATGTATAACTAAAACAAAAGACTTTTAAACTTGAACTTAAGCATAATATGGCAAGGATAAAATGAAATAATTCCATTTACTTATTCACATGGATATTCTACTAGTCGAATAATCACATGAAAATATTAATAACCACTTTCATAATGACAGAATGCATAATGCCAGACTATCATAACCACGTAGCCAAGGCCTCGTACCAAGACTACAAATAAGATTTTGTCAAGGCCTCGTGCCAAGACACTAGTTTGTCTCATAAGACCTACCGATGCATCAAGGAGTTATAGCGGGCTCCACCCGTCACTTACTAAGTCCAATGCATTCCTTATATGAAATGTTTGAAACATAACATAAACATTCATATTAAAACTAGCATACGAAATGTCAATACTTTATCCACAAACCATGAATGGTATAAAAATAGAACATCCACAGTCAAAAATAACTCATTAGATACAATATGAAAGATTGTATTGTATCATATTAACCTCAATCGATAATAATGAAGGATATTGACATAGATGAAAATAATCATCAAAACTATTAGAGAGAAATATCCCCCTTTTTCTTGAAATCATTTAAAAGTCACACTATTTGTCAAGAAGCCATTTAAAAATAGATTTTTGAATCAAAGTCTCCCATACCACTTTGAAACTTTTAAAAGTAATTTTAATTTTAAAACTTTAATGTCCATATAAATAAATTCTTAAAACCATTTTTAAAACATGGACATTAATGATAAATATTTAGAAGAATAAATATTTAAAACACTAAAAAATGTATTTTAGTTAGAGTTTGTAACCAAAAGAGAGACACTTGAATACAAATAATTGAGGTAATCAAAACTTTATAATATCATGAGAATAAAGGGATTCATGATATACTATGTCAATGTACATTATATACACCATATAAAAGTGAATTGGCGTATAACAACAAAAAAGTCTCAATGGAATGTAAATTGAGATGAAATCTCTCATAAAGGTCATGTGCTTAGGTTAAGGATAAATCAAAGACATAATTATGTGTGAAAAATATAAATACAATCAATATGATTTGATATTCAGTGTAAAACAATCAAAGTACATTCACACATATTCTGGTAAAAACAACACCAATGAATTGGATGTTTTAACTCAACAAATCGAGATTGAGTAAAAATTACTCTTATCAAGTTCATACCGATCACTTGAGAATTTATCAATGGAGTGATTATGTGTATCGAAAGTATATCCACAGAAAGTGGAGTGGAAATTATGACATAAGAAAATGAATAGTGATTCTACACATAATCTTAGAGTAAAATAATCAATGAAGTATGCGTAAAGCCGAATGAGTGGAAATTGAAATATCAAATTCCCTTATAAATTTGATAACTTACGAAACATAAACCCATGAAAGAAGGATCATACAATGATTATGTAAATATACATAAATTAAAGTATATTACACAATGAATATGATCATGGGAAGTACACAAACCACATACAATAAATAAGTGGTGAATAATGGAAATCTCACGGAATTAAAAGTGAGATAAGAAACCCCTTACTTTGTAAATTTTCCTTGGTCGACGGTAGGTTAACCTCATTTATAATGGTGAAATAATTTTTATTTAATTATAAAAGAATAATTTACATTAATATGATATCATATATGATCTTTTAACATTGATTTGTTAATAATATCTCAGTATTATCTTCATTTCGGGTGTTAACTTACTCGTTTTCCTTTATATTCTTTGTTACGTAAGCTGTGTTTGTTATGGATAGGTTGTATCTTATTCATATCCAGAATTATATCAAGTCCTTAAACATTATTTTTAATCACCAAATGAGAATTATACTTGAATGGATAGGATGGAGAATTAATCTCACCGCGTTCGTGGAGACGGTAGTCCGTACGTACGCACGAGCGACAATATCATTCTTTTGATGTTAAAATAATATATAATTGGATGTTATATCATATAGAAAGAATAATTATCATGTTATATTTATTATTTACATGAATTACACATCATTATTATACCCATACAAATAATAATTTATTGAATGACAATTACACCATGACGTGGAGACGGTAAGCCGTACGTACACACGTATGGTGACATGCCATTGAAAGGATGGATAGAATACTGAATATGGTTGTACCATATTTATAATAACATCACAGTATATAGAATATACTGGAGTTATTATTTTAGAATAGAAATAAAAAAGAAAGAAGAAGTTGAAGAAGAAAGGAACTCGAAAGAGGGTGGTGAAAACATTACCTCTTCTTCGGGTTCTTCCTTTTGATTTGATCAAAAGGGATCATTAGGTTAGCTTTCTGATCAAACTAAGACCTCTAGGTTGTATTGAGGTAAGTTTAGAGAGTATTTGGGCAGGATTTGGCCGAGAAAAAAGGCTTTTAATGTGTGAATTAGTGAGAAGGGGGAGTTCCCTTTTATAAGAGGGGTGAGGGGCACCTTTGGAAAAGCCAAAAATATTATTTTATAATAAATTCATATTCAGTTTCTAATGGATCCAAAGTAGATTATTTAATGTTTAAGGCGGGAATGGGTCTAAAAACACTCAACCAATAGAATTTGGATAGGTTTGGGTCATTATATTAACCTTATATTTAAGTATTAACTCTTAGTTAATTAGTTTCACTTTTACAATGTCTCTTTGTATTTTTATATTATATGGTTAATAAACTTACTATATAAATCCAAGAGACCCCCAAGTGGTACATTAATGATACACCTATCATGATATAAGTATCTTTTCTGAACCTTAGATTTTTAGGAATTGAATATAAATTAATAAAATAATATTTGTTTTAAAAACTCTTTTATGTCAATTTTGACACTATTGGGTATTTTGTTTTTGATAAATTCATAACAGCATTATTACTTCGAACACAATTTATATAATCAATCCTAATATGTCATATACATCTAGAAAATTAGTTTAATTTATAAAAAGTCTCAAATTACATTTAGTTTGATATTTATAATATAAATTATTTTAATATTTCATTAATTAGGCAATTACTGCATCACCATTGTGTCATAAATAAATTAAATTATTTAATGTATAAAAATTATAAATAAAATACCATTATGTAGGAAATATTTTTAAATTTATAATAAATATTTAAAATCAAATTTATCTTATGTATAACCCTATATTAAAAATGTTGTAGTAAATAAACTTTGATTTTAACTCTTTTAACTCTTCTTTGAATTAAATAATAATAAATGTCCTAATCTAATACAAGTGGACCTAAATGATAATATTTTACTCCTAAGGTTGTTTTTGGTTGAGATAAACTTGTCCAATAGAATTAGGACATGTGTTAGGGTAATATTAATATCATTTTTACCCTTAATTACCCTATTTACTTTTAACCGTGGTAAATAAAAGTAAAAAGTTACTACTCACAAAAAATTATTTTCATCTCATTGAACCACATTTTACTCCTTGATATTAACCGTGTCTCTCGGATTTTTGAAATTCCACTCACAAAAGCGGTAAAATTAAGTTTTATGAAAAATTCAGTTTTTTAACTACCACTTAGTGGTTTCACTATTCATCAAAAAATGAAAGTTTCCAGAAAAATACCAAAAATTAGGTCTAAGCTATAATTGATATTATGAATTAAAAAATGATGTCTATTTTACCAAATTAAAAACATATCAGTTTCATTAATTAATTTAAAAATTAATTCCCATCGTCAAAACAAATAGCGTGTTTTTAAGAGATAATAACTATCAAAAGATTGACACTTGTTTATGTCTGGTTTAAATGTGAAATTACATCCAATGACCAACATTGTATTAAAGGGTAAAAATATATTATAAATATACTTTAAAACTACTCAAATTAATGGTTTATCACTATTAATTATTTCAATTAAAAAAGTTGTTTTTAATTAAAATTTAGTAATTTTCACTATTCATCAAAATATGAAAGTTATCCGAAAAGTACCAAAATTTCACCCTAAGCTAATTTCGATATTACAAATCCAAAAATGAAGTCCATTTCGAAAGATAAAATTTATAAAATTTCAAAAAGTAGGTATTACTATTCATAACGGCTAGTTTGATTGGTTGTGGTGTGTTAGAATCTCGAAGTTGCGTACAATGCACGCCATTGCATTATTCAAAGGGAAAAGTACCGTGGAAGCTTGAGGTGTTACAGAATAACCTTAGGGAAATATTTCTCTAGGAAAATATTATTAAATTTATCCCATTCCATGGCATCAAGATCTTCTCTCTCTCTAGTATTCTTAACTAATGACCACTATCGACCAACATCACCATCATAATAATAAATGGAAAGAGTTAGATTTTAACATTCTAAATATCTCATGACATTGAATATATTTTCTATATAATTTATCCATCATTTGGATACCACTAGATTTGAGGTTATATTAAAAGCCAAAGGGTGATATTTCATAAAATTCTCAACTATTGACATGTTCCTCTATGGTAAATCTGGTTACTCTCTAACATGGATACAACCACCATTTATAGCCTACATCAACCAATCCCTTACTGCAACAAACTGATCAGTTTCAATTCCAAAAATTCTAGGATACTAATTTGGAAGGATTTTTTTCTCTTGATACTTTCCTACTTTAGATTCTTTTTTCCTCTATGGAAAATCATTCTAAATAAATATAGATTAGAAAAATCAATATGGTAATATTTAAATTATATATCATTTCAACATAATTATAAGTTATAATCACTCAATTATATTCAATTAATATTAAATTATCTTATAAATTTATCTAAAACTTTTTTTGATACCAAATATATGGACCCAACCTTAAAACATTATAGAATCTTGAATCTTTAGGCAAGAATTCACTTTCTTACATTTATAGGGCCTTTACGGTTTAGAGTTTTAAAGAATCAGGTCTTAACTCTTATATAAAAAAACCATATTTTAAAAAGTGTAGACTTTCACTTAATATCCATTTTCACACAATATAAAACTTTTAAAATTAAACACATTTCCTTTTTATGACAAATCTTCATGACTTTCAACTTGACTTCTTTGTTCTTACCCATCCTTAAACCCTGTGAAAAATATTTGAAAATGTGGGATGAGAAAAAAAATCTCAATAAGTGATATAAAAGAAATAAATCTGTTCCTATTGTCAAAAACATGAAAACCCATAAATTTTTTACCTTTTCCACATTATTCTTTGAGTATATAAAATAAATCATATCTATATGAAAAAACACTTTTTTCTCAAAGAAAACATTTTAAACCCATGGAAAGTAAATAGAATACCTTACATGAATATTAGATAATTATATTCATAAACCATGTTCACTTACATCATAAATTACTATATCCCAGTTAAATCCATAAGAGAAACCTCCCTGGTTAAATCCCTCCTTCTTTTCTTTGAAGATAAGGAACATTACCCAATGCACTAGATAACTATATCAGGCTCACCCATCGTATAATCTATACCAGGATCGCCCCTTATATAAGTCATATCAGGATCGTATTTCATCATATATAATGATAAAGTACCATATAATTATTAATTTTTTTTAATATTTCCCCTTTTTATCATAAATCCTTTGAAAAACTTTTTTGAACCCATAAGAAAAGAACTTTCCATTTTTTGCATAAAAATAGGGAGAAATATCCATTTCTTTTGAAAACTCGTTAAATTAAAAAATTCCCAAAATATATTAGAAGTGATTTTATTTGAAAATAATCATGTAAAATTTTAAATGAACATTAAAATTAATTAAAATCCATGATGGTGAGAAATTTCATTCATTTCATAAAAGTTAAAATAATGATTCCTTTCACGCCTTTGGAAAATGTACCTCGTTCTAAAAATGAAAAGAAGATTACTTTTTTAAACCATGTAAATAAAGTAAAAGGAAGTTGAAAATGTCCTTTGATAGTTTTGATTTATAAATAAGAACATTATTTAAATATTTAAATAAACATATGGATATTTAGGAAAAATATAATAAAAGATTTAAAACTTTTAAAATAAGGTTTTAAAGAAAAATCTCTTACGACTTGATAACTTTTAAACCAATGAAATATTTAGAGAAATAAATTTTAATGGATTTGAATTTTTTTTAATTTTTATAGGAAAATGATAAAATACAATTCATAATGAATTTTATACACCACAAAAAAATAAAATATGTGGTGAAAATATCTTAAGTCTCAAATAAAGGAAATTAAGATTAGAAATCTCTTACCTTAAATAAAGTCTCGCATTGTACGTTCTTTAATTTCTGAATAATAAAATTATATTAGTTATTTAATTGATTAAGAAACTTTTTTATGTTCATTAAATTATCATTATCCCTTTTATTTTATTTATGACCACATTTTATTTATGTACTTAATTATTTAAGTTTACGTTCGATATTTAGAGGATGTTTGGTTCCTAAACCCAAAACAACTTTGGTAGGATGACTGTATTCAAAGGGGTTATTATTAAATAATCTTTAGAATATTAATATTTAATTTATTATAATTTTTATACATTAAATACAATTTTACAATCATCCCTGAAATGTGTACATGAAAAAAAATCACATCACTTCGTGGAGGTGGTATTCCATATGTATGCACGAACGATGTTATCATTTTCAATGGATGAAAAGGTAAGAAAATAGATGATATATTATCTTTATAGAATTATAATTATTTCATTAATATATATATATATATATTAATTAAATCTATCATAATTACCATCATTGAGAGGTGGTGATGAAAAACGAAACACATCGCTTCGTGGAGGTGGTAGTCCACACGTACACATGAGTGATGTTTTCATGTCCCATAGGATAGAAAATGAGATAAAAATGGTTATAACACAATCAAAATAAAATTTAAGTATATGGAAGATACTTATTTTATTATTTAATCATGGTTAAAGAAGATTTGATGGAGGTATAAGAAGAAATAAACTTGAAATAAGTTGGTTAGGATTTATACATTCTCCCTAGATAACCTCTTTGGATTATGCATTAAGCCTTCAAGGTTTGGTATTTTGGTGATAAAAGGACCTCTAAGACGTAGTTAGGGATTTTGGTGAGAGATTTGGGTAGGTATTAGATTAAATAGAGTGATAAAAAGGTTTAAGAAATAGAGGAGTGGATTTGCCTTTTTTTAAGTGAGGGGAGAGGCACCCTTGGAATTACTTAAAGTATTAATTTAATATAAATTAATTTTCATCTTTAAGTGGAAAAAATTGAAATATTTAAAATCTAGGATGAGGTTTAGTTTAAATACTATGATATAATAAAATCTATACAAGTTTAAGTTATGTTTTAACTCCTATCTCTTAGTTATAACTCCCTGTTAACCCTTTTGATGATTACCATGCTATTAAAGTTTTTTACTCTATAGGAGTCGAGAAAGTTACTAAAAAGGAAAAGTGAATCATAAATTGAAAAAAATGTTTATATTTTCGATCATATCCCATTAACTTGGTTTAATAAAATAATTTTATGAATTTTAAATTATTAAATAAAATATTATTTAACATAATACACCATTAAAGTCATTTTAGGACTATTCAAATAGTTTGACTTTAATGATATAAATATAACAATGGAAGTAAAATATAAAATTTTAACACTAAAATAATATTTTATATTTATCTAAAAAATTCATGCAACAGAATAATACATATAAATTGTATTACTTTTAATGTTTTTAAAAATCATTTACTTGATTTTTCTATTACTTGCACAAGCACTATGCCGACGTTGCGTAAGCACTTAAGACAATTATTACATCACTAAAAATTTAAAATAAATTACCATGATAAAAAAATAATTCATATTTAAAATAAAAATTTATAACCAAATATTTTTTTATCCTTATGAAAAATATTAGAGATATTAAAACAAAGAGAGTAACATTTTATCTTTATTTATTACTTAAAATCATATTAAGGTAACAATAAAAGAAAATTGGCCATAAATTGAAATATTTTAGAACCTTGGATGTTTAATGTTGAAAGTAACTTATCCAGTAAAATAAATACAAGTATTAGGGGTCTTTTAAGCCTTATCTCATAATTTTAACCTAGTTTTTCCCGTTTTACCCTTCCCAACAAATATTTACTATGGTTACTATTAATAATGACCGAAAATAAAAGGGAAATACTTACCAAATTTGATCCTATTGATTGAAAATATATAATTTTTTTTCAGAATTCAATTTCTAGAAGTGTCAGAAATCAATTTTAATATAAATGTGTAAAACGCAACGAAAAATAGTTTTTAGAAAAATGCATTTTAAGCCCATAAATGAACTTATAACAAAATCATGTATAATTTTGATTCATATGAAATTTATTATATTATTTATAATTAAAGGTGACTTATGTTACTTTGAGATCAAATTAAAAGCACAATTATACTTTTAAATTACTCTATTTAATGAAATAAAAGGAAATTAAAAAAAACTGTATCTTTCACGACTCACTTAAAAATAAATCTTAAAAAAAAAATACAGGAGACTCATTCTAAGATAATTTCAGCTTTCTAATTTTAAAAGTGAATTTAATTTTTTCAAATTATAATTCTAAAATTTAGAAATTAATCTTTTAATAAAACCATATAATACATCAAAATGAATTTCATAATAATAAAATTATTACTTTTGTAATTGAAAAATTATTTCATGTTCTTATAATGAATATAACAATATAAAATCTAATTCATGAATATTATTAAGGCATGTGATTTATTTTCTTTTACTTGGGTTGTCATATGGTCCACCATGAACCCAGACTATACTTGCTTCAGCCCGTGTCAGATATCTCTGAACACAGGTGACCACACATGGGGACCAAGTCTTATCCTATAACTAATGATTAATACCACACTTGATTCATCCAGTTATGAAATTTATCTGAAAATATATCAATGATCATGTCAACCAGTATAATGACTTAAGGGTCTTTTGATGGTTCCAGGAGTAGCAGAAGCATTGCGTTGGAGGGAGATATATTAAAATTTATTTTAATAATCATTTCCCAAAACCAAGAGTGGAGATATTTAATGTAAATTTTATAATTAATTAATTTAATATATAAAGAAATAAATACCTGGTATTAAGAAATTTCTTCATTGATGATTATTGATCATCCAAAAAAGCTCTTTTGGGTTACCTTCATTGTGTTTGTGAGGATACAAGGGTAGAATCCCTCTAGCGGTGATCCATACGTGCTCCAATGGTCTCCAAGCAATGCCACTCGTTCTCCGGGTGCTAGCATGTCGAATTGAATGTCTTGCGTTTCTCATTCTTGATCACTTATTCTTTGGTCTTGAATAAATTCTCTTTGGGGTTTCTCCTTCTTGAGAGGGAGAGAGGGGGATAAGTCGAGAGAGAATTCGTTGTGCACAACAATTATTTATTCCCAAGCTTGGAATTGGTTTCAAATAATTTACACAATAGACATAGCCGTCCATTTATAAAGATGGGATTTTGGTTGCAAAATTTAATTTCATAACATCCATTAAATATAATTATAACCATTAATGAAATATCATGCCACATAATAATAATAATAATAATAATAATAATAATAATAATAATATTTTGTGGTGCGCCAACTTTCCCAAAATGGATAAATAATATTTACCATCTCATAAATAATTATTTTATCACCAGACACAATCTTGGTCCATTTGAAATACTCTTGCATTTATTGAACACTCGAATAAATATTTTATTCTCTTAAATAAATATTTTATTCATAAACTAGTAAATAAAAATTTATGAAATATTCAATAAAATAAATAAATAAATTTTATTCACAATCTGGTTAATAAATATTTATTTAATTTATGAGATCAATATAACTTGAATAAAATTATTCCCCAGTCTTGATAATAATATTTATTCCATTAATTAAATTCAAATAGAATTTAATCGAGACCAACAGAAACACTTAGTGTGTGACCCTCTAGGATTCTTTCTTGTTGGTATTAAACGGGCTTGCGTAAAGTCCAATATTACTATTTAGAAACTATTCAATACATCCAAGAGAAATACCTTAAAGTTTCAATGATGAAAACCACATATGAATTTTCACTATGTAATATAATCCCTTTATAATAATATATCATCAAGCAGGTTGCATGATGGTGTCATTAACCTGTATGCTCGATACATCATTCTTTGACTATCTGAAATAAACTCACCGTAATACCATGGCCATGGAATTTAGGTATACAGTTATATTTTAATCAAAGTGATGAGATATCAACTTCCATAAAGATGGAAGGGATAAATACTTCCTTGAATTATCCATTAATAAAATGTCATTCGTGATGCACCCAACATACCCTACTTCTCTCCAACATATGGCATGACAATTTTCATTAGAAAATATAAGTGCACGAGTCGTGACATGAATTAATGATAATCTTAAAGTCTAAGGACCATTACACACACTCATATATAGGAATATATGATGACACCAAAACATGCAGAATTCCTATTGGTAGGTCTGTTCTCATAATCTCCCTTCTTGGAGATTACCAAGTGCAGACTTTATGAGAAGAAGTCTCATCTTCTTATGAGTACTCACACCTGATGGTCTTTATACTATGTTTCCCATCACAGTATGTTATCCAACCACATAACTATATTAAGAATATTTTTATAGCACTTCAAGGTTCTCATCATAGTGGGGAACTACTATGACTTTATCAATGTGAAAAACACTCTAGGACATTATTATATTAAATTAATACAAAATAATGAACAATATATAATAATATGATTAATTTAATATTTAATACATAAAATATTCATGTAATCAAAGTAAAAATAGTTGGTTCCAAGACACCAACTCTAACAAACTCCCACTTGGACTAGAGCCAACTGCATACAACTTTTAGTCTGCTAGATCTCACATGATAATCATGTTTCTACTAAGTCAAAAATTTAGTCAAGGGGTTCACCACATTGTCTTCCATGGAAATACTACTTACTACAACCCCACCTCTATGAGAAAAAACCCTCAATAGATGATACTTCCAAAGTATGTGCTTCGTTTGAGAGTCGCCTCTATAGTATTATCACAATAGAGTGTGATGGGATCTTTAATTCTAGGTAGCACATCAAACTCTTGGAAGAAATTGTGCATCCAAACTTCTTATTTAACTGCCTTAAAAGCCACAATATTTTTCTAACTCTTTTGTAGAATCTGTGACCATAGCCACCTTTGAACTCTTTCAGCTCATAGAACCTCCATTCAAAGTAAAGATGTATCCCGTTTATGACTTCATGTCATCTTGATCAGTTTAGAAACTAGCATATACATATTCTTTGATGACTAGTTCCTCATATACTATATAAAATAGGAAAATATCCTTAGTACGCCTTATATACTTAAGTATAGTCTTGACTGCCATACAATGGGGGTCACATGGATCAGCTTGATATCTGCCTACCAAACTTAATGTGTAGGCGACATCTAGCCTAGTACATAGCATAACATACATGACTGACCCAATCACTGATGCATATGGAATCCTTTCCATTCTATTTCTTTCCTCATGGGTCTGAGGACACATTTTCCTAGAAAGATGAATTCCATGTGACGCTGGAAATAATCCCCTCTTGGATTGTTCCATACCGAATCTCTTCAGTATGTTGTCAATGTATGTACTTTGACTTAGGTCAAGAAACCTCTTGGATCTATCACGATGGATCTTAATCCCGAGAATATATGCTACCTCGCCCAAGTATTTCATGGAAAATCATTTATTCAACCATGCCTTAAAAGACTATAAGACTGGTATTTCATTTCCAATAAGAAATATGCCATAAAAATATACTATTAAGAAAATGAATGCACTCCCACTAAAACATTTATAGACATAAGTCTCACATTGGTTCTTTATAAAACCAAATTACATTATGGATTCATCAAAATGAATGTTCCATGACCTGGATGCTTACTTTAATCAATTGATGTATTTTTTCAACTTTCAAATCTTATTGGAATTTTTTGACTCACAAACCCTTTAGGTTGTGTCATATAGACATCTTCATGAAGGTTCCTATTAAGGAAGGTTATTTTGATATCCATTTGGAAAATCTCATAGTCATGGTAAGCCATAATGGAAAGTAGAATTATTATGGATTTCAGTATTGCAATCGGTGAAAAGGTTTTGTCGTAGTCAATGCCTTGAAGTTGTTTAAACCCTTTTTCAACCAATCATGCATTATAAGTACTGACTTGTCCTTCCATGTCCAGTTTATTCTTGAATACCCATTTGAAACCAACGAGATTTATATCCACTAGAGGATCTACCAAAATCCAAACATGGTTTTGGTACATGGAATCCATTTCATAATTCATGGATTCTTGCCACTTGGAAACATTTGTGCCACTTACTGCTTCCTTATAGGTTAAAGGATCATTATTATCAACTAATAATGAGTCACCATCCTCAGTAACTAGAAAACCATACCATTATGGTTCTATAAACTATCTTGTACTCCTATATAGTACTTGTGTCTCTAGAACAGTTTCTTCTTCCACAGGGCTCTGTGGAATCTGATCCTGCACCAATCTTGTGTTCCTTGAGCCTCAACTTCATCGAAGTGTATCTCAATCCCAATATCTCTTTTGGATATGTGCTCCCTCTCAAGGAATATGAAGTGTCTTTCCACTATAAACTTTTTGTCTGAGGGGTTGTATAGGTAATATATCCTTGTTTCCTTGGGGTATCCTATAAAGGCACACTTTGTGCCTCAGGGTGCAAGTTTTTTACTTTAAGAGGCCTTAATAATCACTTCACTACCCCATACATGTAAATTCGATAACATTGTTTTTATTCCACTCCAAAATTCATATGGAATACCATTTATCAATTTAGTTGGTACTCAGTTTAGTTTGTGTGCTACTATTTGTAACACATATCCCTAAAAGAATAATGGAAAAATCTCATAACTCATCATTGATCTCACTATGTACAACAAGGTGCGGTTTCTCCTTTTTCTTACACCATTCCACTAAGGTGTGTAAGGAGGAGTGAGTTTGGATAAGATCCCAAAATCCCATAAGTAATCAATGAATTATTGATTAAGATATTCACCACCACGGTCTTAATGGAGTTTCTTAATCTTATTAACAATATGGTTATCAACTTCATTCTTATATTCCTTGAATTTATCAAAAGAATATGACTTATACCTCATTAAGTAAATATATCCATATCTACTGAAATCATCAGTAAAAGTTATCAAGTATGAGTACCCACCCATTTCTTTAACTAGAAATAGTCCACACATATCGGTATGAACTAATTCAATAAGCTTTTTATCCCTTTTACCTTTTACACTAAATAGGGATTTAGTCATTTTTCCTTGTAAACATGCATGACATAAACCAAGTGGTTTTAGTTCAAAAGAATCTAAATACCAATATTGATGTAATTTTGTCAAGAATTTTTCATTTACATGATCTAGCTGGTGATTCCAAAGTTGGGTGTGGTACGAGTCATGTAAAGTAACTTCGTTATTAATTTCCTTTACTTGGTTTATAAAATCCAACATGTAAAGACCGTTATATAAATATGCATTTCCATAAAAAATTCTTTCTTTATAAAAGAAGAAATATTTATTTCCAAATTCAAAAATGAATCCATATGTATCTAGTCTGGATACAGAAATAATATTTTTGGTAAATAAAGTCACATAATAATAACCCTTTAAAACCAAGATCACATTGGTCAATAATGTGAAGAGGTATTACCTGATAGCTACAACAGAAAGTTTAGCTCCATTGTCTACTCATAAATCTACCTCCTCTCAGTCAATTTTTCTAAATCTACTTGGTTTCTATATTTAAATACATATGTGAGCACCCCAAGCTGTATCTAATACCCAATTTGTAGAAATAGATAAATTGAAATCAATAACAAATGCACCTGAATCTTCCCCTTGGTTCTTTAGCTTGGTGCAGTTTTTATTCCAGTGGCCCTTCTTTCCACATATGAAATAGAAAACATCTTATTCCCCTTGCTTTCCCTTTGATCATATTATTCTTGTAAGGGTGTAAAGAAGATTTGGGCTTAAATATATTTTCTTTCCATTTTCATTTGTTCACCATAAGAACACAAGGATTTTCGTGATTTATATCTTTATCTACTTAGTGAAGGAGGATAAGAAGATCTGGAAGAGACTTATCAATGTTTTTTATATTAAAATTCATAACAAAACTGGAGAATATTTGAGGGAGTGATGCCAGAATGAGATCAGTGCCTAGTTTTTTGGGAAGTTTAAACTCTAGAACCTATAGAAACTCAATGTATCCAATTATCTTGACTATGTGAGGCCCATATGGGGAACCCTATCCAAGTTTACATTGAAAGAGTACCTCAGAAATCTCAAACCGTTCATGTCCAACTCTCTCCTAGTAAAGACCATAGAGGTGATCAAGCATGCTATATGAATCTATGTTTTCATGAGACTTCATGAGTTCACTAGAAATAGATGAAAGCATCAAAAATTGAAAGTCAACCATATAATTCACATATTTTTCATAGACTATGAACTCTTCATCACTCACCTCTTGAGAAGGTGGATCAAGAATTGAATATTCTAGCACGTAAGATTTCCGTTCTTGGTGCAGAATAACTCAAAGGTATCTAAACCACTCATGGAAGTTACTACCAATGAGGAGATTATCTTTATCTAATATTTATCATAGGGATAGTGTGGATGATGATATTATCATTTTATTCTAAAATTAAAAGATCATATTATTAGTAATTTTCTTGATTACAAATTTTATGAGAATTAATAAATTAATTGATTTTATTAAATTTCCCACTATTTTATCAAGTCATAATATCCCTCACCATTAAAATTTTAATGTCTAGTTATTATGACATTATAGTGGAAAGGATCCATATTCCCCTTTGCATAACCCCAGTAAAGGTTGGTCAAGCTATTTTGAAGGTATTTAGGTAGGCAAGTCTTTGCCAACTACATGCTTGTAGCTCCTTGATCTGTTGAGTGGACTCACTAATCCAGAAATCCTGACTTGGATTTTATCAACACCTGCCTCCAAATTACACCAAGTCTAGCAAGGGATACTCCTATTGATGTAAAATGGTTAATTCAACCTAAAAACTTCATAAGAAATCCCCTTATAAAAGTATGTGTCCTAACAAGGGTTGGTCAAACACATAGTTCTATTGAGTTCTGTTCCTAATCAAGTAACATAAGGCTTAGTCTGAATTAATATTAGATTGAGGGATTTTATTTTATTATGTATATATTTTTATCTTGTTTTATCCTTTACATGTCTTGTTAATATTTAAGTGGATGTTTACTTAATTAATTAACCACATTTGGATAAAAAATTTACACATAATTAATTTTCTTTAAATTCCATCTTTGCATATTAATTCATTTATGTGATCACAATCTTGTATCAATAAATATAATTTTAATGCATTAGACATATAATAAATAAATAATTAAATGAATCGATAATGATCTTATCTAATAGTTTATTTAATGAGCGGGCATTAAATCAACCTATGACCTAGGGTAAATAACTCCTTATGCCAGACTTGGAATTAACTATAACATTCCACATGTCCATATATGTATTACCGAATTGGCATCATTATGGTTCCATCTTGAAACATCTCCATGTTCCTTGAGATGCTCTATTAATAACAAAAAAAATTACTCACATGCAGGTGAGGGGAACCAAATGATTAGTTAAAGGGAATTACATAAATATCCTTCAACACACAGGTCCTATATAATAATAGAGGGAAGAATGACTCATAAACCATCTTTTAATTTAATATTAAATAATTTCAAAACCATGCAATAAATTTAATTAAATAAATGAAAACACATACATAGGTATTTTTCAAGCTCATGATCGATCATACATGCAATGAATACGCAAAAAATTAACTAACTAACATTCATTTATTTATTAATTCTTTATTATTAATATGAACACACTTGTATTAATTAATTAATAAATAAATAAATTATCTTTAATCTTAAAAATCATCCAAACTTAATTAGAGATACCAATCGATTTGGAATTCATGGTAAATAAATAGAAAAACCATTAATGACATATTTATTATAGTAAATTAATTATGTATTTAAAATTCTTTAAAACCACTATTAAAATTTCAAACACACAATGGTGTTCCAATCAATAAAATAAGGTTTTAATGCTAAATTTTTTCAAATTTAATATAATTTTAATTTTTTCTATTAGTGGGAGACTATATGGAATGTACATCTAGCTACACGCCATGTACCTTGGTTTTCGTATATCCAAGTCACATCCCTGGGGCTTCGACGTGTTAACTCGGTAAGACTACATGGTGTGTAGATGCTAGCTACACACCTTGTATCCAATTACCACATGCTAGGTTGGCCCAGTCAACATGAAGAGTTCAATAAATGCACCACACGTTTTTAATTTCTCTACACATCTAGATACAATGCACATGGGTATATGACGTGTGCTCCGACCATACACCGTGTAACCCAACTTTACCGACCAAAGATTTGACACTTCCTGATGGCATATCTGACTGTTCTTCATTTGTACTTAAATCTCTAAGAGAATGAAAAAATGAATGTAAACGATTAATATGCCGATAGAATTTTAATTCAAATTGGATTAAAGAATGAATAACATGAAATAAAAATATTACCATGATTTCACATAGATCAATAATCAAATAAATAATTATAAATTTAAACATAAACTCCTTATGATACCACTTGATGGTTCTAGGTGTATCAAAAGCATTGTGTTGGAGGGAGATATATTAAAATTTATTTTAATAATCGTTGCTCGAAACCAATAGTGAGGATCTTGCATGTAAAATTTATAATTAATTTATTTAATACCTAAATAAATAAATACCTGGAATTAGGAACTTTCTTTGTTGATGATTGTTGATTTTCAGAAAAGGACCTTCCAGATTGTCTTCATTGTGCTTGTGAGGATTCAAGGGTAGAATCCCTCTAGTGGTGATCCAAACATGCTTCAATGGTCTCCGAGCAACACCACTTGTTCTCTGGGTTCTAGCATGATGAATCGAATGTCTTTCATTGTTTGTTCTTGATCACTTGTTCTTCAGTCATGAAGAAATTATCTTTTGGGTTTCTCATTCTTGAGAGGGAGAGAAGAGGAGGAGTCAAGAGAGAATTCATTATGAAAAACAATCTTCTATTCCTAAACATGGAATTGGTTTTGAATACTTTACACAATAGACATAACTACCAATTTATAGAGTTTATATTTCAGTTACAAAATTTAATTGCATAACATCCATTTAATATAATTATAACTATTAATTAAATCTCATTCCACATAATAATAATAATAATAATAATATTATTATTTTGTGGTGCGCCAACTTTCACAAAATGGATAAATAATATTTACTAGCTTATAAATAATTATTTTATCACCAGACACGGTATTGGTCCATTTGAATTCCTTTTTCATTTATTGAACACATGAATAAATATTTTATTCTCTTAAATAAATATTTTATTCACAAACTATTAAATAAATATTTATTAAATATTCAATAAAATAAATAAATAAATTTTATTCACAATCTGGTGAATAAATATTTATTTAATTTATGCGATCAATATAACTTGAATAAAATTATTCCTAATTCTTGAGAATAATATTTATTCCATTAATTAAATTCAAATAGAATTTAATCAAGACAAAAAAACACTTAGTGTGTAATCCTCTAGTATTATTTTTCATTGGCATTAGGTAGGCTTGCATAAAGTCTAAGATTAATGTCTAACAATGGGTCAAGACACCCAAGAGAAAGAACTTAAAGCCATAATGATGAAAACCACATACGAATGACCACTGTGTAATATAATCCCTTTATCACAATATCTCATCAAGCAGGTTGCATGATGATGTCATCAACCTATATGCTCGATACATCATTCTTTGACTATATGAAATAAAATCATCATTACACCATGACCATGGAATTTAGGGAGACAGTTCTATTTCAATCAAAGGGACAAGATATAATCTTCTATAAAGATGAAAGGGAAAAATCCTTCCTTGAATTATCCATTAATTACATGTCATTTGTGACACACCCAACATACCCTACTTCCCGCAAAAATATGGCATGATGGTTTTTATCATAAAATCTAAGTGTGTGATTCCTAAAATTCATTAATTATAATATTAAAGTCTAAGGACCATTACACATGATCATAGATAGGAATATCCTATGACACCAAAACATGTGGAATTCCTTCTAGCGGATCTGTTCTCACAATCTTCCATCTTAGAGATTATCAAGTGAAAACTTCATGAGAAGATGTATCATTTTATTATAAGTAATCACACCTAACGGTCTATATACTATGTTTCCCATCATATTATGTTATCCAACTATAGAACTATATTAAGAATATTGTCATAACACTTCAAGGTTCTCATCATAACAGGGAACTACTATGACTTTATCAATGCGACAAATACTCTAGGACATTATTACATTAAAGTCACGCAGAACAATGAACAATATGTAATAATATTTTTAATTTAATATTTAATACATCAAATATTCATGTAATCAATATAGCATCCCACCTTTTTATAACATAAACTTTCATTACATTACACAAAACTGAGGATCTTTAAGGTTTAGTGTCTTGGAAACCAAGAACATAATACATGAAAACAACATAAAAAATTCTTCTTAAACACTTGAAAGACTTCTCCTTAAGTTCATCCTAGGTTAATTACTACATCTCATAACCTAGGAACATACATCAAAAGAAAGGGTGAGCAGAAGGCCCAGTAAGGGAACAAGAGAAACATTTAACATGTGAACTTGAGATACATCAACTATGTCATGAAAAAGAACTTTAAGGCATGAGAAAGAAATCATGTGTCATATCATAATAAAAATAAATTTTTTCATAACTTTAAGATGTGGCTACTTCATTTAACATATACAATCATGAAAATATCACTAAGGTCCATCCCTAAGGTGTCATTTGAAAATTACCAAGGTTATTCACCAATATATCGTGAAAATTGTAATCTCTAGTGGTTACATCATTACCCAATGCATTGGAGCGCTATCAGGGCACACCCTTAAATTTGTATTTGTTATAATGTGAGCCAAATATATCATCATAAATCATTTCATAAAAAAACCCATATAGCATAAAAGAAATGGGTTTCATTTCATAATCATAACGTTTTAAAACTGCTTTAAAGACATGATCTTTATGTCACTTTAAAACCCACAGAAAAGGAAGGTGGGTCTCATGTATGTAAATACCATAATTTAAAATAGAAAATTTTGGTATATATGTGAATACCCCTTTAGAAGAAATATATTTTAGTATTCACTTAATAAAATAAAAGAACTTTAGAAAAAGAGAGAGACATTTTGAGACTGAAATTCTGCAGCATAACGGCTATGTTACGAGGTTTTAGAAAACATTGAAAAGAGAGGGGACATGGGTCAAACAATCATAAATGACCCATAAAATAGTAGAGGGACATAACATGAAGGATACATGAACATGGTAATGAAATTTTAAGGACATACCATTTGAAATGAAAAACATGGAAGGAAGACAAAAAATAAGATTTCGCTTATGAGAATTTGGCAGCCTAACGACGTCACTTAAAACATCCAAAAAAAAAATGAATTGACGAGATAAAATAGGGTCTCTCATAATATGAACATAAAAGTTCAGTATGATAGATATAGATATCATACCCCAACATAATTAAAAAGTAACTTGAAAGACTTGACATGAAAGTAGAACTTTGAAAAATGAGAAGGGTGAAAGAATCCCTTAAAAATTCGGCAGCCTAACGACGCCACTTAAACTTCAACCAAAATGAATTGACGAGATCAAAAAGGGTCTCTCATCATATGAACATAAATGATCACAATTATATATATAGAAGTCATACCCCAACATAAAGTAACTTGAAATACTTGACAAGAAAATAGAACTTGAAAATGAGAAGGGTGAAAGAATCCCTTAAAAATTCGGCAGCCTAACGGCGCCACTTAAAAATTATTAAAATGAAATGATGAGAGTAAGAGGGGGTCTCTCATAATATGAGAATAAAAAGGACAGTATAATTAATATAAAAGAACCTCCTCCAACATAAGAACATGGAGCATAAAAGAATGACATAAAAGAGATCACTTGAAAAGAAAGAGAGGGGTCGGATCCCTTACCTTAAAACGTAACTCTTAAAACTCAAAGGTTTGTACCTTGAGGGATTGGAGGAACCTTGGTAGGACTCCTTAGGAGGTAAGGAGACCAGAACTTCGTTGATAATGATTTTGGAGTCCAAAGGATGAGAGCATGGCTTGGTATTTATAGGGAAAGTGAGGGGACAAGGCATTAATGGCCAAGGGACACCTTATAAGTGGGTTTCTCAAAACCATGTGCTCTCCCAAGATATTTCCCATGAAGTTAGGCCACATGGGGCCCCCAGTACAAAAATTAATCACCTTTGGTCGGCCAACCCATAAAATATCTCATGACATCATCATGACACAGTTATGATGTCATTAAACATATCGAAACCCTAAAACCGTATTTTTACTATTCACTGAAAATTTAACTTTCTCAGAAAAATCCCAAAATTTCACCTTAACCAAATATCAATTCTATGATTTCAAAAATGAACTCCATTTTATAAAAACATTTTTCTAAATATTTTTAATTTATTTTTTAAATAAATAAACTATTCACCGAAAATTCATTTTTTTCTGAAAAATTCCCAAAAATTACCTTAACATAATATCGATGCTCTGAGTTCAAAAATGAAATCCATTTTATAAAAATAATTTTCTAAATATTTTTAATTAAAAAACACTATTCACCTGAAAAAACTAATACTTGAATAATAATTTATGAAACCGTTATTTAACCATTTTATTGAATCACATTACTTAATCAAGGTGCCTAGATTATATTAATACTTTCTTTAAGTGAGATTACTAATCCATTTGTTCACATTATTAATCCTAAGCATAAAATCACTATTCATAATTTACTATTCATCAAAAATTAAGTTGATCTTATTAGACTCTAAATTTCACACTAAACATAATTGTAGAAGACCATTTTTTGAAAATCATTACACATTTTTAATTATTTAAGGTTTACATAAACATTTTTTAAAATATACTTTCTCTAAAATTCACCAAAAATATGCATACTATATTTATCCGGACATTTGAAAAGTCATAAACATCATCATAAGAAGAAATCCCAATTTTTATTTAAAACAAAGGATTATACAAGGTAGTTACGGTCTCCTTACATAGCCCCTTATCACACCAGCATAGGACCTAAGTGTAAGGTGTGCTAAGGTGAGAGAATCCGAGGGAGGCTCGACCAACATCGCATGAGTAGTAATTTATATCAGTTTGAACTTCTCGCAAAGGCGATCCCGTTCTAGCTTCACACGATGAAGTTCGGCTTGGGATTGGTCTAGAGCAAAGCCCAGTGGTGCTACCTCCTTCCCAAGTTCTGTTAGATGGGCTTCGATCGGTCCAAGACTACTGGGTGAGGCCATCAAATCTTGTTTCTATATTAATTAACCAAGATTACTTGTATTTAGAGACAACAATCAAAATGTTTAGTTTCCAGCGGTCATATTGACCAATGGTCATATAACAGTAAAAAACCAATGGTCTCATTTTATTTATACTCATGTTATCAAATGAAAAATTTTTGTTGAGTATAAAAATAAAATAAAATAACACACAAAATTAGGAAACAAGATTTATTCAAAATTTCGGGTTGTTACAATCTTCCCCCTTAACAAATTACATCCTCGCAATTTTTAAAATTGGGTTTTGAAATTTCATTGAATGCCCCACATCGGAAAAAGAGTCAGTAAAACTATTACTTTAAAAGAAAGAAATGGAAGTACAAAGGTCACCCGAGTTAACCCACACTAGGATTCCATGGAGGAAAACATGGATATGGAAGAAAAACAAATGGTCAAGTTCTGGGGGAGATTGATAGAAAACATGATTAGGAGAAAGTTGACCATGAGAAAATCCCAAACTTATGATGTGTGTAAACAGTCTTTGATTACCTAGTAGGAAACGTAAACCAACAACATTTTTGTTTTACCTTTCTTTTCATAATTTTGAAGAATTCATTTACTACATAGAATAAAAATATAAGGAAATATACCTACCTTCATGTAGAGTTTCATCCTTTAATAAGTTTCTACAAAAACTAATCTTTTCTCCAAACGATGAGCATTCAAAAATACTTGGTCTCATCAAAACACAAGAATCATCTTCTAGAGAATCACATAATCCACAAAAGATTAACTATCTATTTCTTATATCTTTAAACATTATCCCAAAAACAAAAAGGGTAAGGTAAAACAACTCTTCAAAAAGAAATAATCCCATAGGAATGGAAACTAATTTTAAATCTTCTAAGTTCCATGGTACTACCCAAAGTTCATCATAGACCATTCCATAAATAACGGTTCTTAAAATTCCTCAAAATAAACCAAACTAAGATTGAAACCCAAATACAAGAAGGATTTGATAACATAGTCTTCCAAAATAAACTTCATTGTTTATCTACAAACAACATCAACCACTCCTAACATCTTATAACAAAATTAGCTAACCTAAACATATTTTACCCAAGATAGGTTAATCATTTCCATAAGTAAACTATATTACCATAAGTTCACCTTAAATTCATCGATTCTTCAAAATATAAGTCAACCTTACTCCTCAATGAAAATACCGTAGTAATCTTTTTAACCCGATCATATAGGGTCCCCAAAATAGCGAACATCTTCCAAAATAATAATCATATTTTAATCCCCTAATCATCTTTGTCATATTAATACAACAATCGTCGCATTTCCTATCACATTGGTTGTTGGGACATGTTCTTCCATTTCCCACCATTAACTAAGAAGAGAAAGTATAATTAGGGGCTTAAGTACTTATCCAATAATCATGAAAAGGAACTTAAAGCATATAAGGATAACTTGTAGAAGAAAAGTATACCCTAACGTGTGATCCCCTAGGTTCCCATCTAGGTTATCCATGATCATATATTCTTATGTGAATCTTTATTTTATTTTATCTTTGTTCCTTTAACAATGGTTCATACTAAGCGAATGAATTTACCAAAGCATATCCCCCAGGAGTGTCATAACCAAGAGTGTAGTAAGGCCCATTGTTGTGTACTAGTTCCCGTTTGAGTCTAGCTCAAAGTGGTGTTTTCGGGTTTTACCCCTATGTACATCGGTTCTAGAGCCACCTCTACCTGCTCATATCTAGACAGGGATGTATTTGCTTGGCAACCCATTACTCAATACTCACCAAAATAATAGGAAGATTTCCTATATATAAACTTTTCTATTGGCTTCTTCCTAAAGTTTTCATATCCTAATTTACACAAATAACTAAACAATCCTTTGATACCAACTATAGCATCCCGCCTTTTTATAACATAAACTTTCATTATATTACACAAAACTGAGGATCTTTAAGGTTTAGTGTCTGGGAAACCAGGAACATAATACATGAAAACAACATAAAACATTCTTCTTAAACACTTGAAAGACTTCTCCTTAATTTAATCCTTGGTTCATTACTACATCTCATAACCTGGGGACATACATCAAAATAAAGGGTGAGCAGAAGGCCCAGTAAGGGAACAAGAGAAACATTTAACATGTGAACTTGAGATACATCAACTATGTCATGAAAAAGAACTTTAAGGAATGAGAAAGAAATCAAGTGGCATATCATAATAAAAATAAAATTTTTCATAACTTTAAGATGTGGCTACTTCATTTAACATAGAAATTCATGAACATATCACCAAGGTCCATCCCCAAGGTGTCATTTGAAAATTACCAAGGTTATTCACCAAGATATCGTGAAAATTGTAATCTCTATTGGTTACATCATTACCCAATGCATTGGAGCGCTATCAGGGCGCACCCTTAAATTTGTCTTTGTTATCATGTGAGTCACATATATCATCATCAATAATTTCATAAAAAACCCATATAGCACAAAAGAAATGGGTTTCATTTCATAATCATAACATTTTAAAACTGCTTTAAAGACATGATCTTTATGTCACTTTAAAACCCACAGAAAAGGAAGGTGGGTATCATGTATGTAAATACCAGAATTTAAAATAGAAAATTTTGGTATATATGTGAATACCCCTTTAGAAGAAAGATCTTTGAGTATTCACTTAATAAAATAAATGAACTTTAGAAAAAGAGAGAGACATTTTGAGACTGAAATTCTGCAGCATAACGACTATGTTACGAGGTTTTAGAAAACATTGAAAAGAGAGGGGACATGGTTCAAACAATCATAAATGTCCCATAAAACAATAGAGGGACAGAACATGAAGGATACATGAACATGGTAATTAAATTTTAAGGACATACAATTTGAAATGAAAAACATGGAAGGAAGACAAAAAATAAGATTTCTCTTATGAGAATTCGGCAGCCTAACGACGTCACTTAAAACATCCAAAAAAATGAATTGAAGAGATCAAATAGGGTCTCTCATCATATGAACATAAAAGTTAAGTATTATAGATATAGAGATCATACCCCAACATAATTAAAAAGTAACTTGAAATACTTGACATGAAAGTAGAACTTTGAAAAATGAGAAGGGTGAAAGAATCCCTTAAAAATTCGGCAGACTAACGACACCACTTAAACTTAAAAAAAAATGAATTGACAAGATCAAAAAGGGTATCTCATCATATTAACATAAATGATAAGTATGATAGATATAGAATTCATATCCCGACATAAAATAACTTGAAAGACTTGACAAGAAAATAGAACTTGAAAATGAGAAGGGTGAAAGAATCCCTTAAAAATTCGGCAGCCTAACGGCGCCACTTAAACATTCTTAAAACAAAATGACGAGAGTAAGAGGGGGTATCTAATAATATGAACATAAAAAGGAAATTATAATGAATATAAAAGAACCTCCTCCAACATAAGAACATGGAGCATAAAATAATGACATAAAAGAGATCACTTGAAAAGAAAGAGAGGGGTCAGATCCCTTACCTTAAAACGTAACTCTTAAAACTCAAAGGTTTGGACCTTGATGGCTTGGGGGCACCTTGGGAGGACTCCTTGGGAGGTAAGGAGACCAGAACTTCGTTGAGAATTATTTTGGAGTCCAAAGGAGGAGAGAATGGCTTGGTATTTATAGGGAAAGTGAGGGGACAAGGCATTAATGGCCAAGGGACACCTCATAAGTGGCTTTCTCAAAACCATGTGCTCTCCCAAGATATTTCCCATGAAGTTAGGCCACATGGGGCCACAAATAAAAAAATTCATCACCTTTGGTCGGAGAACCCATAAAATATCTCATGACATCATAATGACACAGTTATGATGTCATTAAACATACCGAAACCCTAAAACTGTATTTTTACTATTCACTAAAAATTCAACTTTCTCAGAAAAATCCCAAAATTTCACCTTAACCAAATATCAATGCTCTGATTTCAAAAATGAACTCCATTTTATAAAAATATTTTTCTAAATATTTTTAATTTATTTTTTAAATAAATACACTATTCACCGAAAATTCATTTTTTTCAGAAAAATTCCCAAAAATTACCTTAACATAATATCGATGCTCTGAGTTCAAAAATGAAATCCATTTTATAAAAATAATTTTCTAAATATTTTTAATTTAATTTTTAATTAAAAAACACTATTCACCTGAAAAAACTAATACTTGAATAATAATTTATGAAACCGTTATTTAACCATTTTATTGAATCACATTACTTAATCAAGGTGCCTAGATTATATTAATACTTTCTTTAAGTGAGATTACTAATCCATTTGGTCACATTACTAATCCTAAGCATAAAATCACTATTCATAATTTACTATTCATCAAAAATTAAGTTGATCTTATTAGACTCTAAATTTTATACTGAACATAATTGTAGAAGAACATTTTTTGAAAATCATTACACATTTTTAATTATGTAAGGTTTACATAAACATTTTTTAAAATATACTTTTTCTAAAATTGACCAAAAATATGCATACTATATTTATCCAGACATTTGAAAAGTCATAAACATCATCATAAGAAGAAATCCCAATTTTTATTTAAAACAAAGGATTACACAAGGCAGTTACGGTCTCCTTACATAGCCCCTTATCACACCAGCATAGGACCTAAGTGTAAGGTGTGCTAAGGTGAGAGAATCCAAGGGAGGCTTGACCAACATCGCACGAGTAGTAATTTCTATCAGTTTGAACTTCTCGTGAAGGCGATCCCGTTCTAGCTTCACACGATGAAGTTTGGCTTGGGTTTGGTCCAGAGAAAAGCCCAGTGGTGCTACCTCCTTCCCAAGTTCTGTTAGATGGGCTTCGATCGGTCCAAGACTACTGGGTGAGGCCATTGAATCTTGTTTCTATATTAATTAACCAAGATTACTTGTATTTAGAGACAATAATCAAAACGTTTAGTTTCCAGCGGTCATATTGACGAATGGTCATAGAACAGTCAAAACACAACGGTCTCATTTTAATTATACTCATGTTATCAAATGAAACATTTTTGTTGAGTATAAAAAAAAAATAACACACAAAATTAGGAAACAAGATTTATTCAAAATTTCGGGTCGTTACAATCAAAGTACAAATAGTTGGTTCTAGGAAACCAACTCTAACATATTTCACCTCGCTATATAGATAATGACCCAGGGGCCTGATCCACCCCAATATATAGATAAAAACCCATGGAGTGATCCATATTAGAATAAAAACTTGGGGAATTATCCATCCCCGTAGAAAACTGGCTCTCAATAGTTTATCCCCATCATTGTGGAAGACTCAATTATGCCCACCGAATCCCTCACAAGCCCCCAACAGATAAAACATAGGAGGAACTCTCTCCTATGTTCAAAACTTATAGTCCCAAATCCAAATACATGGAAGCCCCACCAAAACTGTCAAGACCAACCTAAAAGGTGTGCTCTCATTAGTGTCACAAACTCCCTGAAGTGATTTTTCACAACCTCCCCATAAGGAGTTTTCACAACCTCTCTGTAGGAAGTTTTCACAAACTCATCATATGGAGTTTTCATGAACTCCCCAAAGGAAGTTTTCACGACCTCCCTATAGGTATTTTTCACAAACTCATCATATATAGTTTTCATTACCTCCCTAAAGTGAGTTTTCATGACCTCCCTATAAGGAGTTTTTATGACCTCCCCGTAGGGAGTTTCCATGACCACCCATTAGGGTGTTTTCCATTTCAATCAATATAAACACCACCCTGAGGAATTTTTTCATATAATCATCATCAATTAAAATAACATATAATAATTTATCATAACAATATACAATATCCATTTCATTTCAAAAAACACAATTCAAAAAATCTCATTCATCATTTAAAGGGGAGTTATATTAAGGAATTACAATTTCCAATTTGTGCCATTATAATTCAATACCACCATCCATTTAATAAATGAAATAATTTTACCATTCATTGTTTTATCAAATCATATTACATTTCAATGTTCAATATATCATTTCACTATTCCAATTAACTAATTCAAGTTTCAATTATATCTCGGGCCTCCCCATGGGATCACCCACCACATTGGTCTAGAACACATTAAATTAAGGCTCTTAATTAGGACAATATCTAAGTTAAGTCAATTTATAATTTTAATGTCAATGTTATCTTATCCATACACTTGTATTTACTTCCATGGAGGTTCTTAGACCACTAGTAATAAGGAATTAAACAAGGGAATGATGTAGTTAAAACACTCAATCAATTCCATAGTTGATTCATAATAGGTCAGTGTGACCACACCACCTATACATTTATACTTTAAGTAATACCTTAGGGAAAATATAGGGACCACATATCTCAATTTATCCATTCACTATTAATTCATAACTTGAAACTTACAACCTAGGCCCATCCAAGTTACAACATTAACCTCAGGCTCGGGGTGACCTTATCACACCGAAACCACTACCAACTACATCTGAAAAGTCGGTAATACACCCCCAAAATGGAACCGGGCCAAGGAAAAAATTGTTAAAACCAACCAATAAATAGTTTAAGTTATTTTTTTTAAAAAACCCAAAAAAACCCTACTAGTCGATCGTTGGCCCCTAGTGGAACCCTGGGCTACTTCCAAGCCACCTATTATCTAGTGGATACAAGTTGCTGAATTGCAGCAACCCGACCACCCTAGACCTTCTCTGAAACTCTCTTGAGAACCCATACCACCTTTTGATCCTTATTCCATGCCTAAAAACATCATTTAAATTTTTTACAACTATCATAATTACAATACAAGGCTTAATTCTCAGAGTGACCCCTTAACAAACAAGGATTTTTAATAAAACCACAAATCATTAAAATCCCCAAAATTTCCAATCACTTCTCTAAAACTAATCCCATCCCCAAAACTCATTTGAAAAGTAATTTTTTTTTTAGGATCAATTCAAAAAAAAATTGAAATTAAAACCTTTTCCAAAATCACCGGATCCATGAGACGTCTCAATTAAAACTACTTCCTAAAATCACTTACACATGTCTCATTCCACCACATAAGTTTTCTTTTTCAAAACTAGGTTTTCTTGGAAATCAACCATTTCAAAAATCACTCCCCTATGGTGGCCAAATAATGCATCATAAGAAATCAATAAATTAATTGATAAAATAACAATCCCCACAAATCCACTATCAATATAATCACCCCTTGTAATATATATGAGAAAAAACCATTTATATTATAAGTTTCTTCAATTAATAATGGATCTAGATAAGGCGTTATCAAAATTAAAACTGATTTCATCAACATATCACAAGACTACCCTTGGTTCTCTTCCCATTTCCATTTCCACCCAAGGAAATCCAAGAACCAGAGTGTTTAAATAGGAAAACCAAAACATGATGTTAAATCATGTCCGAATTGGCCACATGGTGATGGGAAACACACCAATCTTGTATCGGTTCCTAAAATGGATCCAAAATTAAGTGTTTAGTTTTTTCATGGATCATTGGTCCATGCAAGCAGACCTCACATACTTGACTTTTTCTCTATATCCATCCTAAAACCGAGAATGATCCTCAATCCAACCACTATTCCAATAAAGACCAAATCAAATCACCATATATCAAATCCCAATCAACAAAAACAAACAAAATGAATGTATAATCCCAAATTCCCTTGGAAACTCTAGGTTTATATTAGAAAAGAGAAAGCTAGACTCTCTTTCCAAACTTACCACTCAAGCCCTAATAGTTCTTGTAACACCCCGAGATTTTATGAAAAATATTCTTTTAATTTCATTAATTTATTGTATTGTATACTACACCAAGATTACCTTGCGCTATATGCAACACCATATTAGCTTGCAGTATACGCAACACTATTCTTGGATCGTCTTACACACAATTTTGATAATAGTTATTCTACGCAACATTGAGTATATATATATATATATATATTAAATGTATAAATGAAATATGGTTGGATTCTGTTATATGAAACAACGAAGCATTCTTGCACAACACGCAACCCTGACTTGACTTTCATTACACGCAATCGCGACCTTCCTCGATAGCGTGTGTTGTACGCAATACCAGGTTTTACTAAACAACAATATATTATTATAATGTTATTATGAACTAGCCGTTATGAATAGTATTAACTAAATTTTGAATTTTATAACATTATTATTCATCTTACACATTTTCTAGAACATGGTATAAGAACAAAATAATTTTTTCGGGCAAAATAAGTATTTTTCAAAAAATGCAGTTTTGCCGCCTTTTGATGGAGCACCCACTTTAAATCTAGTTTTTGACATGTTTATAAGTTCAATTTGAAAAAATAAAATTTTTATTTGGAATCATGAAATAAAAATTTACTTTGGATAAATTTTTCATATTATTCTGGTAACTTTCATATTTTGATGAATAGTAAAAACACGCTATATTTTAATTAAAAACAACTTTTTTCATCACAATAATTTATATGGTTAAATTATAATATTGAATGGTTTTAAAGTGTAAATAAAATATATTTTTACCATTTAATATAATGTATTTCATTATCATTGATTTTACATTAAATTCGTAGGTTAAATCAATTCAATCTTTTGCAATGTTTTAAAGAAAAACCCGTTTTCTTTCGATAACAGGATTAATTTTAATTTAATTTCTGAAACTTTTGTGTATTGAATTTGGAAAAATTGATTCCATATTTGGAATTAGTGGGTAAAAATTATGTTAATAAGCTACTTTTTATTTTTGGAAATTATGAATAGTAACTACGGTAAATTTTATTTACCATAGTTAAAGGTAAATCGGGTAATTAAGGGTAAATATAATATTATAAAATTACCCTAACACATGAAAAAATTATATTGGATGGCTAAAAGTAGACTCATATAACCTAAGGGTCAGATTAGATTCATTTTATGGACTTTTGACCATGAAAATAATTTAATTATTATTAAAACCAAAGAAAGTGACAACATGTCACTCTCTTAAATATTATAAGTATAATAATTTTAATTTAGTGATAAACATCATAAAACTTCGAACATGAATAGTCTCCAGAAATCTAATAAAATTATATACATCATGATAATTTATTTAGAATTTTTAGGGATTAAATAATTGTCATTAATGGTGATACATTAATGATACATAAATTAATTATTAAGTGGAAAATAAGTAATATACTTTTTATTGAAATAATAATACCCATTAAAAGGCCCACAAACCTGACCAAAACTTATTGTTATTGTATATATACACCTTAATCATCGAATGACCTAATATATAACCGTTTTGAGCCTTATAAAAGTGATTATGACACTTATATTATTTTATTTTAAATGATGCCAAAGTTGTCACCTTCATAATTTAATAAATATAACAATTTAAATATTGTGATTTTAAGATGATAAATTCGAGTAAAAGTATTATTGTGAAATTTAATAGATTTATCTTCATCATAGGATTTTATTTTTAATTTTTATGCAACAAATCTGTATATTAAATAATTATACAAAAATGTTGTAGTAATTATTTTATTAAGAGATAAACCAAATAAATGGTTTTAAAAATAATAAAATAAATATTATATGAACTATTTAATGTGATCCACTAATTTTATAGATACATATGACATTTTATGAATATATTAATTCTTTTAGTTTGAACATATCTTCTGTATATATTTTATTTAAATTCAAATAAATGAATAGTGTCAAAATTGACACTATTGTTATTTTATAAAAATAACATATTATAAAATTGTTTAAAAATCACAAAAATATTTAAAAATTATAAATTTAAATTTATATGGTCTATAATGTTATAAAGTAAACAATTATGGAAAATTCACAACAAATAAGTAATTATTTGTTATAATTTAAAATTTAGAACTTTATTACCACAAATAAACTTAAATAGATTAAATAAGGATAAATCAAAATGATAAGGTTTAAAATAAGATCCAAACATGTATAAATTTTATTGGTTGATGATATTAAAACCCTATATCATATAATCTTATAATATGAGTCATTTTGGGAGGTTTTTAAGTGGGGTTAGATTTATTATAAATTAATATTTTTAAGAATTCCAAAGGTGCCCCTCTCCTCCCTTATAAAAGGGCACCTCCTCCCTCTCTTCCACACACCACTTTGAGCCTTCAAGCTCGGACAAACCTTTCCCAATTATCTTCTCCACTTCCCTAGAAACATACTAGAGGTCCTGGTATTCTTCAAAGACCAATATTAGTGCCCTAAGAGGAGGTCTCAAAGAGGCGCTTCAAAGAAGAGGTAATTCCTGTTACCGATTCTTTCACCTTTATTTCTTCTTCCACTTCTTCTTCTTAGGTTGTTTCATTATGAAGTAATAAAATAAGTATAAATCATATACGGATATGTTATTATAAGTATGAAAAAACCCTATTTCACAATCTATCCATCCTACGGAAAACGAAATCACCGCGCGTGCGTACGTACGGAATACCGTCTCCACGCCGTGGTGTAATCTATTTTCCGCCACCACCTTAATTGGATGGGTATAATGGTGTAAATAATATCTATATATGATTATTGTAAAGTGATATTGATTCTGTAATAGTATACATACACTCCAATAAAATTCCACGATCATGGGAACAATATCATCACTCGTGCGTACGTACGGAATACCGTCTCCACGACGCGATGAGTTTCATTCTCAATGATTAACCATTCATAAATTATTATAAAGTATATATAATAAATAATCATGAAATATATGACATAGTAATGATACTGGATTTATGTATATATATATATGTATGTCATCCAATTAATTCCATTCAATTCAATGAGGAAACGAAAACAACGTTCATGCGTACGTACGACCTACCATCTCCATGAACAGTGTATTTCTTTCCATTTATCGATCTATTATATATATATGTATATTCTAAATATATATTATATATAAATAATGTTTTACATTCTGGATATAAGTAATCATGATCTAAGTAATCATATGAATAATTACAAGTCAAAACACGGACGACAAATGAAACGATTTTACCCAAAACGCTCTTTAACATGGAATTTACAAAAGAACGGGTAATATAAAGTCATAAGTGAACCATATATTATATCATAACAATTAATATGATTATGTAATAAGTAAATAACATTATTTAAATCATTATATAGGAGGTTCGGATACGTACGAATCATATCAGACCTAAGGTAAGGGATAATTTTGTAAATCTCATTTTTATCTGAGATTGCTTATTCGTAAGTATTTACTGGGGTTATTTCTATCATCCATGTCCATGTTTTATAAAATTGTTTTCATGTATGTTTAAAGTCCTTTTTAACCATTTTTGAATTTTACTACATGGTATGTAAGGAATCTTTCTTTTGTTTACGTTACGAGGTACTTTTTGACTTTTCCGGCAAAAGTACGAAAAGAATGTTTTTTTAACTTATACGGAACGAACGGATTTTTACGGTTTAATAAAGGCTTATTTTCATGAATCTTCCTCCAAAATATTTCATGACTATTTTCAACAAAATCCTTTTCTTTTAAAATTGAATGACATTTTGTGAAAATAAAATTATTTTGAAGAAGAAAGGATATTTTCCTCAAGAGTTCATTTCAAGTGTTTTATCAAAACCATTTTTCTTCTAATATGACATTATTTCATATATGTATGTTTCAAGTAACATCTATCTATGATTTACATGGTTTCACTTTTCTTATTATGAAATGATATCCATTTCTTTTATATGGATTATGTGATGATGGGATGATGTTTATGAAACCCATTTTATTTATTGGGTTATTATGAATGATGTATGTTTATTTTGTGGCACAAGTAAGAATGATTTCATTATGAGATGGGTGGGACCTATTGTTGTACCTCTCGTTCCCCTCGTTGTATGATTTTCATGATCACAATCACCTTATTATTTGTCTAACCTTGTTTTTAAGTGTTGTGGATGATAGGAAAAAGATTGCCAAAGGATTGGCCCAAGAAAGCTGGCAAAAATGGACTGAATTGCAGTCCACCGGCCAACCGGTGTGATAGCACCGGCCAGCCGGTGGACCTGGCAGAGGCATTGCCCACTGCCAGGTTCCACCGGTCAGCCGGTGGCTCTGTCACCGGCCAGCCGGTGGCATCCAGTCGAACAGTGAGACCTACTGTCTCACCACCGGCCAGCCGGTGGCTCTGGCACCGGTCAGCCGGTGGCTCCTGGGCAGAAGCTCTCTCCACATTCCATTGCACCGGCCAGCCGGTGGAGCTGTACCGGCCAGCCGGTAGCCCAGTCAAACTAGCCGTTGGCTTTGACCAGTCAACCCTCTTTTGGCCTCCAACGGCTCCGAAGACCTCTCCAATGGCTCCGAAGGCCCCCAATGGGTTCCATGCCTATAAATAAAGGCTGAGGATGCCCCGGACACCAACCGGAACTTCACCCAAGCCACCGGACACCAACCGGAACTTCACCCAAGCCACCGGACACATTGTTGATCATTTTGGCGAACCTCCGGCGGATTTCCTCAAGGAACCCAACGTGCTCCAATCCAATTCCACATCCAAGAGCATCATCAAATAATCTTGGAAGCGGCCTTCAACATCTCCAATCAATCAAAGGCGCCCAAGGCTTCTCCCAATTACGGTTTTTATTGTTTATTTATTTTGAGCTTAAAATTGGGTTTGTGCCTACAAACCCCAAACTCTTTCTTCATCCCTCTTTCTTTTGGGTTTCACATCACCACTAAGGTGTGAAGAGGTTTCTTCAAGCCTTTCCTTTTAAAAGGCTTGTGTCATAGGTGAGCTATCCTTCACCTGTAAGAAGGATAGTGGGTTCTTGCTAAACCATTAAAAGCAAGTGGGTTCTTGCTAAACCACAAAAAGCAAGCTGTAATAGGTTCTAGTGCTACCTCAAAGCCTAGTGGGTTTCTTGCTAAAACCATTGAAAAGCAAGCGGTAGGAATCTCTCAACGGTTGAGTTGGGAGCGGAGACGTAGGCCGGGTTTTGGCCGAACTCCGTTATCAATTTCTTGTGTGATTGCCTCTTTATTTCCGCTGCATTTCAACTTTGATTTTAATTTGTTAATCATTTTTTAAAGGCAATTCACCCCCCCTCTTTCCATCATTCCCTTGTTTGCCTCCGCCCAACAATTGGTATCAGAGGGAGTATTTGAATAATTCCTTAACCGGTTTCAAATTAAAGATCCTATTTTTTTTTGATGGCTTCTACCGCTTCTTCCTCTCAATCCCCCGAAGGACATTCTTTGGATCGTGCTCCATTCTTTGATGGAGCCGATTATACTTTTTGGAAAACCCGCATGACCACATTTCTTAAAAGCATTGGTTATCCAATTTTTAGAATTGTTATGCATGGTTTTACCCTCACTTCTTCCGATGAGTCTAAATGGACCCCCGTAGACATTGCAAATTTTGAGCTTGATGGCAAAGCCATGAATGCTCTTCATTGTGGCTTAGACCGTAATATATTTAATCGTATTTCTTCTTGCACATCTTCTCATGATATTTGGAAGCTTTTAGAACTTACCCATGAAGGCACTAAGAAGGCTCAAAAGCAAGAACCCGACAACAAGCAAGAACCAGATGAAAAATCCGTGCCCAATTGCCCACTCCACAAGAAAAGGGCCAAGAAAAAGGAGAAGAAGAAGGCTTCAAAGGCAACATGGAGTGATAGCTCCACCTCTTCATTCTCCTCCTTCTCCTCGAGCGACCAAGGTAAAAAATGCCTAATGGAAAATCATGAGGTATCATCTTCCGACTCTTCTTCCTCGTCTTCTAGTTCTTCAAATTCTTTCAATCATTTGTCATATGAAGAACTTCAACACGTTAGAGATCAATTAGAAAATGGTTTTCATGAACTTTCTTCAAAATTTGTTTCTTTGAAAAAGAATTTCAAAAAGCTTTCCTCCGAAAAAGACCAACTTCTCAAAGAGAAGGAGGAACTCTCCCTAAAAATCCAAAATTTCCCAAATGTTGATTCTTTGGAATCAACCATCAAAGACCTAAGGGAATCCCTAGCCAAGTTCACCCAAGGTGAACAAAATTTGAACAATTTTCTTGGTTCCCAACGAATTTCAAGAACCACCCAAGGGCTAGGATACACCAACCAACCCTCCTCCTCCCATGCTCCCACTGTTTTTGTAAGGGGGAGCTCTAGTTTTAAATTTTGTAATTATTGCAAGAAAACCGGGCACCTTATTTATGAATGTAATTGTAAAAACGCCCGGTATGGTCAACCCAAAAGTTTTTTCTTTTCGGACGAATTTTATAGGAGAAGACCCGCTATGAGACAAGTTTGGATTGAAAAATCTCTTTTGGCGAGTCTCTCCGGACCTAAAATTGTTTCTTTTCAAAATCCCTCTCCCCGGTGACTTTTTGTTTTTATTTAGGGGGAGTTAGGTTTGTTTAAGTCTTTTTTGAGTTCATTTCAAATTTTCATTTCTATTTTGATTCAAAACTTTCAATTCAAACTGTTATTCAATTTTTTCAATTCAATTTTCATTTTAAAATTTTCAACAATTGGTATTATTTTCAATTGGTTTAAAATCTTGATTTTCAATTTTCCCTCAATCAAGTTTTATGCCCCACGCTATTTTGATAATCACAAAGGGGGAGAAATTTCTTGATTGATTGGGGGAGAATCCTTTTCATCATGCTTAGCATTTCCTTTCAATTTCAGTATTTTACATTAATTGTTTTGGTGATTGTGATCATCAAAATAGGGGGAGATTGTTGTACCTCTCGTTCCCCTCGTTGTATGATTTTCATGATCACAATCACCTTATTATTTGTCTAACCTTGTTTTTAAGTGTTGTGGATGATAGGCAAAAGATTTCCAAAGGATTGGCCCAAGAAAGCTGGCAAAAATGGACTGAATTGCAGTCCACCGGCCAACCGGTGTGATAGCACCGGCCAGCCGGTGGACCTGGCAGAGGCATTGCCCACTGCCAGGTTCCACCGGTCAGCCGGTGGCTCTGTCACCGGCCAGCCGGTGGCATCCAGTCGAACAGTGAGACCTACTGTCTCACCACCGGCCAGCCGGTGGCTCTGGCACCGGTCAGCCGGTGGCTCCTGGGCAGAAGCTCTCTCCACATTCCATTGCACCGGCCAGCCGGTGGAGCTATACCGGCCAGCCGGTAGCCCAGTCAAACTAGCCGTTGGCTTTGACCAGTCAACCCTCTTTTGGCCTCCAACGGCTCCGAAGACCTCTACAACGGCTCCGAAGGCCCCCAATGGGTTCCATGCCTATAAATAAAGGCTGAGGAAGCCCCGGACACCAACCGGAACTTCACCCAAGCCACCGGACACCAACCGGAACTTCACCCAATCCACCGGACACATTGTTGATCATTTTGGCGAACCTCCGACGGATTTCCTCAAGGAACCCAACGTGCTCCAATCCAATTCCACATCCAAGAGCATCATCAAAGAAGCTTGGAAGCGGCCTTCAACATCTCCAATCAATCAAAGGCGCCCAAGGCTTCTCCCAATTATGGTTTTTATTGTTTATTTATTTTGAGCTTAAAATTGGGTTTGTGCCTACAAACCCCAAACTCTTTCTTCATCCCTCTTTCTTTTGGGTTTCACATCACCACTAAGGTGTGAAGAGGTTTCTTCAAGCCTTTCCTTTTAAAAGGCTTGTGTCATAGGTGAGCTATCCTTCACCTGTAAGAAGGATAGTGGGTTCTTTCTAAACCATTAAAAGCAAGTGGGTTCTTTCTAAACCACAAAAAGCAAGCTGTAATAGGTTCTAGTGCTACCTCAAAGCCTAGTGGGTTTCTTGCTAAAACCATTGAAAAGAAAGCGGTAGGAATCTCTCAACGGTTGAGTTGGGAGCGGAGACGTAGGCCGGGTTTTGGCCGAACTCCGTTATCAATTTCTTGTGTGATTGCCTCTTTATTTCCGCTGCATTTCAACTTTGATTTTAATTTGTTAATCATTTTTTTAAAGGCAATTCACCCCCCCTCTTGCCATCATTCCCTTGTTTGCCTCCGCCCAACACCTATATCTCCCTCCAATGCATTGGGTAAAGATTTATATCTCATGAGATAGACATGGCTGGAACGGTAAGTTAATCCGGTTCAGTGTTACAAGACTGAAACGAGGAGTGAACTCGATTCAGAAAGGGACTTTGTCCACTAAGATGGTCTTGGCAACAATGCCTTGGCTACTATGGAAATCATTACATGTGCTTAAGGGATGCCACAATTACATGTTTTATTCCCATGCTATTTTATCATGGTTTATGTTTCAATATGATCTATGCCTTATGTACTTCCATGTTTTATGTCGTTGCTCAAGATTTTTAATGTTCATGTTTTTTTTAAGTTCAAATGTATATGGTGTGTTTTATTTTATCCATGCTTACCCTTACTGAGCATTTGAGCTCACCCTTTTTATGTTTTCTTTTCCCCAGGATATAAAGAAAGGTTTTAGGTAAGAAAAAAGGGAATATCTTTATGGGAGATGTTGAAGATCTTTCACCATGATTAAAAGATTACGTTCCAAGTTTCCAAAGACACTAAACTATTACGGTCCTTTTGTGTCTGTTTTTGTTATGTATTAAGTATTCCGCTAAAGTAATGTAATGTCCATGTACGTCAAGCTTTGGGTCTCTACAGTTGGTATCAAAGGAAAGGTTTAGTCAACCTTTGGAAACTAGGATGTGAAAACGTTAGTGAGATCCCTAGAGATATTTATAAGGTATGTCTAGGGATATCCCTAAGGATAAGTATATGTATAGGATATAGTCCTAGAACTATGGTAACGATCATAGAATTTAACCTAAGATGTTAGATATTGAGGGTACTTCCCCTTTACTATGTTGTTTTCCCTAGCATGATTTTTCCTCTCACACTATTCTTTTTGGGTTTTAGAAAATGGCTGGAAACAGGAAGATTCACGATAATGGAGGATATGACGGACAATGGAATGATATTCTTCATGAGCAACCAAATGAAACGAGATTTGGAAGTCCAAACAGCATTATTATGCCTAATCAGAAATCTCATAATATGATCAATAATCTCAACTTTGGTAAGTTTCCCAACTCATATAATAAGAGAAAGATGGAGTTTCATGATGATCATAGAGGAAAGAAAGTTCAATTTCCCTCATGTAAATCATGTGGGAAGAGGTATCAGGGAGATTGTTTCAAAGGAACTGGAAGATGCTTTGGGTGTGGAAAAGAAGGACACAAAGCCAGTAAGTGCAAAGGAAAATGTTCAGTTAACACCATGGACAAGGATAATGGTATTGCTACGACATCAACAATGATTAGATGTTTTAAATGTGGAATGTATGGGCATTATACAAACCAATGACCTAAGGGAAATTATCATGAAGAGAATCAATACGGTCGTATGGGTAGTATTTATGTTGATGATGATGAAGAGACTACAAATGATATGTGAGATGAAAGAATTGTTGAAGCTCGGTCAATGGTTTAAGAAGGTAGTGGAATGATTACATGTTTATCAAGTGTAATGTTGTATAAGTAATCTAATGGTACTATGGAATAAAGAGACATGTAAGGATTGTTACACTGTTGTCTTTCCTTGAGTTTTGTAAGTGTATGATTAATGGTACCAGTATCCATGAAAGGTTATTCAGATATTTTTGGAATGTAGATGATATGCACATAATGAAGGGATAAGGAGAAAATTAAATGTTTGATAGTATTCATGAGCTCATGACTGATATAAGGAGAAGGTTATATCATGGTTTGAGTATATAGATTTTTTGGATTTTGGTATGAGGAAAGAGTTAACTTTTGACAACATTCATGTTTTTACTAAGGTTTAATGGGTATTCATTTTTCAAGAGAATACATGATTAAGGTATTCACAGGATTGGAATGTGACCAACAAGATATATGGGAGATAAATGATGGTATTCACATTCTTGGTTGATGACATTTCAAGTAATCGTTTTCTTTATACTATGAGCTTAGACCGAAGTATTTTAGATAAGACTAAAGATTGGAATGGATTATGTTGGACATAAGTTAGTATTGTTTAAGGATAGAACTTTTTTTTTGATATTATTAATGAGATGTTATAGTAAAATAGCTTTAGAAAAAGGACAACCTGTAGGACGGGCGACAACCCATCGTATCGGACAAGGCTGTGGGAATCGAACCCACAACCAAAGTGCGACTGAACTTTATCGCCTACCACTGGCCTACAGGAAGTCCCTGGTTAGTAGAAACTAGTTTTATTTTATTAAGCGGTATGATATATGAAGTATAAGTTCATTTTTGGAACCATATATGATTAATCTAACCATAAGATGGACTTATAACTTTTACTAACCTTTTGTTTGAAAGAGATGGAATGACCCATCATTCTATCACATGATCTTCTAACACATCACGAATAACAAATTCAACTTCATTTCTTTAAGGGATGAAGTGGAAATTGTTCAATTCATGAACAACAGTGAGATTTTACCAAAATCATGCAAGTATTTCTTTTAATTCATCAACTTTAGGGAAATGATCTTGAAAACCAAAAATGTTGTCCTAGTTCCCTTATATCCGATGAATCAGATGGTACCTTAGATCATCACAAATAAATAGCTTTGTGATTGTTGGATTTTTTATAGCCATGTTCTCTACCTCTCTCCATCAGAACTTAATGGTTAGATTTATCTTCCATATCCATATTTTCACTTATGTTATCCTACGTGGAAACCCAGTGATGAGTTAATTTGGGTAACCGCTACATTTCATACTTTAGTTTTTAAAGCCATGTTTTGGTATTCCTTTTTACGATGTGGGTTTCTATTAAACAAACTTTTGAGTAGTAAACCATTTATAACCCCGACGAATTTCGAGGGCGAAATTCATTTTAAGGGGGGTAGAATGTAACACCACGAGATTTTATGAAAAATATTCTTTTAATTTCATTAATTTCTTGTGTTGTATACTACACCAAGATTACCTTGCACTATATGCAACACCGTATTAGCTTGCAGTATATGCAACACTATTCTTGGATCGTCTTACACACAATTTTGATAATAGTTATTCTACGCAACATTGAGTATATATATATATATATATATTCAATGTATAAATGAAATATGGTTGGATTATGTTATACGAAACAATGAAGCATTCTTGCAGAACATGAAACCCTGACTTGGCTTGCATTACACGCAATCACAACCTTCCTCGATAGCGTGTGTTGTACGCAATATCGGGTTTTACTAAACAACGATATATTATTATAATATTATTATGAACTAGCCGTTATGAATATTATTAACTAAATTTTGAATTTTATAACATTATTATTCATCTTACACATTTTCTAGAACATGGTATAAGAACAAAATAAATTTTTCGGGTAAAATAAGTATTTTTCAAAAAATGCAGTTTTGCCGCCTTTTGATGGCGCACCCACTTTAAATCTAGTTTTTGACATGTTTATAAGTTCAATTTGACAAAATAAAATTCTTCTTTGGAATCATGAAATAAAAATTTACTTTGGATAATTTTTTCATATTATTCTGGTAACTTTCATATTTTGATGAATAGTAAAAACACGCTATATTTTAATTAAAAACAACTTTTTTCATCGCAATACTTTATATGGTTAAATTATAATATTGAATGGTTTTAAAGTATAAATAGAATATATTTTTACCATTTAATATAATGTATGTCATTATCATTGATTTTACATTAAATTCGTAGGTTAAATCAATTCAATCTTTTGCAATGTTTTAAAGAAAAACCCGTTTTCTTTCAACAACAAGATTAATTTTAATTTAATTTCTAAAACTTTTGTGTATTGACTTTGGAAAAATGGATTCTATATTTGGAATCATTGGGTCCAAATTATGTTAATAAGCTACTTTTTATTTTTGGGATTTATGAATAGTAACTACGGTAAATTTTATTTACCATAGTTAAAGGTAAATCGGGAAATTAAGGGTAAATATAATATTATAAAATTACCCTAACACATGCCAAAATTCTATTGGATGAATAAAAGTAGACCCATATAACCTAAGGGTAAGATTAGATTCATTTTATAGACTTTTGACCATGAAAATAATTTAATTATTATTAAAACCAAAGAAAGTGACAACATGTCACTCTCTTAAATATTATAAGTATAATAATTTTAATTTAGTGATAAACATCATAAAACTTCGAACATGAATAGTCTCCAGAAATCTAATAAAATTATCTACATCAGGATAATTTATTTAGAATTTTTAGGGATTAAATAATTGTCATTAATGGTGATGCATTAATGATACATAAATTAATTATTAAGTGGAAAATAAGTAATATAGTTTTTATTGAAATAATAATACCCATTAAAAGGACCACAAACCTGACCAAAACTTATTATTATTGTATATCTACACCTTAATCATCTAATAACCTAATATATAACCGTTTTGAGCCTTATAAAAGTGATTATGACACTTATATTATTTTATTTTAAATGATGCCAAATTTGTCACCTTCATAATTTAATAAATATAACAATTTAAATATTGTGATTTTAAGATGATAAATTCGAGTAAAAGTATTATTGTGAAAGTTAATAGATTTATCTTCATCATAGGAGTTTATTTTTAATTTTTATGCAACAAATCTGTATATTAAATAATTATACAAAAATGTTGTAGTAATTATTTTATTAAGAGATAAACCAAATAAATGGTTTTAAAAATAATAAAATAAATATTATATGAACTATTTAATGTGATCCAATAATTTTATAGATACATATGACCTTTTATGAATCTATTAATGCTTTTAGTTTGAACATATCTTCTGTATATATTTTATTTAAATTCAAATAAATGAATAGTGTCAAAATTGACACTATTGTTATTTTATAAAAATAACATATTATAAAATTGTTTAAAAATCACAAAAATATTTAAAAATTATAAATTTAAATTTATATGGTCTATAATGTTATAAAGTAAACAATTATGGGAAATTCACAAAAAATAAGTAATTATTTGTTATAATTTAAAATTTAGAAATTTATTACCACAAATAAACTTAAATAGATTAAATAAGGATAAATCAAAATGATAAGGTTTAAAATAAGACCCAAACATGTCTAAATTTTATTGTTTGATGATATTACAACCCTATATCATCTAATATTATATTATGAGTCATTTTTAGAGGTTTTTAAGTGGGGTTAGATTTATTATAAATTAATATTTTTAAGAATTCCAAAGGTGCCCCTCTCCTCCCTTATAAAAGGGCACCTACTCCCTCTTTTCCACACACCACTTTGAGCCTTCAAGATCGGCCAAACCCTGCCCAATTATCTTCTCCACTTACCTAGAAACATCCTAGAGGTCCTGGTATTCTTCAAAGACCAATTTTAGTGCCCTAAGAGGAGGTCTCAAAGAGGCGCTTCAAAGAAGAGGTAATTTCTGTTACCGACTCTTTCACCTTTATTTCTTCTTCCACTTCTTCGTCTTAGGTTGTTTCATTATGAAGTAATAACATCAGTATAAATAATATATTGATATGTTATTATAAGTATGAAAAAACCCTATTTCACCATCTATCCATCCTACGGAAAATGAAATCACCGCGCGTGCGTACGTACGGAATACCGTCTCGACGCCGTGGTATAATCTATTTTCCACCACCACCTTACTTGGATGGGTATAATGGTGTAAATAATAGATATATATGATTATTGTAAAGTGATATTGATTCTTTAATAGTATACATACACTCCAATAAAATTCCACGATCATGGGAACGATATCATCGCTCGTGCGTACGTACGGAATACCGTCTCCACGACGCGATGAGTTTCATTCTCAATGATTAACCATTCATAAATTATTATAAAGTATATATAATAAGTAATCATGAAATATATGAAATAATAATGATACTAGATTTATATATATATATATGTATGTCATCCAATTAATTCCATTCAATTCAATGAGGAAACGAAAACAACGTTCATGTGTACGTACGACCTACCGTCTCCATGAACAATGTATTTCTTTCCATTTATAGATATATTATATATATGTATATTCTGAATATATATTATATATAAATCATGTTTTACATTCTGGATGTAAGTAATCATGATCTAAGTAATCATATGAATAATTACAAGTCAAAACACAGACGACAAATGAAACGATTTTACCCAAAACGCTCTTTAACATGGAATTTACAAAAGAACGGGTAATATAAAGTCATAAGTGAACCATATATGATATCATAACAATTAATATTATTATGTAATAAGTCAATAACATTATTTAAATCATTATACAGGAGGTTTAGATATGTACGAAGTATATCAGACTTAAGGTAAGGGATAATTTTGCAAATCTCATTTTTATCCGAGATTGCTTATTCGTAAGTATTTACTAGGGTTATTTCTATCATCCATGTACATGTTTTATAAAAGTGTTTTCATGTATGTTTAAAGTCCTTTTTAACCATTTTTGAATTTTACTACATGGTGTGTAAGGAATATTTCTTTTGTTTACGTTACGAGGTACTTTTTGACTTTTCCGGCAAAAGTACGAAAAGAATGTTTTTTTAACTTATACAGAACGAATGGATTTTTACGGTTTAATAAAGCCTTATTTTCATGAAGATTCCTCCAAAATATTTCATGACTATTTTCAACAAAATCCGTTTCTTTTAAAATTGAATGACATTTTGTGAAAATAAAATTATTTTGAAGAGTAAAGGATATTTTCCTCAAGAGTTCATTTCAAGTGTTTTATCAAAACCATTTTTCTTCTAAGATGACATTATTTCATATGTGTATGTTTCAAGTAACATGTCTCTATGATTTACATGGTTTCAATTTTATTATTATGAAATGATATCCATTTATTTTATATGGATTATGTGATGATGGGATGATGTTTATGAAACCAATTTTATTTATTGGGTTATTATGAATGATGTATGTTTATTTTGTGGCACAAGTAAGAATGATTTCATTATGAGATGGGTGGGACCTATATCTCCCTACAATGCATTGGGTAAAGATTTATATCTCATGAGATAGACATGTCTGGAACAGTAAGTTAATCCGGTTCAGTGTTACAGGACTGAAACGAGGAGTGAACTCGATTCAGAAAGGGACTTTGTCCACTAAGATGGTCTTGGCAGCAATGCCTTGGCTACTATGGAAATCATTACATGTGCTTAAGGGATTCCAAAATTACATGTTTTATTCCCATGATATTTTATCATGGTTTATGTTCCAATATGATCTATGCCTTATGTACTTCCATGTTTTATGTCGTTGCTCAAGATTTTTAATGTTCATGCTTTTTTTAAGTTCAAATATATATGGTATGTTTTATTTTATCCATGCTTACCCTTACTGAGCATTTGAGCTCACCCTTTTTATGTTTTCTTTTCCCCAGGATATAAAGAAAGGTTTTAGGTAAGAAAAAAAGGAAGATCTTTATGGGAGATGTTGAAGATCTTTCACCACTATAAGAAGATTACGTTCCAAGTTTCCAAAGACACTAAACTATTACAGTCCTTTTGTGTCTGTTTTTGTTATGTATTAAGTATTCCGCTAAAGTAATGTAATTTCCATGTACGTCAAGCTTTGGGTCTCTACAGTTCTAAACCAATAATATCATTATTCCCCAAATAAAAAATGGCCTATTATACCATTTTTATTAACCCAACCTAGAACGCCATCCAAACTAGTACCTGGACCAGCCTGCCACTGACCTTAGGGGAATTCCTGATCCCCACAGGCTAGAAAAAAGTATCGGGGCATCAAATATATACAAAGGGAATCACTTTTACCTTAAATTAGAGTTAAATCATAATAAAATTTATTTCAAAAATTCATCATGACCCACCCGTAAGTTGGGAATCCATACCAAAATTATATAATTAGAAATAAATAAATATATAGGAAAAAAATGCACAAATAAACTCTTGACTCACCCTATAAATTCCCTCCCCTATAGAAAATCCACCAACAATGATTATCCTCGGCCATAAAAAAAGTAGTACACATCCAACCATAAAAAGCAGTAAAATGCCTATGTGTCTAAGGTAAATAATTTAAAGTGACACACATCAAATATTATAAGAATTTATGGTAGGTATTACAAAATCATGTAATAAGAACACTTGTAAGAATGCAATAAAATAAAACTAACCTCAATTCCCAAATCAATAAATGATCTAATAAGAGAAATTGAAAGTCGATGATGAACCATAAAATGAGATATAATATAGGTGTGAGAACATAAACACTCGTTAGGCCACCAAACACCTTTAAAATAGCCTTACCTTTAATTTTAAATCCATTTCGAACAAGTTTTAAATACTATTTAAAAATTGGTTTTCATTTTTTTTCTTAAATGAAAATAATCACTTCAAAAAAATTTCTAAACCTAAGTAGTTTTAAACCAAAACACCCATTTTCAAGCCACTTTGAAAATCTAGGATAAAATAATTTATTTAGAATGGTTTCGTAAACCATTTTAAAAACCATTTTAAATAAAACAAAACAAACACATAAGATAGATCACATTATTACATAGGAACCACAAGTTAAGAAGTAGATAATAAAAGTAAGAAATATAAAGCAACCTCAATAAATATAAGCAAAGAGAAGAATAATCAAGAACAATATATGAATCCCCTACAACAACTACCAGTCAAAGTTCAAGTTTCATGGGTTATCCCCTTAGTTATAGCATACATGATTCTAAATAATGAAAAAATTCCCTAGGCCAACACCACAATATTATCTTGTCCTGATAGTCTTATCAATTAATTTGGTCTTATAAACCATCTTTAAAGCACATCACTTCTAAGACTACTTGAAAAATCTCTATATATCACCTAAGCTATCCATTCACCTAACCTTAGTTAGAACATAACCCACACTAAGGCATACACATCCATCAAATCCTAACAGATAATTCATCCTCCCACCAAAAAACCCTCAACTACAACACTCAATAATTTCCAAGCAAGCATTACCCCTAAAAGGGAAATCAAGATCAAAGAAATAATCAAGGGGATATAGTGGGTTTCGCATACACAAGAGATGTTGAAATCATTTTGTAAAGACCCGGAAATTTCAAGGAAATTTTTTTCTTAATTTTATTTGGAATTTTACAGGAACGCAGTTTCTGACGGCGCCTGATTCCGAGGCCCGGTGTGCCCGGAATCATTTTCTGAAGTTTGGCTCGGGTACGTTCAGTGAACGGACGAGCGAGTTTTTCTAACTTTTGAACTGGTGCTCGGAATCAAATTCCGAGGGCACTGATGAAACCGCAGCGCCGGTAATTTCTTAAGAACACCTGATCCGGAGTTGCGTTTTCACGTGAGTAGATGATAAAAATTGTGGAAGTTAATTTTATAATTTAACTACAATTTTTATTTTCTTTTAGTGGTTTAAGGCTTTGGGTGGAAGTTGGGTAACTACCCAACTTCCCAAGAGAGGTTATGAGGGTGGAGGGGCCCACACGAACCCCACCCCTTCATATTATTCAACCCCCCTCAACTCACCATTATCTTTTGTTAACTTAAACATTAATAACTTATGTTATTAATTAAGTGAGTTAAGTGTGGATATTTGAATTTTAAACTCTTGAAATTCAAATGTTATGTGATGTTAATAAAACAAGAGGTAAGCTTATTTTATTTTGGGGTTGGAACCTTTGTTGCTTGAGAGGTTTGGGGAGAAAAGCTAAGGAAAGCTAGAGTTCTTCATCTTCTTCGTCGAAGAACACGAAGAACGCAAAGAACGCATCGAACTTCGTCGAAGAACGCCGAGTCCTCAGAGACTGACTACGCGACACCGTTTACCGCGACGGTTCTTCCACGACGTCTTCTTCCGCAACGTCTCCTTCCGCGACATCTCTTCCCGCGATGAATCCTCGTTCGACGAACCTCCGTTCAAGCAACGTCGAGGTAGGGAATTGTTTTGTGAATATTAATAAACCCTATGTTACTTACTTCTAAATCAAAGAACGCGGATCAACTAAACATCAAGTTGATCCGCAAAGAATATGTTGCGGGTTGAGAATTCTTGTTTGCGGGAAAACTGTAGGGGTTTATTTATTTAATTTGTTCATGGTTATTACCTTGACGTTATTCATGAAATATGACCAATTGCTATCAATTAACGAGAGGGGGCCGGACCGCACAAACACGGCCGACCCTCCTCCTTATCCATGTTGGTTTATTTTGTGGATTGAAACGGGAATAGTGCGGTGCCGTCGCATTGCGCGAAATCGTGCGGCAAGGAATGCGCGACGTCGTCGCGCCACGCCATGAAAACGAACAAGGATGCGACGCCGTCGCGCCGCGTCGGAGAAACCCGAAGACATCCGCAGACGGAGTCGGGCCACGACGAAGGGGCGCGACGCCATCGCATCGCGCTGGAGAACCACGAGGACGACACGATTTTGTTATTTGAGGTACGGATTGGAGGGCGACGACAAACGTGGTCACAAGGTAATTTTGAGGCCTCTGCAGTGAAGGTCGGGTCCCGGGAGGGCTTTTGGTGAAGACCACAGGCGAATAAGACCATCGGAGTGTGTCCGGTGGTCCGCGGAAGCCCCTACCGGCGCGCCACGCCGGTGCGGCGGCGCCGGTGGTTGGGGGCGGCGGCGCCCGGAGCGCCGCCGAAAGAATCCGCCGCGGCTGAAGCCGCGGCGGCAGAGCGCGGTCCCCCGACCGTGCGGGACCGGAGGGGAGCGGCGGGACGTGGCCGGCTACTGCGTCCACTGGCACGGGTGGGCCCAACCGCGGGGCCACGACTCTTCACGCGGGGGCAGCCCCCCCCCGCCCCCGCACGATTCGGCCATTCGACCGAACCCCCGGCCGAGCCGGGCCGACTTGGGCAGACCGGACCGAACCACGCCCAGTCGGGCCGGGCCGTGCCGGCCGGGTCAGAACCGGGTCGGGTTGACCCGGTTCGGGCTGACCCAGGGGGTCTCGGGCCGAGTCGGTCCGGGCCCGAAACCCCCGTTTTCGGATCACTTTCGGTCAAATGCCCATATCTTGGGCTACGGACCTCTGATCGACGCACCGTTAGCGGTGATGTGATCCTTGGACCGAGACGGTCGTTTTGACATATCGCAATCAAGGTTTCGAATACTTTGGGTTCAGCCGGGTTGGTTCGTGCACAGAACCAACCGGGCCCTCGGAGCGAAAACGCTCATAACTTGAACTCCGGACGTCCGATTGACGTGCCGTCGACTTTGATGGATTCCTCTATGTGAGACAGATCTTTTGGATTACACCGCTTGAGGTTCGGATGCTATCGGAGTGCGGTCGGGTTGGTTCGCTCATGAAACTAACCGGGCCCCTGGAATGAAAAAGCCAATAACTCACAGACCGGATGTCCGATTGACGCACCGTCTGTCTCTTTGAATTCCTCTTGATGAGACGGAACTTTTGGAATTCCTCGCCCGAGTTTTGGTTTCTGTTGGATAGTGGCTGGGTTGGATTGTACCCGAAATCCAACGGGGCCCTTGGAACGGAAAAGCTGATATCTTTCAGACTGGACGTCCATTTGACGAACCGTCAGCGGCGTTGGTGATCACGTTGAGAAACGGTCCCTATGAGTATACCCTATGAGAGTTCGGGGTACAGTTGAGATATGGCCGGGTTGGTTCGCTCATGAAACCAACCGGGCCCCTGGGATGAAAAGGCTAATAACTCACAGACCGGGCGTCCGATTGACGCGCCGACTGTTGCGTTGAGACCCCTATGACGAGGCGGTCCTTTGAGATACTTCTTCATGGGACTTTGAGATACTTGGAGTATCTAACTATAGCTCATGGAGCGGACCCTCCCGTAGACGAGAGTGCAGAGTACGGAGACCATGTAGCCGACTGAGACCTGACGACTGCTTGACCGACTCGACTTGGAGTGAGTCGACTAGCCCAGTGGACGAAGCACTACTTTGTTTGGGTGCAGACCCATGGCGGATAGAGCACTACCTGTGTGACAGTTCAGACCCATGGTACTCGTCCGGAGAGTACCTCAGCAGGCTACTAGGGTGTGTGCACTACTGTGTTTGGGTGACATACCTTGGCGGGAAGCACTGCTGTGTTTGGGTGGCTGACCCGCGGTACTCGACAGGAGGAGTACCTCAGTAGTCTTAGGTTAGTGAGCAGTACCTCGGAGTCGTGACAGGACCACTGTACACTCCAGAGACGGGGCTCTTCAGCAGTTACGGTTTCGATAATGAAAATCCTGGTTTGAGCTGAGACTTTTGACCTTTGTGTTTACCTCATGATTGAGATGAGTCACTTGATAACTTAGGTATATGTATGGGCATATACCTGGGTAATGGTTATCCGTTAATTTCATGATCTTTGTGTTTTCCTCATGATTGAGATGGGTTACTTGATAACTTAGGTATATGCATGGCATATACCTAAGTAGAAGTTATCTGTTGAGATCTTCTTTGTGGTTATCCATGTTGGTTTTAGTGAGAACTTGAGGGTCTTGGGGTCCCTACTGAGTATCGTTATACTCACCCCTGCACGGTCTATGCCCGCACCTCGTTGTGTTGGTTATAGACGATGGGCAGTGCTGACGGAGGCCGAGTGTTCGGGGACTGGACGGTACCCGGAGGTGGACTACACGACGAGTCAGTATCCGGAGGTGGACTTCACGGCGAGACGACACTCGGAGGAGGTTGACGGGCGAGAGCGTTGTGGAGGCTATCTGTACCTACCCTTCAGGTATGATCCGAGGAGGATGACCCAAGAGCCGCTTCCGTTCTTCCAGCTGTTGTCTTTTTCTGTTGTACTTTGTTTAGTTGTTGTTGTACTTTCATTTGGGTTTGTATTCTGGCCCATTTACCTTTCACCACTTCCCTTTGTACTTAGTGTTTTACTTACGCTTGTACTCTGTGGTGTTTTGTTTACTTTTATAAATGCAATGCCTTCCCAGTTATCGGGATTTACACCTTTGGTGCTAGTCGCCAGCCCCTGGCCTATGGAAGGCGGGCTTGGGGTAGTCACGGTACGGGCCCCGAGGACGGGTCGTGACAAATTGGTATCAGAGGAGTCAGTTCTACCACAGAACTAATAACTCTGATATTTTTTTTCTTTCTGTGAAGCAATAGTGTTAAGAGTACCGAGTGCAGTTTTCAGTTCAGGGAGTCCAGTGTTGGTGCGGGCGGCCGACGTATCCATACACTAGGACCCTGACAACTGATTTCCGACTTTGTGCACGAAAACACTGATTGCGTGTGTGTTTCCAGAAGTTTTTAAATGTCAGATCAAACCAGGTCAGCTCACCAGGTATAATCGTTTGACCGTGACACGTTGTTTCTTTCAGGATGCCTTTTCTCGGACGACCGGCTAGAGCCCAGAGGGAAGTGCATACTGACAGCCTATCGAGTGATAAGGCTTCAGTACAGGGCCTTCTTGCAGTTGAGGCACCATCGGAGGCCCCAGCGGTACTACCATACGTTGGGCCACTGATGCCACCAGTCCCAGCAGTATGCGATGCACACCACTTGAGCGCGCTGCACGAGTTCCAGCGCTAGAGGCCACCCAGGTTCTGGGGAGAGACAGACCCGCAGGCGGCTGAGGATTGGTTGGAGGCTGTGGTGAGAGTCTTCAGGTTAGTGGGGACGCCTGCAGACTTCATGGTGATCTTTGCTGCCAACCTTCTTCAGGCAGTAACAGGCAGGTGGTGGAGCCACTTGTTTCAATTTTGCGACGGGATGACCTTTACATGGGAAGACTTCAAGACTTTCTTCAGGATGGAGTTTGTGCCAGTAGCTCTACACCCCGAGCGTGTTCAGGAGATGCTGCCTTTGCCGCATGTTTTTCGATCAGTAGCCGAGTCATCTGTGGGCAATAGAAAGATGATGCAGAGGTCCAGGAGGACCAGACCAGCAGATGGGCAATATCATGTTTTAGGATCGGTGGTGCAGGGCACCCGGGGTGGGGTCAGAGCCAGGCGTACCAGAAACGGATAGTGTTACTCCTGCGGTAGGAAGGGTCACCTGGCACGTGACTGTCCGACTCCTTGTACAGTTGATCCGCAGGCTTTGGAGGAGCCACCGAGGTAGAAGTAGCGGTGGGTGCTTGAGCAACAGCCGAGCAGTGGACAAGGCAGTAGAGGTCTGGGAGCAGGTGGACAGGAGCGAAACTAGTGGATACGTCCCTTATACTTCTAGTTCCATGTTTCTGTTGTATTCGTGTCTTTGTACTATGAGCTACAATAATAAAAAGACACTTATCTTTGAGATGTTTGCTTTCTTGTCCTTTGTTTGGTTTATACTGAGTGGTCCTGGTTAAGACTGTTGACTTGACCCTCACTTTCGAGTTTTCTACTGGAGGAGACCCAATGACCTCACACTAATGCCGACAGTGTGACTCGACCCTTGGAGACGAGAGTGACAGTTGGATCTCTTGGTAGTAACGTCGAGGTCTTACGACGTCACCCATGGCATGAATACATCATTCATAACAGGATTGACTATATTAGGAAATGGGCGTGGTTTATCCAGGGGATGAGACCGAGTTTATCTTTTCGGCAAAGGAGAAATTTTAGCAGCTCTTTCAGATCGTAGGCAAGGAAGGTGTAGATCGTCCAGGAGCGGATGAAGAATGCACAGTGCAGTAAGAAACAGGAAACTAGCACTAGTCTTAGAGACTCGGGCATGTTAAATGTTTCCATAAGAAGAATCTTTAAGGATAGATGAGTCTGCGAAGCAACATACGTGGAGGCAGAGCTAGGAGAGCAGCATGAGGTGATGTACATCTTAACATGCTACAACCACCCGCCTTAGTTATCCCCGCCAGGATCAGGGAGCTGGAGGGCATAGGAAGAGAGTAGCTGCATGCGGTCAGGGAGAGTGACCCAATGGCTCTAAAAATGATTCAAGGGACAGTCTGTGTCCACTACTAGCTGCTGTAGTAACAGACGTCAATATGAATCATTCCTTGCTTTCACGAATCTTGTTCCAGACCTAGACTTTTCGGTAAGCCGTGGACTTAACCCTCACATCTAGAGATACCTTGGGAGGAGACTCGATAATCACACTTACGCCGATGGTGTGGTGAGACCCTCGAGGTGAGAGTTTCGGTTGGAATCTCTTGGTGGCAGCGTCGAGGCCTTACGACGTTAGTTTGAGTATGGAATGGGCAATAACTGTTCATACTCAAATTGACGGTTTTAGGCGAACTTCGGGATGGGTTTTCCTTGGTCGGCGAAAAAGGAAACCCCATGCAGCGCAGGGTAACTCTTGCACAGGAGGGTGCGACCGATCACTCTTGAGTCAGTCAACCTTACCCTCGTGGTAGCAGTCATTTTGAGTTCCAGTTCTAACAGGAATTAGAGACCTATAGAGTTTGAGGATGATGATCACGTCCTTATATGGGTCTCACCTCGACGAAGTTTACGGAGATGTGGCCAAGGTGGCAAGTTATCTCCAAGGTTCAGCGGACCTTCTTAGGTCCTCAGCTGGGTAGGCGGGGTGGTTAATCGCTTGACCCATCCACCTCAGTTGCACAAGGTGCACGACGAATTCAACGTATCTCAACTGAGGAGATACGTGCTCGACCCTTCGCATATCATCGACCATGGGGAGATGGACTTTTTCGATGGGGTGACTTTCACGGAGGTTCCAATGGAAATCGAGGATCGTCAGGAGCGGATCCTATGAGGATGGACGATTCCTCGGGTGCACTTTCTCTAGCAGTACGGGAACCTCCAGGTAAGCACATGGGAGCGGAAGGCTCAGATGCGTGCTCAATACCGCTTTTGTAACCCTATTTTGTGTTGAATCTTTACGGGGACGTAAAGCCCCGAGGTGGGAGTAATGTAAAGACCCGGAAATTTCAAGGAAATTGTTTTCTTAATTTTCTTTGGAATTTTACAAGAATGCAGTTTCTGACGGCTCCTGATTCCGAGGCCCGGTATGCACAGAATCATTTTCCGAAGTTTGGCTCAGGTACGTTCAGTGAACGGACGAGCGGGTTTTTATAACTTTTGAACCGGTGCTCGGAATCAAATTCCGAGGGCACCGATGAAACCACAGCGCCAGTAATTTCTTAAGAACACCTGATCCGGAGTTGTGTTTTCACATGAGTAGATGATAAAAATTGTGGAAGTTAATTTTATAATTTAACTACAATTTTTATTTTCTTTTAGTGGTTTAAGGCTTTGGGTGGAAGTTGGGTAACTACCCAACTTCCCAAGAGAGGTTATGAGGGTGGTGGGGCCCACAAGAACCCCACCCCTTCATATTCTTCAACCCCCCTCAACTCACCATTAACTTTTGTTAACTTAAACTTTAATAACTTATGTTATTAATTAAGTGAGTTAAGTGTGGATATTTGAATTTTAAACTCTTGAAATTCAAATGTTATGTTATGTTAATAAAATAAGAGGTAAGCTTATTTTATTTTGGGGTTGGAACCTTTGTTGCTTGAGAGGTTTGGGAAGAAAAGCTAAGGAAATCTAGATTTATTCATCTTCTTTGTCGAAGAACACGAAGAACACGAAGAACGCATCGAACTCCATTGAAGAACGCCGAGTCCTCGGAGACTGACTACGCGACGCCGTTTACCGCGACGGTTCTTCCGAGATGTCTTCTTTCGCAACGTCTCCTTCCGCGACGTCTCTTCTCGCGACAAATCCTCATTCAACGAACCTCCGTTCAAGCAACGTCGAGGTAGGGAATTGTTTTGTGAATATTAGTAAACCCCATGTTACTTCCTTCTAAATCAAAGAATGCGGATCAACTAAACATCAAGTTGATCCGCGAAGAATATGTTGCGGGTTGAGAATTCTTGTTTGCGGGAAAACTGTAGGGGTTTATTTATTTAATTTGTTCATGGTTATTACCTTGACGTTCTTCGTGAAATATGACCAATTTCTATCAATTAACGAGAGGGGCCCGGACCGCTCAAACATGGCCGACCCTCCTCCTTATCCATGTTGGTTTCTTTTGTGGATTGAAACGGGAATAGCGCGGTGCCGTCGCATCGCGCGGAATCGTGCGGCAAAGAATGTGCGGCGTCGTCGCGCCACGCCGTGAAAACGAACAAGGAAGCGACACCGTCGCGTTGCGTCGGAGAAACCCGAAGACATCCACGGACGGAGTCAGGCCACGATGAAGGGGCGCGGCACCATCGCCTCGCGCCGGAGAACCACGAGGACAGCGCGATTGTGTTGTTTGACGTACGGATTGGCGGGTGACGACAAACGTGGCCACAAGGTGATTTTGAGGCCTCCGCAGTGAAGGTCGGGTCCCGGGAGGGCTTTTGGTGAAGACCGCAGGCGAATCGGACCATCGGAGCGTATCCGGTCGTCCGCGGAAGCCCCTGCCGGCGCGCCCCGCCGGTGCGGCGGCGCCGACGGTTTGGGGCAGTGGCGCCCGGAGCGCCGCCGGAAGAATCTGCCGCGACTGAATCCGTGGTGGCGGAGCGCGGTCCCACGGCCGCGCGGGACCGGAGGGGAGCGGCGGGACGCGGCCGGCTGCCGCGTCCGCTGGCACGGGCGACCCCAACCGCGGGGCCGCGACTCTTCACGCGGGGGCAGCGCCCCCCCCCCCCCCCCCCCCCCGCACGGTTCGACCGTTCGGCCGAACCCCCGGCCGAGCCGGGCCTACTTAGGCAGACCGGGCCGGACCGCGCCCAGCCGGGCCGGGCCGCGCCGGCCGGGTCGGACCTGGGTCGGGTCGACCCGGTTCGGGCCGACCCAGGGGGTCTCGGGCAGGGCCCGAAACCCTCGTTTTCGGATCACTTTCGGTCAAATGCCCATATATTGGGATACAGACCTCCGATCGATGCACCGTCAGCGGAAATGTGATCCTTGGACCGAGACGGTCGTTTTGACATATCGCACTCAAGGTTTTGGAATACTTTGGGTTCGGCCGGGTTGGTTCGTGCACGGAACCAACCAGGCCCTCGGAGCGGAAACGCTCATAACTTGAACTCCGCTCGAGGTTCGGATGCCGTCAGAGTGCGGTCGGGTTGGTTTGCTCATGAAACCAACCGGGCCCCTGGAACGAAAAAGCCAATAACTCATAGACCGGGCGTCCGATTGACGCACCGTCTGTCTCGTTGAATTCCTCTTGATGAGACGGAACTTTTGGCATTCCTCGCCCGAGTTTCGGTTTCTGTTGGATAGTGGCCGGGTTGGATTGTACCAGAAATCCAACCGAGCCCTTGGAACGGAAAAGCTGATATCTTTCAGACTGGACGTCCGTTTGACGAACCTTCAGCGGCGTTGGTGATCACGTTGAGAAACGGTCCCTATGAGTAGACCCTATGAGAGTTCGGGGTACAGTTGAGATACGACCGGGTTGGTTCGCTCATGAAACCAACCGGGCCCCTGGGACGAAAAGGCTAATAACTCACAGACCGGGCGTCCGATTGACGCGCCGACTGTTGCGTTGAGACCCCTATGACGGGGCGGTCCTTTGAGATACTTCTTCGTGGGAATTTGAGATACTTGGAGTATCAACCTATAACTCGTGGAGAGGACCCTCCCGGAGATGAGCATGCAGAGTACGGAGACCGTGTAGCCGACTGAGACCTGACGACTGCTTGACCGACTCAACTTGGAGTGAGTCGACTAGCCCAGTGGATAGGGCACTACTTTGTTTGGGTGCAGACCCATGGCGGACGAAGCACTACCTGTGTGACAGTGCACCCACAGTACTCGTTCAGAGAGTACCTCAGCAGGCTACTAGGGGGTGTGCACTACTGTGTTTGGGTGACATACCTCGGCGGGAAGCACTACTGTGTTTGGGTGGCTGACCCGCGGTACTTGATAGGAGGAGTACCTCAGTAGTCTTAGGTTAGTGAGCAGTACCTCAGAGTCGTGACAGGACCACTGTACACTCCAGAGACGGGGCTCTTCAGCAGTTACAGTTTTGATAATGAAAATCCTGGTTTGAGATGAGACTTTTGACCTTTGTGTTTACCTCATGATTGAAATGAGTCACTTGATAACTTAGGTATATGTATGGGCATATACCTGGGTAGTGGTTATCCGTTAATTTCATGATCTTGCTGTTTTCCTCATGATTGAGATGGGTTACTTAATAACTTAGGTATATGCATGGCATATACCTATGTAGAGGTTATCTGTTGAGATCTTATTTGTGGTTATCCATGTTGGTTTTAGTGAGACTTTGAGGGTCTCAGGGTCCATACTGAGTATTGTTATACTCACCCCTACACGGGCTATGCCCGCACCTCGTTGTGTTGGTTGCATATGATGGGCAGTGCTGACGGAGGCCGAGTGTTCGAGGACTGGATGGTACCCGGTGGTGGACTACATGATGAGTCAGTATCCGGAGGTGGACTTCACGGCGAGACGACACTCGGAGGAGGTTGACGGGCGAGAGCATTGTGGAGGCTATCTGTACCTACCCTTCAGGTAGGATCCGAGGAGGACGACCCAGGAGCCGCTTCCGTTCTTCCAGCTGTTGTCTTTTTCTGTTGTACTTTGTTCATTTTTAGTTTTACTTTCATTTGGGTTTGTATTCTAGCCCATTTACCTTTCATCACTTCCCTTTGTACTTAGTGTTTTACTTCCGCTTGTACTCTATGGTGTTTTGTTTACTTTTATAAAGACAATGCCTTCCCAGTTATCCGGATTTACACCTTTGGTGCTAGTCACCAGCCCCTGGCCTATGGAAGGCGTGCTTGGGGTAGTCACGACACGGGCCCCGAGGACGGGTCGTGACACATTTAAAGTGCCAACTAATACTTCTTGAAAAACCAAGTTGGGTAGGCTGAGTCTTTTTCCCCACTTTAAAACCAGGTTTCACATATATAAGCGATATTGAAAATATTTAAATTTCCAACCCATACTTCTTGAAAAATTAACCTGGGTAGAAAAAATCTTTTGTACCACTATAAAATAATTTACACCATTAATTTTTTTTAAAAAATAAAACAATCAAAACAATTTAATGCTCATTAAATATAAAATACATCTTTATTTCAAAACCACATTCATTTCCATGAACATATAAATATATACTTACATTTATATATAAGATCATCAGAATATGCATACATTCATAGATTATCTTGTGAATTTTTATATCTATACATATATATACATACCTATATATATTTATAAGTTCATGGGATTCACCTTCCAACACTCCCACTTTTAAAATAAATTAAGTAAAAAGGGTGAACAACTTTAAAACCACTTTTAAAAGAGAATCTCAAAAATTAAAGTTCTTTGAGAAGCTAAAACATCATGTTTTAATACAACCATGACACTTCAAGGTCCAAGAAATCCTTTAAAAATCCAAATTTAAAACCAAAGACACCATTTACAGCTTCCATTAAAATTTTAAAGGGCCAACTGGTAAATTAAAAAAATAACCAGTGTGTGAAACTCATGAATTAAGTTTGAAAATTTCTTTAAAATATAAAAACCCTTCACTTCTAATGGAAATAAATATAGAACCTAATTTACACCTTATAAATTTAATAAAAATATTTAATTCTATAATTAGAAGGCCAAAACATAATTTCAGAAGCACAAACAATTGATGATTTTAAAATCATAGATTACAACATGGTAAAACCTACCTTTAAATGATGAAATAAGATTTCCACAAGTCTCAAAGTCACTAACTTAAATTGAAAAGGCCCTAAAAAGCACGAGGAGGTCCGAAAAAACCCTAAACACAATAGTTGGGTTTTTAGAACCCTTCTTGAAACCAAATTGAAATCGAATAATCCCTTGGGTTCAGCCTAGAGGGCATACCATGCATGGAGGGAAGAAAATTAATAGAGAAGAGAAAAATAGGGAGCAGGAGGAGAAACCATTACCTAGAACAACCAGGATCAATACCATGGGAAGAATTGGTGGAAATAGAAGATACGGAGAAAGAGGGAGGAGGCATGAGGGGGGGGGGGGGGGTCAACCAAGGGGGTGTGCAGCGAGGGAGTTCACTGGGGGCTCCCCCCCTTTATCCTTTTTTCATCATCATCATTATAAATAATAATAATAATAATAATATTTCATTTTTTTATCATTTATTACCATTGATATTATATTTTTTATTCATTATCAACAATTATTCATCACCTATATTTACTAACATTTGTCAAATTATTATTATTAAACCTAAAATAATATTAAATAAATAAATACCTAAAATATGGGGTATTATAATAATTACTCTTCCATTATGCTATAAAATCAATATTATTTTTATATAATACAATGGGAATACCATTATTAATATCTAATCCAAAATTATTTATGATATGATGAATAACCAATCTCAACCAAAAACATTCAAAACTTACTTTATGAATTGCAATCAAATTGGTATTATTTGAGAAAGTCACAAAAATGGTTTGTTTTATAGAATTCCATGAAATGGAAGTTCCACCATATGTGAAAAAATATCCAGTTCGAGATCTATCTTTATGTGGATTAGATAAATATCCAACGCCAACACAACCAACCAATTTTTATTCTAAATTTTAGAATAAGTAATCATTCATACCCTTTAAATTTCAATGATCATGAGCATAATATTACCTTACATCAAATTTATTATGACAAGACATCATATTATTTGCAAGATGCACATGTTCATGTATAACCTTCATGGATAAATATAATGTGTATTTATATTTAATCCTTATAGGATAAATAATTCCTTTATTATTCCCTAATTTATGAAATATATATTTATTATAAGAATGATATTTAAATTTCTATTAATGGTATTTTTAAGAATATGTAAAATCTTTCCAAAATTTATGATTTCATCTTCTGAATGATTAATTTACAAATAAAAGGGCATACTTGTAATTTTATGATCAAATTTATTATTTTTAGAAATAATTTAGGATTTTTGATGTTATTCAAAACATCTTGATAATATATAAATTCATTGATTTTTATAAACCATAAATTTTATATCCTTCCTCCTCCGAATGGTTATATTATATATGAATTATTTAGTTCAACCTATAAAATAATTTCTCTAATTGAGTGAAACATTCATAATTTTGAATATGATTCAAGAATTTTGAACTCTTAAGGTATTTATAGATATTTAAATCAATTCTAACATATTGATAAAAAATAACAATATCAATTTGAAATAATCTAAATATAGTTAAATATCTAAATTTATAAGGAAGAATTTTTCTTATAATAAGCGCATATATATTCAATTATTTTGGTGTTTTAGATAACCAATAAAAATTTTAACATATAATATATTCCTTTAATCCTTTATCTAATTATTTTTATGTCAACAAACTCAAAATCCATTATCATTGATGAATTTTGAAAGCATTGAAAAACTCAAATATATCATCAACAACATTTAATGAAATCTCATAATTTATCTAGTACTCGTGTCACTTCAAGGAAAGTATCTAAAAATATATATTATTGTCAATACATTAATTTTTATCTTAAATAGAAAATATATTTATTGTTTTCTACTCGTGATGAATAATAATTTTATATAATCAGATCAACCCTACTTCTAGTGTATATGATTAGAATATTTATTTTAAACACCTTACAATTATATTATTTATTTAAGTGTTGTAAGCATCTTATCCATGGTTCCGCTGGACCATTTTATATATGGCATATGATGTTAAATATTTATTTTAACTAGCATGAATAAAATGAAATGTATACTCACAGGTAAATAATAATACATGTGACCATTTTATAGTTTCATCCTTAATAAAATATTTAAATGGTTCACATGGTAGGTGGATGAACCCATATATATTTTATAATTAATACTTCATATAAATATTGAAAATTCACTTCCAATATATCTAATGATGATATAAATAATTTACCTCAATAATAGTAAAATCATGGAAAATTACCATACAAGGGGTATTTAAAATAACATAATGAGAATGAATAATTCTATTATAAGTGTTAGTTGAGTAGACATACATCCATTAAATATGTAAATTCTCTGACCCCAATAGCCCAGAGCTGGTGGTTGCTTTACTAATCTGGAATAATCGTATCTCGAAGGTCCAAATAGTTTAGTAGTCTTGGTAAACTAGATACATACTTGAATCCGACATTATATTTCAAAAAATGAAATACAACATAGTGAAAGTAAAAATTATACATCCTTAAACTCATTTAAATATTCATTCTTCATATCCTGGGGAAAGGAAACAAAATAAGGGTAATCTCAGATTCTCAGTAAGGGTTACATACAACAGAAGCTATCATGAATCAATAAGAAATAATCAACATGGAAAGATAAATAACTGAAATCACATTCAATTTAATTAATAACTTGAACATAAAGAATAACATGGTAGGAATAAATGATAATAAAATAATTCCATATAAATAATCACATGATCTTGAAGATAATCCATAGATAATATCAATGGAGTAATATCATGGATAATAATAACTAAATTCTAAATGAAGGAAATTTTTAATATTGGACATCATGATCTAATACATCATGATATCTTTACTATCAAGACCTTGTGCACATATATATTAAAACCTTGGGTAGGTATACACAAAAAACAAATTTAATGTTAGCTTGCTAATTTGTATCATGAGACCTATTGATGCATCGAGGGGATATATAATTCTATGTCCCACCCATCATTGCATGTATAAATCATTATTTATATATAAAATGATCGATTTAATTCATGAACAATATGTCTTATTAATAAATATTTGTATTGAGTAAATAATACATATTTAAGAAGATTTCCCCAGTCAATCAAATAAATTTCAAAGTAAAACACCATATATAGAAATGATATATATTTTAAGAAATAAGTATATACATTATAAATAATATAGATATTTAAGTGAAATGTAATGTCCAATGATTAAAATAAAATGGACATTTCAAGAGAAAGTTAATGACTACAAAATTAATCAATAAAGTGAATTTTAATAATTTATTTGGTCAAACTAATTATAAACCATCCATAGAAAAATAAGGATAATGTCATTACAACATATTATTAATAGAGTATAAGTAAAATAAAGGGTTGTTGTCATTGCTGAATTAAAATACCATAAAAATATCATTTAAAAATTATTCAGTAAATTTTCCTTTTCACTTTGAAAATCATTTTTAAAAACTAGAAATTTCTAGAATATTAGGAAAAAAAATTCTTTAAAAAAACCTTATAAACTTGTATAGGAATCTTTAAAACAATGATTGATCATGATGGCAAAATATTTTATTCACACCGAGTAAGTTAAAATAAAGATTACTTTCACATTTGTTGTAAAAATTCAAAAAGTACCTCGTTTCGGAAAACAATAAGAAGATTCATTTTAAAAAAATTTGTAAAAAGTAAAAAATGTGTAATATTTTTTAATAAATAAATTGAGGATATTATAAATATTAATTAAAATATGTATATAGATGAAAAATCATTTTTGACCTAAAATAGAAATTAAGTTTCCTTTTCTTATAAATATTTTCTCAATCATTTTAGGCACCAAAGAGAGGAAAATGGTACAATTACTTGAAAATTTCATGAATAAAAATAGGATTATAAAATTAAAGGGGTTTATTAGATAATTATAACATAATTTCCTTCAATGAAAATTTAATCATAAAAAATTACGATTAAAATGATATTGAAGCATAAACACTTACCAATATGGTAACTTTTGAATCATAACCCCTATGAAATAAATGAATTGAAATAAAATATTAAATACTATTAACATTAAGAGATTAATGATATAACATATCAAAGGGTTAGTAGGTACACATCATAAAAATAAATAGGTTCATAATACCAAATATGTCTCAATGAAGTATAAATTGGGATGAAATATCTTATAATGATCATACTGTTGAAATGAGGATTAATCAATGAATTTATTATGTACATAAAATGTAAATATACATAAAAAAAGTGTAAATACAACATAAAATAATCAAAATACATCACACACATAATCTTATAATATCAAATACAATGAATAAGTAATATAACCCAAAAAATAAATAAATTGAGTTATGAAATTCCTCACCACCTGGTCACTTTCTAGTTAAATATAAATGAATGGAATAATTCAAATTGAAACTTGAAATACCATAAAGTCTGAATTATTCATGATATTTTATATAAAAGGGTCAGTATATACACCATATAAAATAAATTAGGTTTATAATATTAAAACAAGGCTCAATGAAAGGAAATTGAGACAAAATCCCTTACATCATGCTTACCTTTAGTTGAACATGATTTTAAACTCATGTATAATGGTTTTAATCATGTTATTAATTCATACCAGAAAAATATTTATATTTATAATATCATATATGATATTATTATGATATATTATCACCAATTTGTTAATAATATTTCATTATTACCATTGTTTCTAGTGTTAATTGCTTTGTTTTCTCATGCATGTTTTGTTACAGAAGTTATGGTTCTTGTGAATATGATATAGTTCCATAATATAAATAAATATATTAATTTTATAAATATAATATTTATTCATTGTATAAATACTTATAACCATTCTTGAAACTTGTACATGGAAAATGAATCGCATCACTTCATAGAGATGGTATGTCGTACGTACGCCCAAGCGATGATATCATTCCATTAATGGGTGAAAGGGTAAGTAAGTGGATGATATATTAATTTTACATAATTAATATATTGTCATATTTATCAAATATATTTATTATTTCCATCATTATAACTATCCACGTGATTTGATGATGAAAAAAAATTACATCAGTTCGCGAGGTGGTAGTCCACCGTACACATGAGCAATGGATTTATTTCCCATTTGATGGAGAAAGAGAAGTATAAATATTATAGCATCAACATAATAAAATTTAATTATATGGTATATACTTTTGTTATTATATCGTATGTTTTAATACATAATTTAAGGTGGTGAAAGAAGAAGTTAAAAGAAAGAGCATAGTGAAGATAATTACCTTTGATTAGAAGAACCACCTTTGGATATATTATTAAAGACCATAGGTTTGTTATTTTGGGAAGAAAAATATCTCTATAACGTTTATTATGATTTTTTGAGAGATTTTTTAGGGTTTGGTTGAGATAAATGACTTTATAGGTGTGAATTAGTGAGGGGAGGGAGTTCCCTTTTATAATTGAGGAGTGACATTTTTGTAAATACCCAAAAATATTAAATAATGAGAAGTCATTATCAAACCAAGTGACTAAAAAATTGATAAATAATGTATTGGGGTGTATTTAATATCTATACACACCTCTAATACAGAAAAAAAGAAACTTGTTTTAAACATGTTATTCCCTTTACCACCAAAGTAAACCACTTTTACCATTTTAGTTTTCATCGTGGTAACTAGTTTTTTTAACCTAGATAATTTATAATTTAATAAAAAAAATATTAGAATCATTAGATAATTTTTATACATTTAAACTTAATATTAAATATAATTTATAAAATGAAAAAATTATACGTGTGTAAAATTAACACAACCGCATGTAACGCACAAAATCTCATTTTAACCACAATTGTGGTAATTAATTTTTACTGTTTCTACTGATCATTATGACAAAAAATTAAGATGAACCTATTAACTAATATTAATTATGATTATTCAAAATATTCAATAAATTTTATAAAACTTAACTCACCTAATTGGAAAATTTTAATTTAAAAATGAACCCGCAAAATGTGTTAAAAACAGTTTTTCAACAAATACATTTTTCTAGTATAAATTGATCTTATATTAACTATATGACTAGTGATAATCATTATATGGATTTAAATTAATATATTTAGATATATAATCTATACATTTCAGTTAAATATTTCCTTATTAGTGGTTATTTTAATTATTTAAAATGGAGAAACATTATGCACTTGAAAACAGTTTTTAGAAAAATGTGTTTTAAGCCTAAAAATAAACTTATACCAAAATACAGTATAAAAGTGATTAAAATATAATTAATTTTATTCAATATAACTAAATAATACATATGTTACTTTCAAATAAAATTTAAATCTTAATGGTAAAATAAATGATAGTTTTATAAAATGAGGTATTTTTCACTATTTATTGAAAAAACACTCTTTTTTGAAAAATCCAAAATTTTTACCCTAAGTTAATTTGAAATTTTGATTTAAAAGATAAATTTCATTTTGTTCAATAAAATTTCTAAAATTGGAAGAAATTATTTATACTATTTCCTCAAATAAGTTAATAAAAATATTTTTGATGAAAAATATAATTTTTGAAGTATGTAAAGACTTTATTAAAATTTGAGCCCTTATTTACCAATATATTTGATTTATATAAAATATTTATTCATACTTTTAAAAAGTTGTTATTCCTATTAATACCAAAAATTTTAATGTTCATCTCATAGCAATCACATTTAAATAGGACTTGTGGTTTGTTTAGGTTCAGTGTTGTGTGTCATATACGCTATAGAACACAATGTCTATTTTTTAAAAAACCTAAGGTCTTACATTCTCCTTGCCTTAAATAAATTGCATCCAAAAAATTTGAACTTGTACTTGAAAAAAAACAAGGTTTTAATATTTTAAAATCCCTTTATGTAAATTCCACTTCCTAGGAGGTTTAATGAAATTTTCTCTTGATAAGAGAGAAAGGGAAGTATAAAGTTCATTTATAATAATGCATAAATATGTTTCCTAGTAGGAAACCATTAGTGGGACATAGAAGAAAAGTATAAATAGTCATATAGAGTGATAAAAATCAATGATCACAAGAAATTGAATGATAAAGAGAAATTTAATTACCAAAAAAATTATAAATTGACGAGGTGTGAAAAAGTCCGTTAATTCATTAGAAATGAAGGTAAATGTATAACCTTTTTATTTAAATATACCTTTCCTAAAGTTGAGGGATTATTTTATTATAAGGATAAAGAAAACTAGAAAATATACTTGATATTTTTTTCTATAAGCATAATTTCATCCTTTGGTTGCACTTCAATCAATTTACACTTCATTTATTACTCCAAAAATGATTATTCAATATGATTTTTATGCATTAAATACTAAAATCTAATTTTAATGGATCATAAGATTTATAAAATAATAATAACTTATTACTTATGTATTTAAATATTAACCAAAACTGAAATTGTTACTCTAAGGAAATATAATAATAAAAATGTATTAACCATTATATAAAGAAATAATACATTTTACTTAAAAATTTACACCAAAGGTTTAACTTAGATTATTCTACAATTAAATAACCCTATATCCAAATTAAACTTAATATTCTCAATGTTAAATAATTTTTTCACCTCAACGATGATCTCATACCTTTTAACTTTCATCCCCAAAATTTTAATTTCATTCTTCCTAAATAATACTTTATGTTAAACCTAATAGTTATATATACCTCAAACAGATAAAATGTCTCTTGAAATATCATCAATCAACTCAAAATAAAAAATATTTTATCATATAATATGTTACCCAAAATTAACTTTATATTTAACATTCAAATAATTTAAGTAAAAACAATATCATACTAACTAGTACATCACATAGTCCAGTGGTAAACACTACACCCTTATCAACTATTGGTTTTGGATTCAAGCCCCATGACCTTTCTAGATGTGACGGGTTTTCATCTGATATTTGGGTTTTCCATTTTATAAAGATACATTAAAATTTTATTTTAACATTCCCAAAAATATGATGAACATAATCAAAAATAATATTAATCATCAAATCAATTTTTAACCACCAAGGTTTTCTATACAACTTATTATTTTTTTTAAAAATCATATAATCTTAATTGAATATTATTACTTTAACATCAATGATCATATTAAACCTAATTGTTATCAATATCTTTAAACTTATTTCTATAAAATATTAAATCATAATTTCATAAATAACCTTTTCAATAAAACATATACTGAACCAAAGGGTTGTATTCCCATAACCATTTCCCCAAAAGTATCCTTAATAATCTTATATTCACAGTAAATTTTTTTTCAAAAGGGCTATATATTACTTTAAACTTACGATAAACATTAAACATATCATCCTAAGACACTTTAGGTTTATACCATATCATTTTGGAATATTATAGGTTTCTATAGATTCTATTCTTTAATTCATTATAATTTTTCATAAAGAAAATTTGAATTAACCTAAGAATATCCCTCGAGAGTGTCAAACCAGGTGCATAGTAAGGGAACACTCACCGTTCACCAGAATGATTGTCAAGATATACTCAAACCAAATATTTTTGGGGTTATTACCCCTAGATGCATTTGTTCTAAAGCCACATCCACTTATAGTATCCTGGAGGGATGCATTTCTCAAAAAACTACATAATCTATACCTTATCAAAAAATTTAGGATGTTATCCTATATTTAGGCTTATTCTCAAATTAATTTATAGGGTTATATTACCTAATCTATTTTTTCCTAAATCTAGTTCCCATGATTTCTAATAAACTTTCTCTAATACCAACTGTAAAGACCCCAACCCCATTAGCCCAAAACCAGTGGTCACTTTACTAGTTTGACATAAGATACAAGTGATCACATCCTGAAGTAATGAATAGTTTATTAGTCATGGTAAACTAGATACATACTTCAATATCACATTACATTTGAAAACATGAAATAAAACATAGTTAAATTAAAAATTCTATATCCTTGAACATATTCAAATATTCCCTTTTCATATCATTGGGAAAAGAAAAAAAATAAGGGTGAGATCAGATTCTTAGTAAGGGTTACATACAATGGAAGATACCATGAATAAATAAGTAATAATCAATATGTAAAGTTAAATTACTGAAAAAAATTCCTTTTAATAAATAACTTAAACATAAATAATAATTTGATAGGAATAAATGATGATCAAATAATTCTATATAAATAATCACATGATCTTGAAGCTAATCCATGGATTATAACAATACAGTAATATCATGGATAATAATAACTGAATTCTCAATGAAGGAAATGATTTATATCAACCCACACTTTTTATTCATAAATATAACATCTTTATAAAAAAATATTCATTATATAACATAAAAATCTATGCAAGAATCGTTTAGGTTTAGTGCCTTTAGAAATTTGGATACATAAACAACTAGTTCATAGGTGAACTATATCATATCCCACTAAGTTATTCATAACTAGCACCCTTATTAGATATATCATATATAATACCTTTCTTTATAACCTAGGGAAAATAAAAATAAGAAAGGGTGAGGAAATATACTCAATAAGGGTAAACAATGGATATATCAACATAACATGAGCATATGGGTGTGATAATAAGATAATAACATTTGAAAACCATACTCAGCATATCATAGATCATAAAAACGAGTCATGATATAAATATTGAAAGTTAATAATACATGAATAATAATGGAATCAAAGAAAATGATCCACAAGATCATAACATTGGCATAAAACATATATTTGAGGCATACCCATAAATATAGAAAATCATTTCCTTAGTAGTCATGGATCATTGAAAAAACTATTATAATGGAATGATTTCACTCCCCAAACCATCATATAGTTAAGGTTAACTTCAAATACTATCAAAATGAACAAATTACCTTACTAAACTAGGTTCAATCATTATTCTAGTTCTATTTATCTCATGAGATATCAATCTTTATCCAATGAATTAGAGGAAGATATAGGTCCTACCCATCACATAATCCATACATTTGTGTGCCAAAAGATCATAAAACACTAATCATATAATAATCCCTAGAAATTAAATGGGTCTCATAAACATTTCATCATAACATAAAAAATATAAATTAAATGGGTCTCACAAACATTTTATCATAGCATAACCTATAGAAATGAAATGGGTTTCATAACCATCTAATCAATTCATCATAGCATAACCCATGGAAAAGGAATGATTTTTATAAAAATCTATTCATCATAATCACAAACCATCTAGAGAAATAATAAGAATGGTATAATTGGATCATATCCCCAATAAATATTAAGTAACATAAAAGGATGTAATCTTGGATAGAAAATGATTTTAAATGATCACTTGGAACATTTCTTGAGGAAAATAACCTTTTCAATTTGGAAACAACATTTTTTAAAACTAAAAGTTCAAAAAACATTTTGAAAATAATTTTCATTGAAAATAATATTTGAAAATTATAAATTAATCTTTAAAACATTGTGCGATCATGGTGGAGAAAAATTCCATTCATGTTGTACATGTTAAAACAAATATTCCTTAACATTTTTTGGCAAAAATTCAAAAAGTACCTCATTCAGAAAATGAAAAGAAGATTAATTTTAATTTTTTTTGTAAAATGTTAAACATGCATAAAAATGTATTTAATAAATCATTGGATATTGGTAAAAAATTACTTTAAAACATTTTTAGACAACATAGACATAGAGGAAAAAAATATTTTTAACTTAAGAGAGAAATAAAGCTGTTTTTTTCTTAAAAACATTATTTTGGAATATTGAGTACATAAAGAGAGTAAAATGAAAGGAAAACATTAATTTTCAAGAAATAACCAAATTAAAATAAAATTCATGTGTTTATTGAGGGGTATATCATAAGATCTGATCATTGGAATCATAATTATAAACAATCCCAATAAATAAAGAGATTGTAACATAAAGCTATTACCATTTTGGTATCTTTTAAATCATCAAAACCATGACATAAAAACAATTATATATATATTATATATTTATATCCTATAATTTTCATCAAAACAATAATTAAATACATTTATGGGTATTATATACACCACACAAAAGAAACAAGTGGTGTATAGGGCGTGTGTCCCATAGATATAAAAGTGAGATGAAAATCCCCTACCACTTTGGAAACTTTTAAATCATAATCCTAATTAGATAATAAAATAAAATTTAAATTTAAATAACATTAAAATAATTATATTCAAGATATAAAATTTCAAATGGTTAATATATACCCCACACAAAATAAATGAGTGGTGAATATGATATATGTCTCCCAGAATGAAAAGAGTGACTAGAAATACCTTAACTTAAGTCTCAACTTTATTCATACATGTTTGAACACCAATTATAATAACTATAGGTTTATTATAAATCTATTTTAGAACCATAATTATATATATCATACAATATATGATTTACTTATGACCTTTTATTACCCATTCATTAACAATTCCTTATTAAAATCATGTTTCGGGTAATAACTGATTTGTTTTTCATGTATGTTTTTATTTGGTATTTTCAGTATATTTACTTTGATCATGGATAAATAATCTACATAATTTTAACCATGATATAAATATAATACATATTCATTACATATATATTTATATTAATACATAAAATTTAGAGATAGAAAATGAATTGCACCGTTCATGGAGATGGTAGGCCGTACATATGCATGAATGTTGTTTCCATTTTCTCGATGAAAGAAAAGAATGGAAGGTAAATAATATATAAACTTTAAAGAGAAATTATTATTTAATATCACATATTTTCATTAAATTTATCCTTATTACCTTCAATGTAAATCGTAAGTGAAAAACAAACCACATCGCTTCGTGAGGTGGTAGTCCACCATACACAAGAGCGACACTATCATATTATAAATAAATGGAATGTAAGAAGGTAAATGTGAGATAATAATTAAAAAAGTTCAATTATGTCATAAATATAATATAAATATGTTAATTACATTATTATAACTTTCTATGAGAGGTGGTGATGGAAAATTAATTACATCGGCTCACGAGGTTGGAGTTCGTTATATACATGATTGACGATCTTATTTCCCATTTGATAAAAGATGATGTGGATATAGGTTATTAAATTAACATAATAACATATAATTATATGGGATATAATTTTTTTATTATATTATTATAGTTTTAGAATATTTTAAGGAGGTGGAAGAAGAAATAAAACAAAAACACAAGTTCAATAATTTTACCTCTTCTTCGGAGAACCTCTTTAGGTTTATACATAAAGCCTTATTAGGAGGGTTTAATAATAAAAATAAGGCCTATATGATTTATTTATGTAATTAATGAATATATTTGGGTAGTTATTGTATAAACCAAATTTTTTTTGGAAGTGTGAAGAGGAGAGGAGTGGGGGTGCCATTTTATAAGTTGGGGAGAGGACACACTTGGGATTTTTGAAAATAAAAAATTGTACCCACATTTTAAGCATTCAAAAAGGATAAAAAATAGTTAATTATTTAACCTTATAAATTATAAGATCAAAATATAGTCATAAAATTATATTTTAACAAGTTTTTAGGTCATTTCACCCCTTATTGTTTTAGTTTAACCCCCTGTAATCCCATTTTAACCTTAACCATGATAATGAATTTTTACTATTTTTTACTATCCATTTTGACCAAGAATTAAATAAAAATTATCATATAATATTAATTTTTTTATTGAAAATATTGAATCCATTTTTTTTAAATTTCATTTAAATAATTGGTAAAATGTAATTTAAAATTAAACCCACAGACGTGATAAAAAAACAGTTTTCCAAAGAGAAATTTTTCATAAGTATAGAATGTTTTAATATCAAAATTCAATATTAATTTGATTCCAATGACATAAATTAGTTTAATAATAAAATTATTGAACTAATTTTACTTTTAAAACATTTTTAAAAAATATTAAACTTTGTAAATGCTTTAAATGAAAAGGTAGTTTTTAATAAAAATCATTATTTTTCATTATCACCAAAAAATTAATCTTTTTAGAAAAAATTTAAAAATTAACCCTAAGATAATTTTTAAATGTTGATTCAAAAAATTAATTTAATTTTTTCAAATAAATTTTAAAAAAGTGTCAATTTTTTTTATTTTTTTCACAAAAAGAAAATATTTTTTTTGATAAAAATGAATTTTGAAAGAATATAAAGGATTTACTAAAAATTAAGTATTTTTTTACCATATGTATTATTTATATAAAACCGTTATACTTAATTTTAAAAATTTGGTTATTTCTATTCATACCATCAATTTTAATGGGTATTTTATAAAGGCCATGTTTAAATGATAATATAAATAGTATATTGTTGTTTTTTAAAACTCAGTGTTTCATATAATGAAAACTATCGAAGAAATTAATTTTTTTGATAAATAATATTTCATAAAATCTTAGGGTGTTACATTATACCCCCCTTAAAATGATTTTTTTCTATTAATTTTTTTTCACTTTGGTACAAAAAACTGAGGATACTTCTACCTCACCACATCCTTAGGTTCCCACATAGCTTCCTCAAGTTGATGGTTTCTCTATAAAAATTTGACTTGGTAAGTGATCTTATTTTATAAAACTTTTTATATATGATCTATAATCTTTTCCAGTTGTTCCTCATAAGAAATATCATTCTCTAGTGGTATGAACTCTAAGTTTAGTACATGTGATGGATCAGATATGTACTTCCTTGGGAGAGATACATGGAACACATCATGAAACCAAGAGAGGTTGAGTGGAAGCACCAAACTATAAGCTATGGTCTTGATATGATCAAGAATTTCAAAGGGACCAATATACCTAGGTCTTAGTTTTCCATTATTTCCAAATATCAAAACCTTATTCCATGGATATATTTGTAGAAACACCTTCTCACCAACTTTAAATTCTAGATCGCATTGATGATTATTAGTACAACTTTTTTGTCAAATTTGTGCCACCCTTATGTGTTGGTGAATGGATCTAACCTTGTCTTATATTTATTCCTCTATCTTTGTTCCCAATAGCTTTCTTTCTCCAATATCATCCCAACACATTGGAGTTCTACGCCTCTTTCCATAGATAGATTCAGAAGGATCCATATGAATTCTTAAGTGAAAGCTATTATTGTTAAAAAAATCAACTAGAGGAAGGTGTTGATCCCAACCACCTTTGAAATATGTAAAAAAAGATCTCAATATACCTTTAGGGTTTTAATTATTCTCTCAGACTGACCATTTTCCTGAGGATGATACATAATGTTTAAAATCAATTCTATATCAAGGGATTGATGAATATTTAACCATAAATTTGAGGTAAACCTAATATCCCGATCAGATATAATGGAATGTGATACTCCATGTAACATTAATACTTCCTTAATGTATATTCTATCATGATATTACAAAGAAAAATATTATATGATAGCAATGAAGTCTGATGAATTTATAAGGTGATAAACTACAACCCATATAAAATTTTATTATTTAGATATTTTGGGGAGTCCAATGACAAAATCCATAGTGATGTTTTCCCATTTCCATTTTGGTATGGGTAATTGTTATAACATACCCTTAGAAATTTGTCTCTTAGCCTTGACTTACTGATATACCAAGCACCGAGATACATATTATGCAATATCTCTCTTCATACCATCCCACAAAAAACACTATTTAAGATATCTATAAATCTTCTTACTTCTTGGATGAATAAAGATTGAAGAACTATGATCCTCCTCTAATAGACCCTTCTTTAAATCTGGTATGGATGGAACACATACATAGTCCTTGAACCTTATCATTCCATCATAATCAAGGTTAAACTTTAGAAAATTTCTAACCTTCTTCTATAGATCAACATCTTTCTTTTATTCCTTTTTAATCTTTACTTAGATAGATGGTTGAACACTTCTTTGAGAAATATAATATTTCTCCCCTTCCTTAAAGATTTCTTGATACATCCTTTGAAAATATAAAATATTTTATCTTTTGTGATCCTCATAATAGACAATCTAGAATGATTTTTTTGACTCTAAGCATCAACCACCTTGTTCTCTTTCTCAAGGTGGTAATGTATTGAGTAGTCATAATATTTAATTATATCCAACCATATTATCTAGAGCATGTTTAACTATTTATTTGTGAATATATACTTTAAACTCTTATAATTACTATATATGTTACACTTTTCTCCATAATTATAATGCCTCTATATCTTTAATGCAAAAATTACAACAGCTAACTCTAAATAACGAGTCGTGTAATTTTTCTCATGAACCTTCAATTATAACGAGGAATAATCTATCAACATATAATTTTAAATCCCATGGTTATCTCCATGATAAAAATTATGTTCTTGAAATCAAATTAATTTTTATCTATAACATCATTTAAAAAAATAACGTCATACTAACCAAGAAATCACATAGGTCAGTGGTAGGAGTTTCACCCTTATCATCATTTGGTTATGGGTTCAAGCCCCACAATCTTTTTAGATGTGAGAGATTGTCCTTTTTTACTAAAACTATCTTAATATATTTTTTATAACATTCCTAGAAATAATATGAATATCCTTGAAAATAAATTTAATCATCGAAGATCATATAAACCTTGATGGTTATTAATACCTTTAAACTTATGAAAAGATAATTTTTCTCAAATAAAACTTCACATTGAACCTAAGGGTTATATATAACTCATCCTAATAAAAATTCTCCCAAAATTTCATTAATCACATTAAAATCCCATCACTTAAAACCTGAAAAGTGGGTTTTAATACATTGAACTCATGATCAACCATAAACTCATAAACCCATGATGGTATACCTAACTCTTAATTTAACCTTACATGAAGACATATATGCTTCCAAAATTGGCACAATCCTTATATGCTTCATGATTCTTATAACCAAAATACTATTGGTAAAATACTCCTAAAACATAATTATTAGAACCCAATACATAAAAAATTTAATCCTTTCACTAGAATTGTTGAAATAACATAGTTACTTCCTTAGTTTAGGGTTTAACCCTTAGTTTAGAGCATTGAATTGGACAATTACCAAGTTCCCCATATATAAGACATCAAATTCCATGGATGAAGAGAGTGATGGTATAATGACCCGAAATTTTTATCAATATTTGTTTCCTAATTTTGTGTGTTTTTTTATTTTATACTCAACAAAAATATATTCTTTAATTAATGAAGTGAGTATAATTAAATGAGACCATTGGGTTTTGACTGTTATATGACCGTTGGTCAATATGACCGTTGTTCAATATGACTGTTGGAAGCTAAACTCCTAACGTTGCAATTTTTGTTTATAAATACAAGTTATCTTGGTTAATTAATACAAAAAGAAGATTCGATGGCCTCATCCAGTAGACTCGGGCCATTTGAAGTCCATTTGACGGAACTTGCGAAAGAGGTAGCACCACTGGGCTTTGCTCTGGACCAAGCCCAAGCCGAACTTCATCATGTGAAGCTTGAATGTAATCGACTATAGGATAAGTTCAAGATGATAGAGGTCACCACTCGGGCAATGTTGGCTGAGCCACCCCAAGATTCTATCACCTTAGCACACCTTACACTTAGGTTCTATGCTGGTATTATAAGGGGATATGTAATGAGACCTTAACTGCTTTATGTAATCATTTGATATAAATAAAATTGTTATTTCTTTTTATGGTAAAGTTTGTAAATTTCAAATGTCTGGATAAATATAGGATGTATATTATTGATGATTTTTTTGGAGAAAAAAAGGATATTTTAAAATATTTATGTAAACCATAAATAATTAATAAAGTGTAATGATTTTCAAAAAAATGGTCTTCTATAGTTGTGTTCAGTAGAAAATTTAGAGTCTAATAAGATCAACATAATTTTTGGTAAAATTTAAATTATTAATAGTAATTTTACTCTTATGAATAGTAATGTGACCAAATGGAATAGTAATCTCACTTAAGAAAGTATTATTATAATTTAGGTACCTTGATTAGGTAATGTGATTCAATAAAATAAGTAAATAAATGTTTCAGAAACTATCAGTTAAGTATTAGTTGTTTTCGGGTGAATAGTGTTTTTATTTAAAAATTAAATTAAAAATATTTAGAAAATTATTTTCATAAAATGGAGTTCATTTTTGAATTCAGAGCATCGATATTAGGTTAAGGTGATTTTTCGGGATTTTTCCGAAACAGTTGAATTTTTAGTGAATAGTGTTTTTATTTAAAAATTAAATTAAAAATATTTAGAAAATTATTTTCATAAAATGGAGTTCATTTTTGAATTCAGAGCATCGATATTAGGTTAAGGTGAATTTTTGGGATTTTTCTGAAACAGTTGAATTTTCGGTGAATAGTGAAAATACAGTTTTGAGTTTCGAGTGTTTAATGACATCATTAAGGATGTAATAATTATGTAATCATTCTAGTAGACTTATGAATAGTAAGATATTCTATGAGGTGTCCCAATTGGCCAATACCATGGGCAAATACCATGGGAAAGCCCATGGTTTTTCCAATACCACCGATGAGGTGTCCCTTGGAAATTAATGATTTGTTCCCTCAATCTTCCTATAAATACCAAGCCATTACCTCATCCATTTCATTCCAAAATCCTCCTAAACGAAGTTATAGTCTATTTACCTCCCAAGGAGTCCTCTCAATGTTCCCTCAAGCCTCCCAAGGTCCCGACCTTCAAGCTTTCGAAGTTACTTTTCAAGGTAAGGGAACCTTTCACCCTCCTCTTTTAAGTCATGACTTCCTTTATGTTATGTCTTATAGTTCCATTTTATTATGCGGGGGTTTGTTATTATATATCTTTACTACTATCCATTTTATTTTAAAATGATTAGATACCCTTTCCACACTCATCAATTGTTTTTCTGAATTTTTAAGTGATGCCGTTATGCTGCCGATTTTTTTGTAAAGGAAATCACATATTATCTTTCCTTTCAAGTTTCCTTTTCATGTGGTATGACATTAAAATATCCATAACATGTTCTTATCTCCATGTTTTTATTCCTTTATACTGTATTATGAATTATTTATGAGTGGGTTACCCTTGTACCCTCTCTTTTTAATGTTTTCTAAAAGGATGTTATGTAGCCGTTATGCTGCAGAATTTTCATCTCAAAATTCCTCTCTCTTTCTCTCTTGAAATTATCTTGTTTATTTATGTGAATACCCAGAACTATTTAATTTATATGGGTGTTCATAAATAAACAAAAATTATATATTTGATTCTATAATTTACATACATATACCCCTCACTCCCTTTCCATGGGTTATAAATGACATAATGATCTTATTTTTAAGCACTTTTAAAACGTCACGATTTTGAAATGAAACCCATTTATTTTGTTCTATATGGGTTATTTACAATTTTTTTGATTATTATCTATGTGGATCAGATGAAATTAAATACATATTAAGGGTGTTCCTTGATAGTTCTCCAATGAATTGGGTAAATAATTAATCTCTAGAGATGACAAGTTTCACGATACCTTGGTGAATAACCTTGGTAATTTTTATGACACCTCGGGGTTGAACCATGGTGATATGTTCATGAATGTATAAATGAAATTTTGTAGACACATATTAAAGTTACGTTTCAAGATATTAGGACATGCCTATTCTTTCATTTCTATTGTCTGTATGTTTTTATCAAGTTCGTATTGATATCACAAGTAAACTGATTCCCTTGTTTACCCTTATTGAGCCTTCTTCTCACCCTTTCCTTTGATGTATGTCTCTAGGTTATGAGATGCAGTAATTGTACTTAGGATAAACTTATGATGAATCCTTACAAGTGGATTAGAAGAATTTTTTATTTTGTTTTCAATTTTTATTGTTCCTGATTTCCAAGATACTAGACTTTAAAGATCATCTGTTTGTAAAATGTAATGAAAAGTTATGTATTAAAAAGGCGGGATGTCATAGATGGGGTTAGGTTAGGATCACCTTTTGAAATTTCATCATCATCATAAAAATCATTCACCCTCTTTCCTATTGAATAATAAATGAAAGACTCCTCAATCAAGTTATCAATCACCCTTGGTTGAAGAAAGAAATAGAACCCACTCCTATGTGCATGGAAGTTCATAAACAATTCCTAAAAAACTAAGTCAAGTACCAATCAGGAATTTTTAATCCATAGAAATATATAAATGATTCTCTAATTCTACACACGTTCCAATGATCTCTAGACACTCACCACCTAACACAATCTACTCAATCGAGACAAATTGCACTAGGCAGAGAGAGTTAAAATTTATTCAACCAAAGATATAAACAATGAATACACCAAAACCCAAAACATGATCACATTAAGAGAATTTATAACCACTTAAAATATAAATAATTCAATATAAAAATAGAGTTTTAAATTTAGGTTCAACACTTTTACATTACAAAAGTAAAACTCCTTCCCCAATCACTCAAAGGCTTTACCCCTCCACGTGAAGGGTAATAGAGTTGAAAGGGTAAGAAGAGAGAATAATGAAACTAAGAAAATAGAAAATAGAAAATAAAATCACTTCAAGGTTCCAATACTCTAGGACAACCCCTATTTCACCTTCTTTAACAACTTTTAATGGAAGTGAACACTCATATATATAGGGCTGAGGGGTGGAAATTTTACCTCCAACTTCACTCCTCTAAAAGTTTGAGTAAATTTAACATCATAAATGGAAGAATATCAGGTAGGTTCCTTAATAAAAGTTTTTTCATCTCTCATTCTCATGATCCCACAAAATACTAGAAGATTTGGACAAATTTACAAATTGTTATTCTTGAATTACTGAAGAATATTTTTTCTACCTGAGGAGACTATTCAACTACCTCCAATTTGGAGTATGAAATGGATGCCTTAATGATAGAATTTATTAATTAAAGTTAATGTGGGAATGAAACTTGGAGTAATATTTCTATTCCATCTAGAATAACTTCATTTGAAGTTATTTAGGAAAATATATACTTCAATAACTGAGGTGGGGTCCATTCTATCATCCATAAAACTTTGTCCACTTGATTTATTTTTATGGTAAATTTTGTGTTGAATTGGGCCTAGGTCCAGAAGACAAAGTTGAATCCCAAAATAAATTAAATCCTAAAAAAACGAATCACTATATTTGGATCAAAATTTAAAAAGATATTCATAAAATATAGAAGATACACTGAACTGCTAAATTTCCAAAATTAAACAATTTTCAAAATTAAGCCCAAAATCCACTAAAAATACTAAAATGATGAAAACCAGATCAAATTTATTAATTAGTAGGGGTTAAATAATTAAAAAATACATGAAAAATAATGAAAATATTATCTTTATAAATTATCCCACACTTAGCACTTGGACTCCCTAACATGTTGAAATCAAATAAAATCAAATTCAAAACACATGCCAATGAGATCCACCAATTCCATACCAAGAAACCAAAGATATCATGCCTCACAAACAAAAATTATTCCAAGTTATCCATTTGTATCATTTAATATTTTTAGTCTTCATTTCTTTTCCCATGCACACAAGATACCTACCACACATGAATTTTCTCTCATCTCACAAATGTTAATTTTCAATAAAGCTTTTCTCATCCAAACCAATGAAAGAGTCACTATAAGCTTTATAAATTTCTAAATATACACTCGATGTGAGTTAAGAAAATGTGTTTATCATGAGGAATTTTTAGGGTTGTTCTATGGATTTTGGTTTTTAGGATTTTGATATGAAAAATTCTAATGCCGAATGAGGAGGGCGTGGCTCTTTTTAAAGAAAAATTGAAAAAAAAAAAAAAAATCCAATTTTCAATCAAGTATGGAATCCTACTCAGTCCCCTTAGTAGAAAATTATCTCCATAATCATGAAAACTTAAGGAAGGTTAACATAGCTCATCATTTAAGTAGTAAAAATTTCATTCATCTCAAACATGATTTTTCTTGAAAGCTCTAGATAGGTACAACTTTCTTTCTCTTTAGAAGCTCCAGAAAGGCACAACTTCTTTTTTTTTCTTGAAAGGTCCAGAAAGGGAAAAAATTTCATCAAAATGGTTATTTTAAGCATCAAAAAAAAAAAAATCTTCAACACTTGATTTTCCACCCAAAGTATCACCAAATGAGGTAGCACAATATAATACAGCTTCCCCCCCACACTAAAGTTCAACTAGATCATGAAACTTTACTTCAAGATCAGGTTGGATAGGGAAAAATTGGCTTGTAATGTGGCTAACCTAATAGGATATTCATGTATTCTAAGGGATACAAGGATTTAATGTACAAATAAGGACATAATGAAAAGGATTATCTTAAAAAAGGGTCTTAAAAACCAATGAAATGACTCAATCATTTAAAACAAAAGTTGTAACATCTCGGTTCCCAAAGCCACCCAGAGACACCCTGTACCCAGTTAGTCACATAGCCTCAAGCACAATTCTCCAAATGTCAGAGGCTTCCAAATAGCAGTAAGGGCCTTGGGTGTGATAGTGGGGAAACTATTCCAACATTGGAAGAGTAACACAGTGGAAGTAAAACACAAATCAATAGCTGAAGTAGTAATATTACCATACAAAAAGAAACAGCAGAATACCGAACAAATAAATAGCTGGAGCACATATATAATGATTCATGATACATATGTATAGGAAAGAAGCCAAACAAGTCACAATGCTGAAATGCAGTACTAAACCAAAGTATAAGAAAAATAGTAAACAACTCCACAACATCGCAAACCAAAGCTTGGTCCTGTGCTCTCCAGATCTAAAGCAGTCAAGTACCTGAAGTAGAAGGGTGATTTACCTTATCTATAACTGAAATAATATAATCTGTTTGGGCTCAAAAGCATGGCCCAAATAGGGTGTGAGATTAAATCCCAGTAGGCAACCATCAAGAGATCTTTGCCTAATAGTCATTGAATATATATGGCAGTAAATAAACAAAAGAAGCAGTAAACATGAAGTACTCAACAGTAAACATTCCTATTGTTTCAAATCATTAAAATACCATATATCAAGTAAGTAGGTAATCACAAACAGGTAACCTTATGGGAAGTACTCACAGCCTATCCCATCTGGTCCTACCTAGCAAACACAAGCAACCCTATGGGAATCACACACAGTCTCACCCCTTTGGTTCAGCTTTAGAATAGACTCTCTGAGGAAGAACTCATAGTCAATTCCTCCTATAGTCAAGTGTGATCAAAGAATCTCCAAGGAAGCACTCACCATCAATTCCCCCTATAGTCTTTTAACGGTAACCTACAAGCACTCTGAGGAAGAACTCAACGTCAATTCCCCTTGTGGACTTGTAACATAACTATAGACACTCTGAGGGAGCACTAAACGTCAATCCCCCCTATGATCTCACAATGTGATAATAATTACAAACACTCTGGAGAAGCCCTTACGTCCATTCTCTCTATGGTTTACTACACCAGGTTCTCACAGCCCTGTGTAAGTCAAACGAGCATAGCAATGCAAAGCGGCCAAAATAAATCTCATGAACTACTTGGATATCCAACCTACAACATAACAACATGTCAGAGAAACAATCAATCCATCCTAAAAATACTAGGCGTGGTAAAAAAACTGCATCCTAACAGAAAAACTAGACCAAACGGTCAAAAATAGGCAAACATGAGCAAAACCTCTATAGCATGGAAAAGTAAACCCTATTCTCAAAAAACAACCTCTATCCAAACAAACTAGGGCATAGAAGGCAAACAATAGGGCTAAAAACATAAATGTGAATACCCCATTCATGGTTATTGGGAACTTTTGCACATAAAACTCAAAGAATATCTATTGAAAGACACAAACCACCTACCTCGGTGTTGTATGATCGTTATACGTGAACCTCAAGCCTTGAATCACCTTAGAACATCGTAGATCTACAAAAAAGTCTAAAACTTTCAACCCACAATATCTCACGAGAGATAAGGAATTTGAATAATGTGTTTAAGAAGAATAAAGAACTCACCAAATGCGATTCTAGCGCAACTGAGGGAGTCTGATTCGGAGAAAGGATGCTCGATCGAGGGCTCGACAAAGATCCGCACCGTATGGATGCTCTTAGATGAACTAGGTCGAGAAGAAGAAGGTTCTGTCCATTAGACGTGACCCCGATACGTTTAATGAAAAAAATAAAGTACATGGAATGTACTTTAGAAGTACATGGCATGTACTTGCCTTCATCGGCCCCCACATTATGCATTCTCCAGGTCACCACACATGGCTGTGTGCATGGCCATGACATATCCAACACCCAGCTACCTGTGGTAACTGAGTACACGACGTGTACTTATAAAGTACACAACGTGTACTTAATAAATTTTCCGAAAACTCCTCTTTTCTGCAAAAACACTAGAAAAAGGAAAACATACCTGAAAAAAAGATCAGAGTTCTTACACAAGTACCTCAAACCCTCAAGTTTTGAAAGGAATAAATCAAATTATTATTAAATAAATCATGGTTTTTCTCTCTCAAGAAGTGAGGTGAATGAAAATAATATGAAAAAAAGGTTCAAAATCATCACAGGAAAGTGATATCAAAGATAAATATAGTGATATGTGGAATCAGATTAAAAAATTAGAGTACTTTTCATGAAATTCCTAAGAAAATTAAACTTGGAACAAAGTCATTTTCAACATTCATTTAAGCTTAGTTTCATGGAATAAAATGTTTTACTCATTGAAATGTGTTTCAAAAATGATAATGATAATCATTTTAGCTCAAAATTTTCAAAAACATACAAAAAATGAAAAATAAACACACAAAAATATGAAAACACACACATTTTTTTTGAAAAAATAGGAAAAAAAATGAAAATCTTAAATCAAAATGGTTACCTCCCCCACACTTAAATGATGCAGTGTACTCAATGCATTAAAATGGATATAACATGTAATTAGATTTGAAATGGAATCATAGCAAGTGATAGAGTGTAAAGGATTGGTACAATTTGATATATTTTATTGATAGACATGTTATAGAAGTGTGATCTCCTCCATAGGAGCAGATGAAATGGTCCCATGGAATTTCTTTAGCCTGTGTCCATTAATAGTGAATAGATCCTACTCTTCATCCTTTGCAATCTGCACAACACTGAAAGTATATATATGAGTAACAATAAATGGACCCTCCCATCTGGAACAATGTTTACCTGGCATCATCTTGATTCTTGAGTTGAATAATGACACTTTTTCTCTAGGATGGAAGTCTCTCGGTTGAATCAGCTTGTCATGATCCACTCTTGTTCACTCTTTGTAAATACTAGAATTTTCAAATTCTTACCTTCTAATTTACCCCAGCTCTTACAACTGCAATATCCTCTCTTTCCCAGCACTTTCAAGATCCAAATTCATCTTCCTAATAACTCAATATTCCTTATGCTCTAATTCCACGATCATGTGACAACTTTTCCCATAAATCATCCTATATGGAATCATTCTAATCAGGGTCTTGTAAGATATCCCGTAAGCCCATAAAGTTTTTTTCCAAACTTTGTATAGAATCCTTTCTGTTTGGATTAATATTCTTTTCCAAAATTCCTTTGATTTCCTTATTGGACACTTCATCTTGATCGTTTTTCTGTGGGTGATAGGGAGTTGATGTTTTATGATGCACCCCATACCTCTTCAGCAAATCCTCTATTATCATATTGAAAAAGTGACTTCCTGGATCATTGATGATGACTCTAGGCACTCCAAAACTACAAAATATGTTATCCCTAAAAATATCACAAACAACTTTAGCATCGTCAATCTTGGTGGCTTTTTCTTCCACCCATTTGGAAACATAATCAAACGCAAGAAAGATATAAAAATTTACAAAGGAAATTGTGAAAGTGATCATAAAATCTATCCCCAAAACCTCAAAATCTCACAAAAATTAAGTGGATATTGGGGCATTTGTCTTTGAAATGTTCCCAGAAAACTGACATTTTTCAAACCTTTTGAAAAATTCATGAACATATTTAAAAAGGGTGGGCCAATAAAGTCCAGATTCTAAAACTTTCCTTGCTTTCCTTTGAGGTCCAAAGTGGCCTCCACAAGCTAAAGTGTGATAAAACTCAAAGAAAAAACCAATTTCACTCTTAGGTAAACATCTTCTTATCTCTTGGCCATTTAAAATCTTCCAAAGAAATAGATCATACCAAATGTAATATCTAGATTTAGCTTTTAGTTTGTGTATTTAGTGAGAATTGAAATGATATGAGACCTAATATGTTACCAAATAATTGACCATGTTAGCATACCAAGGCACTTATCCTTCAAACAAGTACAACTGCTCTCTTGGAAGGTGATCATTCAATGGTTCTTTTTCTGGAATTTCAGCTTCAACAGTGTTGGGAAGTCTGCTTAAATGATTAGAAACTTGGTTCTCAAATCCCTTATTGTCCTTGATTTCTATGTTTAAATATTTTAGAAGTAACATCCATCTCATTTGCCTCGGTTTAGCTTCATCCTTCTTCATCAAGTACCTGAGATCTGCATGATCAGAAAACACAGTGACTTTAGTTCTAAGCAGATATGATCTAAATATTTCTAAAGTAAAAAAACTACTAAAAACTCCTTTTCTATGGTTGTGTAATTGAATTGATCTACATCCAAGGTTCTCTAGGCATAGGCAATGACTTGTGTCCTTCCTTAGATTCACTGAGAAAGGACTACTCCAACTTCTTGGTTGGAAGCATCACAAAGTAGCTCAAATGGTTCTTCCAAATTTGGTGGCTACATCACAGGTGGTGTAATAAATATCCTATTCAACTTATAAAAGGATTCCATAAATGCACCATTGAAATAAAAATAAGTATCTTTAAAAATAAATCTATAGATAGAGAGATAAATCTTACTAAAATCTTTGATAAACCTCCTGTAGATGCCTACATGTCCTAAAAATGATCTAACATGCTTCACACAAGTTGGGTAAGGAAAAGAATTTATCACTTCAATTTTTTATTTATCAACTTCAAATCCCTTTTTTTAAATGAATTTCCCAAGGAAAATCACTCTCTCAACCATGAAATAAAACTTTTAAAAATTTAAAACAAGATTCTTTTCAATGCAGGTTTTCAAAACTTTTTCCAAAATTTTCAAATAATGGTCAAAAGAGTTTCCAAAAACTATGAAATCATCCAAGAAAACCTCTAATAAATATTAAATGTGATCATAAAATATACTTACTATTAACCTATTAAATGTAACTATAGCATTACATAATCTAAATGTAATCCTTTTATATGAAAAAGTGCCAAAGGGACATGTAAAGGTTGTATTATCTTGATCCTCAGGAGAAATGGGTACCTGGAAATAAACTAAAAATCTATCCAAAAAGAAATAATGAGTTATCCCTACCAATATCTCTATCATTTAATTGATGAAGGTAATGGGTAATGATCTTTCTAAGTGATCTAATTCAACTTCCTAAAATCAATGCACACTCTCCAGCTATTCTGAATTCGCATAGGGATTAATTCATTCTTTTCATTATTTACAGTGGTTAGGACAATTTTTTTGGAACTAAATGAATTAGGATAACCCATTGTGAATATGAAATGGGATAGATGATCCAAAATTCTAGGATCTTCTCAATATATTTCTTCATAACCTCCATCAATGTGGGATTTAGCCTCCTTTGGGGCTATCTGATAGGTTTTGAATCTCCCTCAAGAAAAATTCTATGTGAGCATATTTTTCGGTTTATTTTAGGGATATAACCTAAGATACACCCTATTTATTGTAAATTTTCTCTCAAAAGATCACTCAATTATTTTTCTTGGGTTTTAAACAGATTATTAGTAATTATCACTAGTAATTTCTCTCCCTCCCTAAGGTTCACATATATCAAATCAACGGGGAGTGGTTTTAATTCCAAATCTGGGGGCTACTAAAGAGATGAAACTAAACTCATATTTACTAGTTCCAATGGTTGGATATCCTGGACATAATAAATCATATCATATTCTTAATCATTTAACAAATCATCAAAAAAATCAGATATTATCACTTCTTCCCACATGAAATTAGAATCTACAGAATTTGGGGTATCCATATGTTCAACGATATTTTAAATGGAAAAAGTATCTCCTAAGGCTAAGAATTCATGTCACATACCTGATTATTCAATGGGTTCACTGAAAATTTCATGGGAGAGTGAAAAGAGTGAGTTATCATCTGATGGGTGCCTCATGGATTCAAAAATATTGAAGTGGACAGTGCTCTCTCCAAACTCCATAGTGAGTGTTCCATCATGGACATTGATGATGGTTTTGGATATCTCTAAGAAAGGTCTCCCCAAAATGATGGGTGAGTGTGATGATCTCTTATCTTCTTCCATATTCAGCACATAGAATTTAGCTAGGAACAATAGATCTTTGACTTTCACAAGGACATCCTCTATAAATTATACTAGGAAGACTATGGATCTGTTTGAAAGATGGACCACCAATCTTGTGCACTTCAAGTCTCCCATATGAAAATAAGTATATACTAAGTGAGGAAATACATTAATTGAAGTAACTATATCACACAAAGCATTAGATAAATTTAAAGAACCAATGGGGAATAGAATGGAAAACATCCCTAGATCTTGACATTTGGTTGGAAACTATGGTGTCATAGGGGTTGAGACACTTCTTCCCAAGTTGATCCTTTAATTACCTTTAAGTCTCCCCTTCTTAGTGAAAATATCCTTTAAAAATTTAGCATACTTTGGAATTTTTTTGAGTGCTTCAAGAAGTGGGATATTAATTTCCACTTTCTAGAAGGTGTCCATAATTTATTTTTGAAGTCCTTCTTCCTAAAATATCTTTGTTTCAATCATCCTTGATGGAAATAGTGGGGGTAAGTATTTATTCACCCTTTGTTGAATTTGAAATGAAGTTTATTATCCATTCTTCCTCATTCTATCCCTATCATTCTCTTTCTTCTCTTTTTCCTGGTGAATTTTCGATGATTTTCATAAATTTCCAACACCATTCTCCCTAAGACCAGGTGGTCTTATTTTAGGTTCATGGGATACTAGTTCTGGGAGTTATTTCACACTTAATTTTGTTATCATGATGACAGTCCCTTTTTGGTTTGGGATTGTTTGCAAAAATCGTTTCTCAGAATTTTTGGTTAGGAAGTCCATGAGTATTTCGAACTTGCTGGAAAAATATTTTATGGTGAATTTCATCAACTCAATATTAGATATCTGCTATTGGTTCGAAATTGGGGCTTGTACACTGGTGAATGTTTTCTCATAGGGTATTTGTAAAGTGGGTGGTTGGTGGTAAGAAGTAAGGTTATAAGATTTATTTTTTTAAATGGTGCTGGGTTTTGGAATTGTTGCTGGAATGTGGGTCTAGCTTATTTATGTTGATTTCCAAATCCATATTGAACTTGGTTAGGCTCTCTCCATCCTTGATTTTTTTTGGAATTACCTCAATTTAAAGGTTGTCACAAAATTTTCCATTTCCTTTATTTAAGTACATTGGTCAGTGAAATGATCAGTTGATGAGAATAAACCACACACCTTAGCCGGTTCTTGTTGGTCACCTACTTGTTTCAAGGTTACTTGTCGCACCAAAATAGATATCTCATCAAGCTTTGTTTCATTAAAAGGTTATGGATAATAAGTTCATACCTCATGAATACCTCTTATTATAGTACCTCTTATACCAAACTGTTGTGAGTTTTGGGAAATCTTCTCAATCAAGCCCTTAGCTTCTTCTAGTGACTTGTCAATTAATGCACCTCCTGATGATGCATCAATAAGGTTTCTATAATTTTATAGTAATCATTGATATAATAAGACAAGAAATTGATTATCCTCAATGGTTTGATGTGGGAAAATGGTACATAGATTTTTAAATCTTTCCCTGTACTCGTAAAGGGTTTCTGCAGATGATTATCTGATGGCATAGATCTCTTTTCTGATGGTTATGATTCTGTAGGCGAGGAAGAATTGTTGCATGAATCATATTACTAAGTCACTAAAGTCATTAAAATCTCTTATTTTTAGACCATACAACCATTATTTGGTAGATCCTTCCAATGAAAATGATAATTTATTTTACTTTACTTGTTCCTTAGCTACTCCACAGGGTCTGAAATTTGACCAGACATGTGTGAACTCTTTAATATGTTTTTTTGGATCTTCACCTGCCAATCCATGAAGATTTGGAATCAATGGAATCATTTTATGTTTCATATAAAAATCATTTTTAACACTTTCATGGAATGTTTATTGTTTTGATTAAGGAATTTTGGTTCATAAATATCTCTAAGGGTTAGGTTTTTATTTCCAGCCATGATAACAGGCTCAGAGTGAACACTTGAAGTTTCATTTGAGTCTGAAGAGAAATGTCCTCAAATTCAGATTTTTAAATTAAGTTTTCTAAATATAATCAACAAGTTTATTTCAATTTCATGATATAGAGGTCAAGGTTCAGTGTTTGAGCTTCTAGTCATACAATTTTGCAGAGAAACGAAAGAGAGAAAAAGAAACAAAATGTTGGAACTACCTCCCCGGAAACAACACCAAGTTTTGACATGTGCCTATTATGGGGTGTGACAAAAAAATATTACCTAAGTTAAAATGTAGTAAATTTGGTAACCTAGGTTGTCTCTAGATAATAATTCACAACAATTGCATTTTTCAATTAAATTTGAGAAATAAGTAGAAGTTTTTTTTGAAATTGTTTGATTTTAAAAAGAAAAAAAGCAATTAAAAATAAAGTTTGAATGTAAGTGAATGAAGAGAGTTATGGGGTTAGGGTAGTATCTCCTTTTTTAATGTAATAATCATCATAAAAATCATTCACCCTATTTTTTATTGAATAATAAATAAAAGACTCCTCAATTGAGTTATCAATTACCCTTGGTTGAAGAAAGGAATGAAACCCACTCCTATGTGCATGGAAGTTCATAAATAATTCCTAAAAAACTAATTCAAGTCCCAATTAGGTATTTTTGATGATTAAATAGTTCCACACACATGCCAATGATCTCTAGACACTCACCACCTAACACGATTTTCTTGATCGAGACAAATTGCACTAGGCAGAGGGAGTTAAAAGTTATTCAACCAAAGATATAAACAATGAATACACAAAAACCCAAAATAAGATCGTATTAAGAGAACTAGTAACCACTTAAAAAAGAAATAATTCAATAGAAAAATAGTGTTTTAAATTTAGGTTCAACACTCCAATATTACAAAAGTGAAACACCCTCTTCCCTAATCACTCAAAGGATTTACCCCTCCATGTGAAGGGTAATAGAGTTGAAAAGGGAAGAAGAGAGCATAATGAAACTAAGAAAAGAGAAAATAAAAAATAAAACGCACTTCAAGACTCCAATACTCCATCACAACCCCTCTTGCACCTTCTTCAACAACTTTTAATGGAAGTGAACACTCATATATATAGGGTTGAGGGGTGGAAATATTTCCCTCCAGATTCACTACTCAAAAAGTTTGAGTCAATTTATCATCATAAATGGACGAATATAAAGTAGGTTTATTCATAAAAGTTATTAGTATATTTCTTTTTCATGCTCATAAAAAATATTAGTATATTTGGATAAGTTTCCAAAAAGTTATTCTTGAATTACTGATGAATACTTTTTATACCTAAGGATACTGTTCAACTACCTTTAATTTGTCGCATGAAATGGATGCCTTAATGATAGAATTTATTCATGAAATTTAATGTGTAAATGACCTGTGGAGTAATATTTCTATTACAGATAGAATAAATTAATTTTAATTTATTTAGGATGAGATATACTTAAATAACTGAGGTGGGGTCCATTCTGTTTTCCAACAAACTTTGTCCACTTGATTTATTTTTAGGTCCATTTTGTTTCAAATTAGACCTAAGTACAGAAGAAAAAGTTGAATCCCATGAGTAAATCCTAAAAAAAGGAATCAATCTATTTGGATTAAAATTTTAAAATATATTACCAAAATATAGAAGATCCATAAAACTACTAAATTTCCAGAATTAAACAATTTTCACAATTAAGCCCAAAATCCACTAAAAATACCAAATTGATGCAAATAATCTCAAATTGATTAATTGTCAGGGGTTAAATAATTAAAACACAAATAAAAAATAATGAAAATATTATCTTTATCAATGATCCATGGGATCATTACATTGGAATAAGATATAAATTTTTGGTATATACACAAGCATAAAAAATATTTCCTTAGTATTCAATGATCATTGTGAAAACTATTATAGTGGAATGAGTTCACTCCCCAAACCATCGTACTAGTCAAGGTTCACTATAGTGAAAAAATTTTCTAACTAAAATGAGTTCACTCCCCATTCCAATCCTAATTATCTCATGAAATATCAATCTTTACCCAATGAATTGGAGGAAGATATAAGTTCCACCCATCACATAATCCGTACATTTATGTGACATAAGATCATAAAACATTCATCATGTCATAGCCCATATAAAGAAAACATGTCTAATAAAAATTTCATCACAGTATAACCCATAGAACATAAATGGGTCTCATAAACATTTTATCATAACATAACCCATTGAAAGGAAATGGATTTCATAATCATCTCATCAATTCATCATAGCATAACCCATGTAAAAGGAACAAGTTTCTTAAACATATCTTTATCACAATAATAAATCATCTAGGGAAATAATAAGGATTTTATTCTTGAATTATATCCCCATTAAATCTTAAGTAACATCGAAGGATGTTATCTTATATATAAAATGATTTTGAATGACCACTTAGAACATTTCTTGAGGAATGTAAACTTTTTTTACATTGAAAATCACCTTTTCTAAAACTAAAAGTTCCCAAAACATTGTGAAAAACATTTTCTTTAAAAATAATATTTAAAACTTATAAATTAATATTTAAAACATTATGTGGTCATGATGGTAGAAAATACCATTCATGTATTCCATGTTAAAATAAAGATTCCTTTCACATTTTTGGTAAAAAGTCAAAAAGTACCTCATTTGGAAAATGAAAAGAAGATTCATTTAAAACCATTTTTTAAAAAGTAAAAAATAGATAATTTTTTAATAAATCATTGTATATCATTAATAATTTTCTTTAAAACATTTTTAGAAAACATGAACATGAAATAAAAAGGATTTTTGATCGAAGAGATAAATAAAGTCAGATTTCCTTAAAAATATTCTTTTAGACTCTTGAGTACATAAAGAGAGGTAAATGAAATGCAAACATGTATTTCCTGAAATAACCATAGAATAATAAAATTACTTTTTTTATTGAGAGGTAGATCATAATATATCATCATTTTAATCATAAACATAAAATATCTCAATAAACAAAGAGGCTGTAACAAAAAATCGTTACCACTTTGGTATATTTTTAATCTTAAGCCCCATGAATGAAATAAAATTATATGGATATGTATATACCATAACTTTTATGAAAAAAATCATGAAATATATTCATGGGAAGTATATACAATACACAAAATAAATAAGTGGTGAAGAGGCATGTGTCCCACAGAAATAAAAGTGAGACGAAAATCTCTTACCACTTAGGAAAATTTTGAATTCTAAGACAAATTAGAGAATAAAATAAAATTAAACTCTAAATATCATTAAAATAATAATATTTAATATATAAAATGTCAAAGGGGAAGTATATACACCACACCAAAGAAATTAGTGGTGAATATGACATATATCTCCTAGAAATAAAAGAGATACTAAAAATACCTTACCTTAAGTCTTGAATTCCTTTGTACACATTAAAAAATCCTATATAATAAATATAGGTTTATTTTAAATCTATTATATTACCATAATTATATATATAATACCATATATTATTTAATTATGAAATTTTATTACCCAATAATTAACAATTCCTTGTTAAAATCACGTTTCAGGTAATAACTGCTTTGTTTTTCATGTATTTTTTTATTTGGTATTTTCGGTCTATTTACTTTTATCATGGTTCAGTAATATCCAGAATTTTAAACATGATATAAATATTATATATATTAATTACATATTTATTTATAGTAATCTATAAAAGTTAGAGATAGAAAATGAATTACACCATTCATGGAGACGGTAGGCCGTACATACATGAACATTATTTCTATTTTCTAAATGAAAGAAAAAAAATGAAGGTAAATAATATATCACTTTTAAAAATTAATTATTATTTCATATATATTACATTTTTTCATTAAGTTTATCTTTTTACCTTCATGTAAAGCATAATTGAAAAATGAATCACATTGCTTCGTGAGGCGGTAGCCTGCTATACACACGAGTGATGATATTGTATTCCCATAGAATGGAAAGTAAGAAGGTATATGTAATATAATCATTAAATAAGTATAATTATTTAATAAATATCATATAAATATGTTAAATCCATCATTATAACCACTCGTGAGAGGTGGTTATGGAAAATAAATTACATTGGTTCATGAGTCGGTAGTCCATCGTACACATGATCGATGGTTTCATTTCCCATTTGATGGAAGAGGAGGTGGAAATAGATTATAAAATTAAAATAATATAATCTAAATATATTTTAGATAATATTTTTATTATATCATCATATTTTGAGAAAATTTTAAGGATGTGGAATAAGCAAAAAACAAAAACATAAGTTTAATAATTTCACCACTTTTTCAGAGAACCTATTTAGATTTATAGATATAGCCTTATTAGGAGGGTTTCATAATAAAAATAATTCCTCTAGTATATGGGGAGGTAATTAAGGATTAATTTTGGCTAGTTATTGGAAAAACTAAATGGTTTTTAAATTGTGAAGAGGAGAGGAAAGGGGGTTCCCTTTTATAAGTGGGGGTAAGGATACATTTTCATTTTTTGAAAAGAAAATTTTTTACCCATGTTTTAAACATGAAAAAAGGATCTAAAATGGGTCATTATCTAACCTTACAGGTTATAATGTATAAATATGGACATCCAATTGGTTTTTTACAAGTCTTATTTAACAACCCGACCTAATTTGGGGCTCATGATGCAACTACCCCAAGCCCACCTCTATAGGCCAGGGGATGGAGATCTGTACTGAAGGCATAAATAACATGGGGAGTAATTTTCCTAAGTACCTATATGAACACACACAACCATATCAATTTGTAAGTTAAAAGGGGGTAAAATTAAAACAATCAAAAAGCTAAGGGAACAATCATGCATGCAAAACCTCTAGACAACAAAAGAGTATGGTAGTATAAATTGAAAAGTTAAGGGGGAAATACATGACCAACCAAAAATAGGTCCCAACCTAAAAAAACTAGTGAGTAAACTACTAATAAATCCCAACTCCTAATCTCCAATCCATGACCACCATACGCGGTCCACATTACCATGTATCCCTAATCACCTCTGAAGTCACTACCAACCTGTCTGTCATCTGCATAAGACATGACACATGTGAGTAAGTACCATGCAATGGTGAGTATATATATACCTAGTAGGGTTACATAAAATATGAAGGGTGAGAATTAATAGATACAATAGAAATAGAAAGACATAAGAATAGTCAAAAGTTATAGTGTAATAGAATAACTCAACCCAAACCAAGAGAGTGTAACCTCGTCCAAACATAAGGGGCTCAAAATAATGTGTAGATGAACTAAATGTAGAGAATTTTCCATATATAGCAGGAGAGTATATTCATACAACCATGATAATCTAAACATGAAAAACATGTGGTATACCCCACACATCTTCACATCTCATGGAAAGAGAGTAATCAAATCTAAAGGTATGGATATAGATATGGGTATATATATATATATTATCATTCAAAAGAATCCCAAATGATAGTGTAAGGGGATCTATATCTCAAATCTTAGCCCAAGAAGAAGAGTTTACAAAAATTCCAAAAGTCCATCAACGATGTCCAACATCTCAAGTGTCTTTTATAAGTAACTATCCTAGTAAAACCATGTCTCATCACTATTTTAAATAGTTGAGGGGCCACAAAATCCAAGTAAAGGACCCATGCCCTAGTGTGTTAGGGGGGATCTACTATGTAAGTATCCATTGATAACCCACACCCAATGTTGATGGGGGGGGGGGGGGTCCACTCTAATGTCACAAGGACCCACACCCTATGCTAATTGGGGGGTTCCACTCAGTAGACAGGGGACCCACACCCATGCTGATGGGGGGTTCTACTCTAGTGGTCAAGGACCCACACCCTGGTTCCATAGGGGGTTTCCACTTTAGTCATCGAGGACCCTCTCCCTATCTGATAGGGGGGTTCCACTCAAAAGTTGAGGACCCAAACCCAGGTACAACAGGGGTTTCCACTCTGATCATTTCTGACCTGCACCCTATCAATAATGGGGTTCCACTCAGAAGTTGATGACCTATGCCCTAGTGAAACAGGGGGTTCCACTCTAGTTATTTATGACATGCTCCTTATCCAATAGTTGGTTTCTACTTGGAAGGTATCTATAGAGGACCTGTGCCCATGCTGAAGGGGGGTTCCACTCTATAAAAAGCCTCTGGTGATCTTGCTTGATCACTACCATCATCAAACATTTCCTTAGTAAGAACCATTACTGAAATATTCCACTCCATATCCCAAAAGTCACAACTGAGGTCACCATCATGTTCTATATGAAAAAAAACTTAGGATAGGATACTTGTGAGCCAAAATATGAGTTCAAACAAAAAAGATATTGAACCTTGATGTTTTCTCAAAAGGAAACAAGTAGTACATGGCATGTGAGGGGACCTACACAATGTGTGGTCCCGCTCCACTACCTGAACATGTACTTTCCCAACACATGAATCCCAATCCATGTATAAGTATATGTTGTTTAGGTGGACTATAAGGTGTGTCCTAACTATTTGAGACCAGACTGTGTCCTTCTGGCTGTGTCTATGTACTTTAATACACAACCATGTAGTCTACCCCATGTCCATGTACTTTGGTACACGACTGTGTAATCTCAAACGGGGTACCAACCGTGTGTTCCACCACCTGGCTTGTCCAATCAGGGATGAGGTACATGGCATGTAAGAAGGCTACACACCGTTCCATCCTTATATATTTCGAAAACCCTAGCCACCACAACTTGGGGGATACACGCCATGTGTTCATCACAGTACATGGTTTGTAGTTGGGATTTTCATAGATTCTTAGATTCTCTTCCCACACTTCTATTCAAGACATTTTGATGTATATCCCACCTTTTTTATACCCAAAATCAGTAGATCTAGTTGTGGGTTATCATTTCTAGCCATCGTAAATTGGAAATCTGATCTCATTGACCCATGGGAGTTCCGTCATGAGTTTCATGTGTCTATGCACATTCCATCATTGATTAATTGATAATTGATCGATAGAAAGATATTACACAACCTAAAACCATCCCATATATGTGTCTGATTCATTGATATTTCCCTCTATCTTGAATATATTGTTATTCTTGGGGTCTGATTGGTCTTTATACAACTCGGTAACGATGAACTGGGACCACAAGGTCCAACCGGTGAAGAAAAAAAATAAATTGAGGGGGAAAGACACACAAAAATGGTTTTAAGATCATTTCCAATCATTATTGTACAATTATCAAGAACAAGAATATCCAGGGTTAGAAAATAGTTTAAATAAATAATTAAATTGATTCATGGGTGCATACAAATGCTACAATTGGCGCATATCCAAGAAAGGGATTGATCTTCTCAATCGATTTAATCAAAAGGGATGTAAAAAAATTGGCGAGTCCTAACTAGAGATTGGATCATTCATCATTGAAGAATTCACTATCCAATGATCAAAGGACGTCATTGTGTTCATCTTGTCCTGATCTACTTTGATCTAGAGTTTCATCATCGTCTGATGTGATTTGTCAATGGAAGGAGGAAGGAGAAGATATCATCAGATCCTAGGATTATGAGGATAACCCTAGGTGAATTTCCATGGTAGTATATTTATAACCATTTTTAGGTTAAAAAAGTATTAATTAATCAATTAATTAATTAATTAATTCATTGAAAATATCTCTAATGAGTGATATGTCTGAATGACCTACGCCAACCTATCTTAGGTCCCACCTAGGGTAAACAACATGTTCTGGACTCAACTGTGGTCTCGAATTTAAGATCTAATCTTAAGAGTTATCATATTTTATTTATGAACTATGTGTGTATAATATATAATATATTTAATATTTTTATAAAATTAATTTCGGGCACCCTGAGCCTCAGAATCACATGTTATCTTATCACCTAGATCTATAAATATATATATAAATATTTGAAAGTTTTAAAAGTAAAATAGGGTCTCTACATCATTCCCTACTTCAATATTTTCATCCCCAAAAAGAAAAACTAAACAAAAAACTTGGGATACTAAGCCCACATTTAGATCTCCCACTCTCAAGAACTCTCTTACACATTCCTGTGCTGCCACAATATGTGAACCAAGGGGATGGTCCATCCATGTAGGGTCCTATACTATCAATCCTCGATCTTCAATGGGTGGTCCACAAAGGTATCTCCATAATCGATGTCCAAATTTCTCCAATCGATGAAATACCTGGGTTCATGCACATATCTTCTCAGTTATAACACATGGAAGACGTCGTGCACCCACTCTAGCTATGGGGGTAGGGAGAGGTGGTAAGAAACCTTGCCAACCCTCTGCATGATCTTTAACGACCCGATGAACCTAAAGGATATATTTCCTCCCCAGATGAACCTCCATAATCCTCTTTGTGGGGGGACTCTCAAGAAAATGTGGTCTCCCTGCTTGAACTCTAAGGGCCTACAATAGCAATCTGCATAAGATTTATTCTTACTTTGGACCATCCTCATCTACTCATGAATGACTTGGACCTTTTCTATGATCACCTGTACCATCTATGGACCCACAAGATATGTCTTTCTGTTCTCTATCTAACACAAGGGTGACCTACAACGTCTCCCATATAGGGCCTCAAAAGGTTTCATGACAATAGTAGAGTGGTATCTATTATTGTACACAAACTCTACCAAGAGTAAGTGATTCTCCTAGATTCAACTGGAGTCTAACACACAAGCCCTCAGCATATCCTTCAAAACCTAGATAGTGCGCTCGATATTCCCATTGGTATAGAAGTGAAAGGTTGTGTCCATCCTCATTTGGGTCATGAACGCCTCCTGTAGGTCTCTCTATAATCATGACATAAACCGCACATCATGATCAGAGACAATCGTTGAGGGAACCCCATAAAGGTAAATGATCTCCTGTAAATACAACTACCCTAAACTCTCCATCGAACTTTTCTCACTGATAGCAAGGAAGTGTGACAACTTTGTGAGTTAGTAAACTATCACCTAGATGGAATCATGGCCCTTCACTGTGCATGAAACCCTTTTCACAAATTCCACAGATATGTCATCCCACTTATACTGTAGGATATCAAGGGGCTGCAACAAACCTACCATAGCTTGGTGATTAGCTATCACCTACTAATAAGTGAGGGACCAAGAGATGAACTCAACTATGATTCATATTATTCTAGACCACCAAAACTACCACTGATGGTATCTATACATATTCCCCACACCAGGATGTACAACTAGAGGAGAAGTGTGGAACTATCACATCACATCCTCCCACATTACGATTGGGACCATCATCCATCCCTAGAAAAGGATGACGTGACTCCCTCCTTAAAAATATCCATCTAGAGAATATACTATGGACATCTATTCATGAAAGACCTTACAATAATTTTTTCATAGCTGGGACTCTTTTACACACCTGAGAAGTGGTGGAGTCAACACCATTGACTATGGAAAATATGTACCCTCCTGATCCACTAGGTTTAGCTACAGGGAGGCCAACTAATCTGAAGTCTCATGCACCAAACAAGAATAGGACTTCCTACTAAGGGAATCTGCTACAAAGTTTCCCTTCCCTATAGTATAGACTATCTCAAAATCATAGTCCTTTAAGAACTCCTACCAGCACCGCTGTCTCGGTTTCAAGTCTCTCTACATGAAGATGTAGCTGAGATTTTGATGGTCTGAGTAAACCATAAATCATTCACCAGAAGGTAGTGCCTCCACACCCTTAGGTAAAATACTAAAATTTCTAGATCTAGGTCATGATTCATGTAGTTATTCTCATGGGGTCTCAACTGCCTCAACCCGTATGCGATAACTACCTATCGCTGCATCAACATGCATTTGAGCCCATCTCTCGAGTCATTGTAACACATTACATACTTCACACCCTCCTATGGTTGTATCAACACATGATCACTCATCAAACTCATCCTAAAATCCTCTAAGGACCTATAGAACTACTCAGTCCAGGTAAGTGGCTTCCCTTTCCATTTCAGGTCGGTCAAAAGGGATGAAATTCTAGAGAAGTATACCACATAACTCTTGTAGTACCTTGCCAATCCAAGAAAACTCTACACCTATGAAACTATATTTAGTGGCTCTTAATAAATCACCACATGGATCTTTAATGGGACCACAACTATTCCATGACAAAAAATGACATTCCCCAAGAATAAAACCTCATGTATCCAGAACTGGAACTTTGAGATTTTCCCATAAAGTTGGTACTCTTGAAGAAAATATAGAACCATTCTCAAGTGCTCAGCATGTTCCTCTTCCCATGCAGAGTAGATGAGTATCTCATCTATGAAGATGACTAAAAAATGGTCCAAGTATAGCTAGAAAACCTAGTTCATTAAAGACATAAATATGGAGGGGGAATTCATTACACTAAAGGGGATCACTAGGAACTTATAGTGTCTATAGCAACATCAAAAATCCAAATTTGGAATATCATCCTTGATAACCCTCAAATGGTGGTATCCATACAAGAGATCAATCTTCGAGAACCATCTCATGCCTCACAACTAGTCAAATACGTCATCAATCCTCAGTAAGTGGTACTTTTTCTTTATCATGGTCTGATTTAGGTGACGATAATCCCTGAAAAGTTATAAGCTACCATCCTCCTTTTTCACGAACAACACTGGATATGCCTAGGGGGACACATTGGGCCTAATGAAACCTTTCTCTCGAAGGTCCTACAACTACAAATGCATCTCCCAGAGCTTGGTAATGGTAATTTGATATGCCAAAGAAGATATCAGAGTAGTACCAGGATTCAAGTCAATGCAAAACTCAATATCCCACCTTAGAGGTAGTCCTAGAACATCCTTAGGGAAGTTATCAATATAATCCTCCACAACCGAAGTAATCCAGATGCCTGAATAGCCTACTGCACTAAGGTATAAACTTGGTAACTGATGGGTTATGGGTTGCAGCCTCCTACTCGAAGAACCCACTCGTCCTGCCATGAGATCTCTCTCTCCCATAAAGGTGAATCTCATCCCATCAGTGTATAGACATCTGATTCATATACAATGACAATTAATATGGGATCAGACCATATACAACCAATATATACCCAAGATGATGTCATAAGGTCCCATTGTGATGAGAAAAATGTCCCACATAAACCTCTATCCACTAAGAGACAACTTGCATTATTGAAAGATAAAAGATATAGAAAAATAATTCCATGTAGGAACCTCAAGATGAAGCTGCTAGTCTAGCACCTCAAATGGGAGTTCCAGCTCTCACACTAAGAGTATACAGATGAAGGAATGACTAGTACCTATGTCTACTAATACTGAAGCAAGAGTAGAAAAAACACAACTCGTACCTTGAATCATCTCATGAACTGTGAGGTCATAACCCTCCAAATCCTATAGTTGTATGTGGCCTTGACTATTAGCTTCTTGAGCCTAACGTGGGATACCTAGTGGTGGTGGTGGAAGGATCTCATAGCATCATCCATCACCCATAGTTCTTCCTATTACTCTGTTAACTCCACTTTCCTAGGGAGCACCCTGCCCTCACCTGGGAGACCCCTGATCATAGTGTTTCCTCTGTCGTGGTAGTATGTCAACTATCTTACTATGCTACTTAGCATGTCTAGTCAGATAGTATCACTCTATGTGACCCCACTCGTCACAAGCGAATCACATCCCCTCACCAGGCTACCCTGGTGCTCTCTGTTGTCCCTGACCTCATGCCTAGGTATGATCACGGGGAGGTCTCCTGTGTCGAGATCTTAGCATCTGGAATCTGTTGGCTACTCCAAAAGACTCATCTCTATGATACCCACTACTAGATCTAGCTATCTGGTGCCCCTATGATAGAAATATCTTTGTCACTAGTTCCCGCTCCAGCACCCTGACATAGTTGGGGATGCACAAGATCACCACGCTAACACATATCTCTCTACAGAGTCCCAATTCAAACTTTTGTGTTTGGAAGTAGCCATCCTGGATCATGTTAAGGGAGTACCGAGTAAGGTCTATAAATCTAGATTCATACTCAGACACCATCATCCCTCCCTATTGTATCTCTTGAAGCTCCTAAATCCAAAATGAGCACAAAAAATAGGGGTATTACTACTCATGGAACAACTGCTAAAAGTCGGGCCATGAGAGTGTCGAATAATCATGCATCTGAGTAACAAGACTCCACTAGAACCTAGATGATATATGGAAAAGGCTAGTTCCCTATTCAACCACATGATCTTTTGGTGTCCATATGACCCTAAAGACACAAAACACTAACTCTAGTGAATCTTATGATTCTTAAGGACCAAGCTCACTACAGAACCTCAGCGGCCTTTGGTGCTAGAGCTCATTGAGCACAATAATCCTGCATGCATCCTTATCCTAATCTACTGGGATGATATGCTTCTCAACAGGTGGAGGTGCTACTACCTACCCACCTGGAGGGGGAAGTTCATGGGATAGACCCAAAATTTAAGCCTCATCACTCATTGAATCATCATCATGATTTGGAACTGGATGGCTATCATCATGGAGACATCCTAAAAGTTATCAAGACTTACCACATTCAGATGAGAACATATGTATATAATAATGGGGAGATGAATCAATAAGTATAGCCAAATAATCAATCCTATATGATGAATTTACCATTAGTCCCTAGAACTAATGTCTTGGCATGATGAATCAACAAGAAGGTAGTCAAGGTATTGGTGAATGGATACGTTGGCCACCCACACCATCATTGGATTCCCTAGCATGAGATATGCACTATAAACAATTTGACATTGTTATACTAATCCCAACCAAATCCTCATAAGGGGACTACTCTAAAAACCATACCAAGGATTGAACCTATTTGATACCAATATATCACAACTCAACCCAATCTGGGGCTTGAGCTGTAACTAACCCAAGCCCTCCTCCACAAGTCAGGGGCTGGCGACCAGTGCCAAAGGAATAACTAGCATGGGAAGGTATTTTCCTAAGTAACTGTATGAACACACACAATCATCTCAATGCAGAAGTGAAGAGGGAGTAAAATTAAAAGAATAAAAAAACTAGGGGAACAAACATGTATGAAAAACCTCTAGACAATATAAGTGTATGTTAGTGTAAAATGAGAAGTAAAGGGAAAAAATACACATCGAACCAGAATTAGGTCCCAACCTGAAAAAACTAGAAAATAAATTGCTAATAGAGACCAACTCATAATCTATAATGTGTGACCACAATACATAGTCCAAAGTACCAGGTGTTCCTAATCTCCTCTGAAGTCATCGTCAACCTATCCGTCGTATGCATAATACACGACATGTATGGGAAAAGCCCATGCAGGGGTGAGTATATACATACAAATTAGGAAGACTTAAAATATAGGGGGGGATAAGATATACAAAAGGAATAGAAATATATTAGAACAATATACAGGTGCAGTGAAAGATAATGGTTCAACCCAAACTAAGAGAGTGTAAACACGTCCAAACACAAGGGGCTCAACATGGTGTGTAGATGAACTAAACTTCAAGTCTTTACCACCTATAATAGGAGAGAAGAGTCATCCAAACACAAGAATATAAACATGAAAAAGATGTGGTATACCCTACGTGTATTCATATCTCATGTAAAGAGAGTAACCAAATAAAAGGGTATGGATACAGATATATATATATATGCTCAGACAAAAGAAAACCAAACAAGAGAGTAAGGGGATCTCCATCTCACAACTTAGCCCAAAAATAAGAGTCTCTAATAGTTCCAAAAGTCCATTAACAATGCCCAACATCTCACATGTCTTACATAAGTAATCATATAAGTAAAACCACACCTTTTCACTTTGATGCACAATCAAGGGGCCACAAACTTCAAGTAGAGGACCTGCATCCTAGCGCACCAGGGGGGTTCCACTCTATAAGTATTTGTATAGGATTCACACTCAATGATGATGGGGGGGGGGTCCACTCTAGTGTCATAGGGACCCATGCCCTATGATGATAGGGTGGTTCCACTCAGTAGGTAGAGGACCCACTCCCATGTTGATGAGGGGTTCCACTCTAGTGGTTGAGGACCCAGACCCTGGTGCAATAGGGGGTTCCACTCTGACCATCGAGGACCTACACCCTATCCAATATGAGGTTTCGCTCCAAAGTTGAGGACCCGTGCCCTAGTACAACATTGGGGTTCTAATCTAATCATCAAGGACCTACACCCTATCCGATAGGGGGTTCCACTCGGAAGTTGAGGACCCACAACTTGGTGCAATAGGGGAGTTACCCTCTAGTCATCGAGGACCCATGCCCTATCTAATGGGGGGTTCTACTCTGAAGTTAGTTGAAGAGGACCCATTCCCATTCTGATGGGGAGTTCCAATCTATAAGAAGCCTCTGATGATCCCTCCTGATCACTGTCATTGGTAGGTGTCACCTTAGTAATATTTTTTCCTATAATATTCCACATAGTATCCCAAAATCTATAACCAAGTGCACCATCATGTTCTATGTATAAAAACACTTAGGATAGACTACTCATGGGTCAAAATCCAAGTTCAAATGAAGGATATATGGAACCTTTAAATTTATTAGAAAGGAAACAAGTAGTACATGATGTGTGGTCCTGCTCCACTGCCTGGCCATGTCCCTGGACAACACACAGCTACAAATCCATGTAGAAGTAAACACTATTTATGTGGAATACAAAACGTTTCCTAACTATCCGGGATCGGGTCATGTCCTTCTGGCTGTGTCCGTGTACTTCGGTACGTGGCCATGTAGTCTACCTCATGTCCGTGTACTTTGGTACACAACCATGTGTCTGTCTATGTACTCTCATATGGGGTGTCACCTATGTGCTCCACCACATGGATCTTCCAACCAAGGATGAGGTACATGGCATGTATGATGGCTACATGCTATTACATCCTTATATATTTCCAAAACCCTAGCTGTTGTAACCAGGGGTCTACATGCCATGTGTTAATCATAGTACATGGAGTGTATTTATGTTTTCACATATTCTAAAATAATCTTTCCATGATTTAATTCAAGTTATTTTGCTATAAATCTCACCTCATTTCCACTCGAAATCAACGAATCTTTCCATGGGTCATCATTTCCAACCATCGTTCATTTGAAATCCGATCCCATCGACTTGTGGGAGTTCTGTCATGAGTTTCATGCATCTTCACACCTTCCGTTATCAATTAATCAATTTTTGATCATCAAAATGATCTTCCAAAATTCAAAAATATCCCAGATATATGCCTGATTCATAAATTCATCCCTCTCTCTTAAATCCATTGCAATTCTGGGGGTTTGACTAGGCTCAGTATCGCCCGATAATGTCAAACCGGGACTACGTGGTCCAACTAGTGAAGAATGTGAATAAATTGAGGGGGAAAGGAACAAGAAAAATGGTTTTAATATTTTTTCCAATTATTTTTGGACAACTATCAAGAATAGGAATATCTAGGGTTAGAAAATAGTTTAAATAAACAATTAAATCGATTCAAGGGTGCATGAAAAGAGTGTAATTGGTGCAAATCCAAGAAAGGGATCGATATGCTTAATCAATTTAATAAAAAAAGGGTGTAAAACAAAAATTTATGAGTCTTAACTAGATATTGGATCATTATTAATCAAATAATATGATCTCCATCAATTAAAGGAAGTCATTTCATTTACTGGATCTTGATCTGCTTCGATCCAGAGTTTCATCATCATTCGATGTGATTCGCCAACGGAAGGAGGAAGGAGAAGATCTTGGTGGATCTCAAGATTAAAAGGATACAACTAGGAGAATATCCATGATAGTATATTTAAAACCATTTTTTAGGTTAAAAATTAATTAATTAAATAATTAATTAATCAACTAAACGTACCTTCAATGAGCGGGATGTCCGAACGCCCTACACCGACCTATATTAGGTCACACCTAGGGTAAACAACATATTCTGGACTCAAACGTGGTTTCAAATTTCTGATCCAAACTTATTTTTAATAGTTATCCTATTTTCTTTATAAACCGCATGCACGTAATATAAAATATATTTAATATTTTTATAAAATTAATTCTGGGCACACCAGGACACATAATTGCACGTCATCTCAACGCCTAGCTCTAGAAATATATATAGAAATATTTCAAATTATTATAAAAAAAAATATTATCTACATTTTATATCATTTTACCTCTTATATTTTTAGTTTAACCCCCGACAAACCCATTTTAACTTTAACTGCGACAATTAATTTTTACTATTTTTACTATTCATTTTGATAAAAAATTAAGTTGATATTTTTATATAATTTTAATTAGGATGATTATAAATGTTAATATATTTTTATAAATTCCATTCACATAAGTGGAAAATTTTAATTTAAAAGTAAACCCATAAATGTGATGAAAAAATGGTTTTATAAAGAGAAAATTTTCATAAGTATAGAATATTTTACTATCCAAAGTCAATATGAATTTGATTCCAGTGACCTAAATTGGTTTAATTATAACATAATTGAATTAATTTTAATTTTAAGGTATTTTTAAATAATATTTAACACTTTAAATTCTTAAAAAAGGCATTTTTTAATAAAAAAAATAGTATTTTTCACTATTCACAGAAAAATTAATCTTTTAAGAAAATTCTAAAAAAACCCTAAGATAATTTTGACACATTAATTAAAAAAAAATTTAATTTTATCAAATAAAATTTCAAAAATTGGAAAAAATTAATTTTATTATTTGTTCTCAAAAAGAAAATAAAAACATTTTTTTTGAGAAAAAGGAATTTTTGAAGCATATAAAGGCTTTACTAAAAATTAAGTAATTTTTTTTATCAATATATTTTTTTATATAAAATTATTATAATTAATTTAAAAAATGTGGTTTTTCCTATTCAAACCATCAAGTTTAACAACTATGTTATAATGGTCAAGTTTAAATAATAATATAAATAGTATAACACGATTTATTAAAACTCGGTGTTGCGTGTAACACAAGCTATCGAAGAAATTAAATTTATTTGAAAAAAATATATTTCATAAAATCATGGGGTGTTACATGTTTAATATTTTATTTTATAATTTTAGACATCATGATATCTATACTGTCAAGACCTTATGCCAAGATAGTTTAAAACTATGGGTAGGTATACACTGGAAACCCATTTAACATGAGATTACTAATTTGTCTCATGAAACCTTTCGATGCATTGGGGGGATATATAATTATTGGACCCACACATCACTAAATTTTGAAATAATTACTCATATATATAATGATTTATTTAATTTATGAAAAATATTTCATATCAATAAATATCCATATTGAGTAAGGAATACACATTTATCAAGATTTATCCAGTCAATCAAATAACTTTCAAAGTAAAAAATTGTATGTAGAAATGATATATGGTTTATAAATAATAATATTAATGATAAATAATATCAATATTTATAAGAAATTTAATTTCTAATGATCATAAGAAAGTAAACATTTCAAGAGAAAGTTAATGACAACAAAATTAATCAAGAATGTGAAATGTCAATACTTTATTTTGTCAAACTGATCATAAACCATCCAAAGAAAGAATAAGGATGATATCATTACAACATATCCACAATGTAGTATAATTAAAACAATGTTTTGTTTTCATTGATGAATAGACATACTATAAAAATATAATTTAAACATTCTTGAGGAAAATACCCTTTCCACTTTGAAAATAACTTTTAAAAACTATAAATTTATAGAATATTAGGGAAAAAATTTCTTTGAAAATAATATTGAAAACATTTATTGAAATCTTCAAAAAAATTAAATAATAACAATAGGAATATTCTATTCATGCTATGTATGTTAAAATAAATATTCCTTTCACATTTATGATAAAAAGTCAAAAAGTACATTGTATGGAAAAGGAATAGAATATTACTTTTAAACCATTTTGTAAAACTTAAAACATGGGTAAAAATTTATTTAATAAATCATTGGATAATATTGAAAATATTTTTTAATTTTTTAAGGAAAATATAGATATGGAAGAAAAAGCATTTTCGATCGAAAAGAGAAATAAATTTACATTTTCTTAAAATCATTTTTTCAATCATTTTAAGTACTAAAGAGAGTAAAATGGTGATATTACTTGAAAATTTCATGAATAACTAGTGTATAATAAAATTAAATGGGTTTATTATACAATGATAAAATAATTTCCTTTAATGGAAATTTAAGCAAAAACAATCCCGATTAAAATGAGATTGAAGCATATACCCTTATCATTATGGTAACTATTGAATCACAACCCCATGAAATAAATGACTTAAAATAAAACATTAAATATCATGAATATTAAGATATTCATAATATAACATATCAAATGGTAATTAAATACGCCTCATAAAAATAAATAGGTGAATAATACCAAACATGTCTCAATGGAGTGGAAATTGAGATGAAATATCTTACAATGATCATATCGTTGAAGTGAGGATTAATAAATGAATTGATTATGTGTATCTATTGTAAATACAACTAATTTTGTTTAAATAAAACATATAATAATAAAAATAAATTACACACATAATCTTAGAATATCAAATACAAATATGAAGTGATATAATCCATTGAAAAGAATTGAGTTATGAAATTCCTTACCACTTGGTAACTTTATAATCAGATCCCCTTGGATGAAATAATTAAAATTGAAACTTAAAATACCATTAATTATGAGTTATTCATGATATTACATGTAAAAGGGGTAGTATATACACCATACATAATAAATTAGGTGAATATCATTAAAACATGCCTCAATGAAAGCGAATTGAGATGAAATCCTTTACCTCACGCTTCCCTTTAGTTAAAAATGATTTAAACTCCTATATAATAGTTTAAATAATATTATTAATTTATAAAATAACTATATTAATATTTATAATATCATATAATATTTTATTATAACATTTTATCACCCGTTCATTAATAATATTTCATTATTACCATTGTTTCGGGTGTTAATTACTTTGTTTTCTCATGCATGTTTTGTCACAAAATTTCTAGTTATTATTCATATGATATAGTTCCATCATATCCAAAATGATATTAATTTTATAAATATCAAATTTATTCATTGTATACATTTTTAGAACCATTCTTGAAACTTTTACATGGAAAATAAATCGCATTGTTTTGTGGAGACGGTTGGCCTTACATACGCACGAGTGATGATATCATTCCCTTAATGAGTGAAAGGGTAAGTAATTGGATGATATATTAATTTTAAATAATAAATATCATGTCATATTTATCATATATATTCATTATTTCCATCTTTATGACTATCCATATGAGTCGTTGATAGAAATGAAGTTAAATCGCTTCGTGAGGTGATAGTCTGCTTTACACACGAGCGATGACTTTATTTCCCATTTGATTGAGAAGGAGAAGGATATATATTATTACTTAAAAATAATAAAATATAATTATATGGGATATAATTGTGTTATTATATTAGAAGTGTTAATATATAATTGAAGGTGGTAATGGAAGAAGTAAAAAAGAAAGAGCATAGTAAAGATAATTACCTCCGCTTAGAAGAACCTCTGTTAGATCTCTTATAAAGGACCCCAAGGTTGGTATTTTGGGGATAAAAGTAGATATAGAATGTGGATAAATATTTTTTAGAGATATATTGGCAGTTTTTTTCAAGATAAATGGATTTAGAGCTGTGGATAAGTGAGGGTAGGGGTGCACTTTTATAATTGAGGAGTGACATTTTTGTAAATACCAAAAACTATTCAATAATGATAAGTCACTATCAATACAAGTGCCTAAAAAATTTATAAACAATTTATTTGAGGTAATTTAAGGTTTATATAAACCTCCACCACAAAAAAAGAAACATTTTTTTTAAATATGTTATTCCCTTTACCTCCAATATTACTTACTTTTACCATTTTAGTTTTCACCACAGTAACAAGTTTTTTTAACCTAGGTAATATATAATTTAAGACTAAAATAAGATGAGATTTATTATATAATTTTTTACCCACTTATTCTTAATATGAAATCCAATTTATCAAAAAAATATTCCATGTGTGTGAAAAATTAATATTAACACAAACACATGTAACGTGCAAAACCCCATTTTAACCTTAATCGTGTTAATTAATTTTTAATATTTTTACTAGTCATTATGACCATAAATTATGATTAAAATATTAAATAATATTAATTTTTATGGTTAAAAATATTTAATCTATTTTTTCAAATTCAATATAAAAAATTAGAAAATTTTAATTTAAAAAAGAACCCGCAAAATGTGTCAAAAAATGGTTTTTGAAGAAATGATTTTTTAAGAATAAAATTATATTACATTAACTATATGAATAGGATAATAATTATATGGGTTTAAATTAATATATTTAGATATATAATATATATATATTTCATTTAAATATTTCATTATGAGTGGTTATTTTAATTAATTAAAATGGAGAAAAATTATTCACTTAAAAACAGTTTTCATAAAAATGTGTTTTTAAGCCTAAAAATAAACTTATACCAAAATAATTTATAAACGAAATTAAAATAAATTTAATTTTATTATGTATAAACAAATAATAATTATTTTAATTTATAATAAAATTGAAATCATAATGGGAGAATAAATGAAAGTTGTACAAAAAGCTGTATTTTCACTATTCATTGAAAAATCACTCTTTTCAGAAAAACACCAAATTTAACCACAAGTTAGTTTGAAATGTTGATTTCAAATATAAATTTCATTTTATACAATAAATTTTTTATAATTAGAATAAATTAATTATATTTTTTTCTCCCATAGGGTGATAAAAACATTTTTGACAAAAAATATATTTTTTGACGTATGTAAAGACTTTACTAAAAAATGAGTCCTTATTTACCAATATATTTTATTCATCAAAATATTTATACATAATTTTCAAAAATTGGTTATTACTATTAATACCACCAATTTTAATAATCAAGTAATAATGGCCATGCTTAAATAGTGTCACACGGTTTGTTTAGGCTCAGTGTTACATGTCATATATGCTAACGAACGTAGTCTTCATTTGTAAAAAATTTAGGGTGTTAAAAAATAAATTCATCATTCTCCTCCTAGTATATGTATTATATGTTATCAATAAATTGATGCTAATTTATACTTGTATCAATACTTTTCATTATAATTGATCCCGAATGACCTAAATAATCATGTAATGTATTTAAAATGTCAGGATCTATGAACTTATGGTTTACCATAATTGATTCGATTATACATTATAAAATAAAAAATATCAAAAAAATATTTAGAATTAATTTTTATATATTTTTAGTTATTTTTATATATAGAGTCATTTGACACCTTCATTTTATAATGTCTCTATATGATATTTGTTTCCAAGAATATCATTATTGCTAAATATATTTCATCTAGACTCTAGATAAAAAAAGGAATTATTTATGAAATATTTTACACCACTAGGTAGGAATATATTTTCTATTCTGGAACATTTGATTAATTATCACTATTGGTCATTATACTTACATGATCATATAACAACACTTCAAGAGTTTTTATTAAAAATAAAAATATATGATTTATTTTGAACAATTTAATTAAAATAATATATATAATTTTTTTTGATTCAATATAGACATACATACTATCTTTAGGATCTTCCATTTGGAAAATTTATCACATTTGTGCAATATAATGGAAAACTAAAACACTCCTATTTATCATTATTATTATAATTTCCACTTATGGGGGTTGATAATAAATTAATGAATTCATAATATAATCATAATGGGTTAGACCCATCACTTAAAATATATTGTATGATTTATAAATTCTATCCAAAATATTTTTAAAATATATCTATGAGGGAGAAAAGATCCCATGCATTTTAAGGCTAGTGAATGTGGTAGTGAGAATCAATATGGAAGAATCTTCTAGATTCACAACACTCACCTCATCATAACTATAATTATAATCCATAGAGTAATTTTTATAATAACATTCACTTGAGAAAATTATAAAGAAGTTATTTGATCAAATTTAATGAATTTCCAAATATTCATGAGAAAACTTCAAATATGAGAAACTAAAATTATATCATTGTTTTTTATGAATAATTTCATTATATTAGAGAAATGAAATAAAACAATTAAAATTATATTTACTTCTGGGTATTAATTAATTCATTAGATTTCATAATTCGTGAATGATATGCCATTATTTATCAATAATGACCATCCTGTATAAAAATACTAATTTTATTTATCATGATGACCATTGTTTAACAACTTTTTGTGGTAAAATTATTTTCATAAAATACATTGGATTATAAAATTTATCTAATTTTATCATCTCATCTATGAAATATAATAACAATAACATCCACTTCAAGGAATAATATTAAATAAATCACACAACAAGATAATGATAATACATGTTTAAATAGTCAATAAATTCATTGTATATTTTTTTAAATTCTATTCATTTTATTCCCCTGCATTTAATAATTAATCATGTTCTAGGATGTTTTGGAATTTGAGTGTCATTTCATTGGATTTAATAAATATTTATTAAAATGGAAAAAGTTGTGGATTCAATTGACTTATTTAATTTATAGAATTAAGTGAATAACTAGATATGAATAATTATTTGTTTTTAATTTATTTTAAAGAATAATAAGTTAACTACAATAATGAAGGATAAAATTGACCAAGTATATAATGCATTAAAGTAAACATTGGAAGGCCAAGGAATACATATAGGTCATTCTACTCAATACGTATGAGTCACTGTGAAGGGAAAACCACTAAATTTTGAAAAGTGTTAAAATTCATACAAGTCATTCTTCTATGTGTAAAATTCATTTTTAATTAATTCCAATAATTTGGAAAAGTATTCCAGTATTTAAGATTCAACATTCGGATTTGCAAGAGTCATTTTTTGGATATGTAAATGCAATTCCCATGACCACCTTTCATATGTAAAAGAAAATTCATTTTCTATGGGATGATGAAATATAGATAAATAAGAGTAATATAGAGATATGTAGAAGTATTTCCTTTGAATATAGTAATAGTTTTGTCTAATATTGAAACAAGGGATGCTATACTATGAAAAAAGATGGTTATAGTTCATAAAGAAATTCCAAACACACCATATTTAATCTTTCCATGTGGTCTAAAATGTGGTAGTACATGAATATAAATAATGTAGAAGTTATATAAAATAATGGTTTTTATGAATGTGGTGAGTTATGATGGATATTTTTAGGATAACTAGAGTTGACCGATATTTTACACATCATGGTGATGAAGGATCTTCGATGTGGTCACTAGAGCGGGTTTCATGGGACCATGCCATGGTTGGTCCCTCTTTTATAGAATGACACGTTCTTTTAACATTGAAATGATTTCATATATTACTCAACTGCATGCATTTAATACAAGTGTGGAAAGGAAATAAGACTATGTGGAAGAATTAAGATCAAATAACAATTATCAAGCGACCTTGGGAAGAGATCACTTGAAGAAAATATTCAAAATGAACATGGAAAATATCTTGTGAAGTTGTATATATATTGAAGTGATCAAGGTTAATAATATTAAAGGATACAAGATAAAAATGAAATGAAAATTCAAAATCAAGGATGTGGAAGCTATTTAAGAGGATGGAATGTGAGTTTTAAAGGGTGTTGGGTAAGTCTATTCTGTTTTTAATTTTTATTATATTTTATATTCATTCTCTTTGGTAACCCAAAACATGGAGAGTTAAAATCATTTTGGTGATTGATGAAGTTTGGAGGAATTTTTTTATTATGATTGAGTTTGAATATCAATAGAAAATCCTTTTTCTCTTATTTTATCTCAATTCATTATGTTGAAATATTTAATTGAATGTGATTGTGTTTAGTTGTTTTTTTACACATTGTTTACTTCTTGGGGTGATAAAATATTTTCTCCCTCCACTTTATCTTGTTCATATATAATGGAATGAGTGGGGTGTTGAGGTAAAGTATTGAGTGATCACTGATATGAGTGTAGAAGGTAGTTTATTTTTATCTATTGCTCAAGAGTACCTTCACCCAATTGGATATTTCTTGGGTGGTTTGGGGAGAGATCATTTTTTATCTTTAACACTCACAAGGAGGATCTATTGGCAATAATCATTATTGATTAAAATTCACATTCATTAACACCACTTGATGATATATGGAGTGATTATGAATTCTATCATTTACTAAATTTCAATATATGGGTTAACTAATTTAAAACTGAGATAATATAGAAATCAGTGATCCAAACCATGAAACCATCACTTATTTATTAACATGAATCAATTAATTTTATTTTCATTGAAAATGTTCTTGTTTCTATCTAATCAAAAAAAAATCAAACCCCATTTTGATTTTATTAGTTTTTTAAAGTTGAATTTTTCACACCTCATTAAATACTACCTTTGACCCCCACTATAATATAGTTTAACCATAGGTAATAAATTAATTTTTGTACCACCTTGTGATGGGTATGTAAAAAACATGGTATCATTGTAGAGGAGGTGGTATAGAATTTCATAACCACAATTTTCATGACTTATTCTAACATTGAAAATATTTACTCTCTTGATCTAGAGATTGATAGAACCTTGATAAATAAACATATAAAATTAAAATTACAATAAAATTTTGAAAACATTGTATTATAAGACTAAATTAAAACTTTACGTATTTTCCTTGAATATGAGACCACATATGAAAATTAAAATAAAACTCTTAAATATATTTATGAAACCTATTTCATTAATAAAAAGAATCAAATGGTTATGCCTATATTACAAGCTAATTTAAAAAAAAAGAAGATTTATTAATTTTTTCCAAAGTTTCATAGGTGAGGATCCCAATAAACACATCATAAAATTTAGTTTGGTTTGTGATATAATTAATCCAAGGTGATAAAATGAAGACTAAGTCAGATGGTGAGCCTTTACATTTTATTTATAAGGGGTATCCAAAGAATTATTTTATAGATTACAACCTAAATAATTCAATGAATGGGATGAAATTTAAATGAATTTTCTTCAATTATTCTTTCCAACCACAAGGATCACTACTATAAGGAAGAAGATTTATTCCTTAAGACAATATACAAGATAGAGAATTTTTGAGTACTAGGAAAGATTCAATAATTTGTGTGCAAGTTGTCCACACCAAGAAATTAAATAACACTATTTATTATTTTTATTCTATCAAGATCTGTTGGATAGTGATAAAAATATTTTGGGTGCATCATGAGGATGAAATTTGATTTACAAGTCACTATTTTAACCCAAAGGAATGATTGAGAAGATAATTAAAAATGTATAATAGTTTGGTATATGAGGTACTAAAACTGAAGGAGTATATAAGGTAAGATCAACCAAATCACCCTTACTAGAGTTTAAAATTTAGGAACTAAATATTATGGTTATAAAGATGAATCTTAAACATTCAAGTGATCAACTTACAATAATTAAGTTTTTTGGTCTTTGTTCTTCTAAAACTCATTACATTTACCAGTGTGAACAAGAATAAGAAACTAAAATTTGAGAATTTTCCAACCAAAAGAGGAAATTTCAATAGCTCAATATAGAATGGAGAGACCTTACCAAGTCCAATATATATTTATAAACCAATAAATTCAATCTAGACCACCCTTTTAATATCAATATCAATAACCAACACCATTCCAACTATTATACAAGAAACCCTAAAACAAACAAGTCTTCCAACCACCCTTTCAGTAAAAAACCCTTCAATATTCCCTCAACCAATTCACCACCACAATTAGGAAACAAATTTGATTCTAGGATTAAAAAGTTACAAAATTACATGGAAGAACTAAAATGTAAAATAGGATGTATTATGGAAACAATAACCTCAACTCTAGGAAAATTACTATCCTAATCCATTCCAAATCAAAAAGGTAATGTGAGTATGGTAACAAAAAGTATTGTAAAAAAGATCCATCTTATTTACAAATCTAATTCCAAGTAAAATAAACATTTTATTAAAAATGAGGAAGTGGAGAATTATGAAAATATTAATAAAAAAAGATTTGGAAATCAAACCAAGGAGAAATATAAAAGAGAATATGAATTGTGACCTAAAATATCAAATAATAAATTTGAACCACCCTTATAAAAATAAATCCCAAAAAATAAAGATATTCCCCAACCATTTACCTCAATAATGGTCCAAAAAAGAAGATATTAGGGGAGGAAATAAAAATAAAAATTCTATAAACCATATATAAAATGGAAATTAACATAACATCACTAGAAGCTCTAAAAAAATCCATAAATATGATACGTACCTAAAGAAAATATTCACCGAATAGGAGAATATAAGGTAATGAGAGAATGAACTTAATAATAAGTGTGTTGGACTTAATCACACCACAAATTTTAACCAAATTTCAAGATTTAGTGACATTTTACATCCCTTTTACAATTTAATCTATGTATTTTAAGATTTATTGTGTGATCTTTAAGACTATAAATTCTACACCTAATTCCATTTTTACTTATTTATAGGTAGTATATATCAAACCAACAAGAGTGGTTGTGTAAATAGTTAAAAAATCCAATGTATTCCCAATAGGAGTTTTGGAAGATGTTATAGTTAGAGTAAAAATTTTAATCTCCCCCTCTAATATTTATGTGTTGAACATGGAAGAGGACATAACACTAGCTTAGTCACCTATTATTTTCAGAATATCCTTCCTAAAAATAATAAACACCATAATAATTGTCTATAATGGAACTCTAATAATGGATTTTGGTGAGAAACATGTCCACTTCAATATTTCTGATTCCACGAAGTATCAATAGTAAGATAATTCACTTTTCACACTTTTACAATTTGAAGAACCCAATACTTGTGAGAAATATGGTATGTTATAAGAAATTTTATGTTTATTTTATCAATTAATATATGAAAACTATATGAAAAAATTAGGAGAAACTTTAAAACCCTGTGAAACTATCTAAAGATGAGGTGACTTATGACTTTTTTTGATGGTTTTGTTTATTTATTCAATGATTAAGGAGTTGATATTTCATCATCAATGTAGTAATATAAATCCATTAAGTTAGTTACACTAAAAAAAAACTCATCATTAATGAATCACCCAAATATGGAGTTAAAAACCTTACCCATTGATTTAAAATATATGTTTATAATAGAGAGAAACAAACTACGAGTGATCATTGCTAGAAACTTGTCTCATAAATAAGAATAAAAATTAATAAATCTTTAGGGGGAAAATGTGAGGGAAATAATTTGGAGTTTAGGTGACATACTTAGACTAAGTTCCAAAATTTTCATGAATATAATTTTTTTTGAAGGAGATACAAAAAATGCTAGAAAACCCCAAATAAGACTCAAACCAACTATGGTGTAAGTGGTTAAAAAAGTGGTTGAAAAAATAATGTAATCTAAAATAATTTATCTCATTTTTAATTCACAATGGATCAGACAAATTCACATAGTGTCTAAGAAAATTGGACTAACGATATTAAAGAATTATAAAAATGAACTAATTCCTATAGGAGTTTGTAATAGTTGTATATTTTGTATAGATTATAGCAAATTGAACTGGATCACTAGGAAAGACCATTTTATCATTCCCTTTATTGACCAAATTCTAAAAATACTACTAGGGAAAACTCATTACCATTTTCTATATAGATTTTGAGGATAATTTTTGGATCCCATTACACCTAAGGATAATTTTTTTATATGTTCTTATATTACCTTTTCATACAAAATAGTTTCATTTAAATTATTCAATGAATTAGTTACATTTCAAAGATGTATGGTGATATTTTTTTATAGATTTTATTAAGTAATACCAAGAAGTTTTTCTTGATGAATTAATCACATTTGAGAATTATTTTAATCTATATTTATAAAATATGAATAAAATTTTGAAAACTTGCATGGAAAATAATCTTGTTTTTAATTTTGATAAGTGTAATTTCATAGTATAAAGAGGGATTTCTATCAGATATATAATTTCAAAACATGGTATTTTGGTTGATAAATATAAAATTTAATTTATCATTAAATTACCTCAACCAACCCATGTGAAACACGTTGAATCTTTTTTAGTCTATGTAAGTATTTATAGAATATTTATTAGAGATTTTAGTGAGATTGTTTTTCCATTGTCTATATTACTTTTAAAATATTTTGAATTTATTTTTAATGATTATTGCAGGAAAATTTTTAATAAGTTAAAGAGTAAACTAACCACACTGCTAATTATATAACCAAAAAATTGGAATCACCCATTCGAGTTGTTGTGTGGTGATTCAAACCATGCAGTTGGAGTAGTTTTTTCATAGAAAATTGAATAAAGGGACCATATTATTTTATATGATTCAAGAACACTAGAAGAATCTAAAAAATATTATACCACCACTGAAAATGAGTTTTTAACAGTCATTTTATTATTTTATAGAAATTGATATCACATTTTTTTAGTGCTAAGTTAACCATTTTCTATGACTATACAACCCTTAGGTACCTGATGAAGAAGTCTGAATCAAATCCAAGATTGGTGAGATAGATATTACTACTCTAAGATATTTATTTGTAGATAAAGTATTAGAAAGGAGTTAAAAATAAAGTGTAAAATCACTTGAGTAGGCTTCCCCACACAACTTAGGTAGAAATTTTAGACAAAGATCCATTCAATTGATCCATTCCTGAAGAATAAATTTATTTAATTGAAGAAAAAGTACCATAATATATCGATATGGTAAATTTTATTATAACTTATTATGTTTCATCACATATGAATCCCCAACAAGTTTTCAGACTCAAAGTTGAATCAAATTTTAATTCTTGGGATGATCCATATCTTTGGAAAAATTTTCAATGATCAAATGAAGGATATGTTTTCCTAAAAGTGAGGTACCATATATCATAGAATTATATCATACATGATCTTGCATTGGCCACTTTGGACTTCAAATAGCTTTTAGAAAAAAAATTAATCTATAATTTAATATCACATATTATTTAAATACAATTATGAAGTTTTTTAAACATAGTGAGAAATGTAAATTCCTTGTAAATATTTCAAAAATAAAAGAGATACCTCAAAAAACTGATGAAATTTTGAGAAATATTTTAATTATAGAGTATAAAATTTATGGGACCTTTTCATATGTCATTTGGATATTCATACATCTTGTTAGCTATAGATTATGTTTCAAAATCAATAGAATCTAAATCCACAAAAGCAAATGATTCCACTTTTTTTATGCTTTTTTTGAAACTAATATCTTTTATATATTTGGAATCCTAGGCAAAATCATGAGTGACCAAGGAACCCACTTTTACAACAAGATAATGAAAGCTTTGATGAGAAAGTAGGGAGTGACCCACATATTTGAATAATGAAGCCCGATCCAAGGAATAAATTTAGAATGAATTTCTAATATCCTATACTATACATCATTCCATGAAATTATATCAATTTGGATTTTGACATGGTACTATAGAAGAGATAACTGGTGACATTTATAGGGTATTATTTCTTTTTGAACTTAATGCTACTATTACTATACAACAATAGAATAACTATAAATATCTGAAACTATAACAATGTTAGTTACTATATAACCACATTACATTATGTGTTCATTTTAGGAAATTATTTTTTATACTCTTAGTTTTTTCCTTTTAATCCACTCCTTAACATAAAGAATTTTTTCTAGCTCTCCATAGACATAGGGATTATTATCATACCACATAAATCTCTATGTTCATATTCTTGTTCTTATTACTCATCTTTTATTTTCTTCTTTTTACTCTCATTTCAAGAATCTACTATCATAGAGCTCCCAAAATTTCTACAATAACTAGTATTAGATTTTGATTTCAGAAAATCGAGGTCATATTTCTTAAATTTAATGTTAGCTATAGAATAAGGGTAGGTAGAGATAGATAATTTGGATGAATATGAATTTAGTGACTAAAAGATGAATAATTAATATTATCTTTATTATAAAAATATTCACTTATTGCTTATGGGTGTTAAACTAATAGATATAGAGAATACCAAGTTGTAGTTATTAGATCAATGGGTTCTAGGAGATACGCAAATTACGTTGAAAAAACATGGAATTAAACATAAAAGAGTAGAATATGATGGATAAGTTGATGAAATATCCAATGAATATATATGAGAATCCTTTTGTGCAAAAAAATTGTACCTGATGTGATGGATGTTCAATCTAAAGATGATTGAAGGGAATATTATTTTTAATCATTTAAATAAATTCACCACCATCACAAGTTAGTTTATATCTGTGGGAATTATGCTAGATGATGTGGTATGTGCACTGGTTTTACTATCTTCATTACTTTATAGTTGTGAAGATATTGTAACGGACATGAGTAATTCTTTGGGGAATACAACGATAAGGTTTAATGACTTATAATATTTGATATTTAATGAGGATATTTAGAGAAGAAATAACGACCCATACTTTACATACATTGTTAATACTTCAAAATTGAAGCACACTTATTACAACATATGACAAAACTACAAAGGACAGTATAGGTATAGTGTCTTTAGAAACTGGGAAACATAAAAAACTGGTTCATAAATCTTTTACAGTGTCTCCCATTTATTTCATCATATCTAGGGTCCCTTTTAGCATATTCTACTTAATATCCATCTTCCTGACTTGGGGAAAAGAAAACATAAAAGGGTGAGCTCAAATGCTCAGCAAGGGCAAATAAAGGAAATAAAAATCATATCATATCTTTTTGAAAATCATAACCTGCAAAAGAGATCATAATATCTTAACATGGAACAAATCATAGAAGTGAAAATGAGATCCCCATAATCATAAACTGAAACTTGAAACTTTGTGGCATGCACACATAATCATGGAAAATCATTTCTTGTTAGTCATGACTCATTTCCAAGACTATCTTAGTGGACAAAGTCCCTTTCTGAACCGAGTCACCCTCGTTCCAGTCCTTTTTCACTGAACTGGTATAACCTACCGTTCCAGCCATGTCTATCTCATGAGATATAAAATCTTTACCCAATGCATTTGAGGGAGATATAGGTCCCACCCATCTCATAATGATACCATTCTTATGTGTTCCACAAAATCATAAATCATACATCATTGCATAACCCATGTAATAAAAATGGGAATCATAAACATCATGACATCATAAAACAATTCATATAAGATAAAGGAATTCATAAAAATAATTCCATCACAACATAATCAAATCAATGTAATAATAGGGATAAAAACAGAACCCTTTATTAACTTAGATGGAAAATAATTTTGATAAAACACTTGAACTCCATTCTTGAGGAAAATATCCTTTCTTCTTCAAAAACATTTTTCCTTTCTTAACATGTCATACAACTTTAAACTAAAAGAATTTGATTAAAAATAAACTTGAAAAATTTTAAAGGAAGCTTCTTGGAAATAATGTTTTAAAAATCCATTCATGCCGTATAAGTTAAAAAAAACATTCTTCGTACTTTTGTCGGAAAAGTCAAAAAAGTACCTCGTACGAAAAACGACAAAAGATTCCTTTCATATCTTTTACTAAAAACTAACCGAAGGGTAAAATTGGATTTAAACAATTGTAGGTGGATGGAAATAATATTACATATTGAGGAAACATGGATGTGGATGATAAAATACACCCCAGTAAATACCAAAGTATAAACAATCTCGGATAAAAATGAGATTGTGATATTTCCCTTACCTTAGGTCCGATTTGCTTTGTACGTGTCCGAAGCTCCTGTATAATGGTTTAAATAATGTTATTGACTTATTCCAGAATCATACATATTGATATGATATCATATATGGTCATATTCTTAGCTTCTTATTAGTAATATTTCATTGTTACTTGTTACTCGGGTCTTTATTGCCTTTTGTTCTTATGCATGTTTTGTCGAATAAATTATTATTCTTATTTTAAGGTTATAGATACCTTATATCCAGAAGGGTATTAGTGTAACATATATCATATTTATTCATTCAATTCATTTATATAATTACTATGTAATGATGATCATGTAGAACGAGTCGCATCACATCGTGGAGACGGTATTCCGTACGTACGCACGAGTGATGATATCGTTCCTATGATCGTGGAATTGTATTGGAGTATATATATATATTATTTCAGTATCAATTTTAATTAATAATAATAATAAATAGTTACTCATTACACCATTATACCCATCCTTGTAAAGTGATGGTGGAAAATAGATTACACCACGGCGTAGAGACGGTATTCCGTACGTACGCACGCGCGGTGATTTCATTTTTCCATAGGATGGATAGAAGGTGAATTAGGGTTGTTTCATATTTATAATAACATATCAGTATGTAAGTAATACTGATGTTATTACTTTATCATGAAACAACTAAAGAAGAAGAAGTTGAAGAAGAAAGAAATTGAAAAGATCGGTAATGGATATTACCTCTTCTTTGGAATGCTTCTTTGAATCCTCCACTTAGGGAACTAAGATTGGTCTTTGAAGAAGACCAGGACCTCTAGGATTATTCTAGGGAAGTGGAGAGGAGAAAATGGCAGGGGTTGGCCGAGCTTGAGTGCTCAATTTTGTGTGAGGAGGAGGGGGAGGAGGAGCCCTTTTATAAGGGAGGAGAGGGGCACCTTAGGAATATCTCAAAATATTATTTTATATTAAAGTCAAAATCGGTTTATAATGGTTCCAAAGGGTCTTATTTTGAAGCTAAAGTGGGGATGGGTCGAAATACTATCAAACAATAGGATTTAGACAAGTTTAGGGTATTATTTTAACCTTATCAATTAGATTTTACTCTAAGTTAAATAATTTAACTTTTACCGTGTCTTTTTGTTTTCTTTCACTATATGGTTAATACACTTTCTATAACATGCCAAAAGAACCCCAAATTGTTTATTATTATTATATATATCCTTATCTAAGTCATTTGGCCGAACCTTAGATTTTTAGGAATAACATAACAATTAATAATATAATATTTTATTTAAAAACTATTTTGTGTCAATTTTGACACTATTTGATATATGATTTTTGTGAAAGTCATAAAAGAATTATATGTTCAAACCAAGTTGATTAAATCAACACTAATATATCATAGTGACCTATAAAATTAGTGTAATTCATAAAAAGTCTCAAATTACATTTATTTTGGTGTTTATAACATCAATTATGTCAATATTTTATTAATAAGATAATTACTACATCATCATTGTGTCATAAATAAATTATATTATTTAATGTCTAAAAATTATAAATAAAATACCATTATGTAGGAAATCTTTTTAGATTTCTAATTAATATTTATAGTCGAATTTATATTATGTATAACCCCATATAAAAATGATTTACTTATTAAACTTTGATTTTAACTATTTTAACCCTTCTTTAAATAAATTAATAATAAATGTCCTAATCTAACCCAAGTGGGCCTAAATGGTCATATTTTATTCATAAGGTTGTTTTTGGTCGAATTACACTTATCCAATAGAATTAGGACATGTGTTAGGGTAATAGTAATATCATATTTACACTTAATTACCCTATTTACTATTAACCGCGGTAAAAAAAGTAAAAAGTTACTATTCACCAAAAAATTATTTTTATCTCATTGAACCACATTTTACTTACTGATATCAACCGTGTCTGTCGGATTTTCGAAATTCCATTCACAGAAGCGGTAAAATTAAGTTTTATGCAGAAATTCAGTTTTTAACCTACCACTTAGTGGTTTCACTATTCATCAAAAATTGAAAGTTTTCAGAAAAATACCAAAATTTCACCCTAGGCTAATTTCGGTATTCCGAATCCAAAAATGAAGTCCATTTTGAAAAAATAAAATTTATAAAATTTCAAAAAGTGGTTATTACTATTCATAACGGCTAGTTTTAATAATATTTTAATAGCATATCGTTGTTTAGTGAAACTCGATATTGCGTACGACGCAAGCTATCGAGGAAGGTCGTGATTGCGTGTAAAGTAAGCCAAGCAAGTGTGTAGTGAAAGATTCCTTTGATGATATAAAAACAAAATATTACTCATAAAAATCTCGGGTGTTACATTCTACCCCCCTTAAAAAGAATTTCACCCTCGAAATTCTTCACTTTGTAACAAACAGATGAGGATACTTCTCCCTCATCATATCCTCAAGCTCCCATGTAGCTTCTTCAAGTTGGTGGTTCCTCCATAAAACTTTCACCAAGCGAGTGGTCTTGTTTCGTAGGACTTTTTCGCTATGATCCAGAATCTCTATCGGCTGTTCTTCATAAGAAAGATCTTGCTCCAGCGGTACAACTTCTGAGCTGAGTACATGTGAAGGATCAGGTATGTACTTTCTCAGGAGAGATACATGGAACACATCGTAAACTTGAGAGAGATTCGGTGGAAGCGCCAATCGGTAAGCTACCTTCCCAACACGATCCAGTATTTCGAAAGGACCGATATATCTAGGGCTCAACTTCCCCTTCTTTCCAAATCTCATAACCCTCTTCCAGGGAGATATTCGTAAGAACACTTTATCACCCACTTCAAACTCTAGGTCTTTTCTTCGGTTGTCGGCATAACTTTTCTGTCGACTCTGAGCTGCTCTTATGTGTTTTTGAATAGATCTAACCTTTTCTGCCATTTCATCAACGAGATCAGGTCCTAACAGCTTTCTTTCCCCAACTTCATCCCAGCAAGTTGGAGTCCTACATTTCCTTCCATAGAGAGCTTCATAAGGAGCCATCTGAATACTGGAGTGAAAGCTATTATTATAAGAAAATTCCACAAAAGGTAGGTGATGATCCCAACCTCCTTTGAAATCCATAGAGCAAGCTCTCAACACATATTCTAGGGTTTGAATTGTTCTCTCAGACTGACCGTCTGTCTGGGGATGATAAGCAGTGCTGAAACTCAACTCTGTATCCAGAGTATGCTGAAGACTTCTCCAGAACTTCGAGGTAAATCTCGGATCCCGATCAGATATAATAGAAATTGGTACTCCATGCAATCTTACCACTTCCTTTACATATATCCTGGCAAGCTGATCTAGGGAGAAATCCTCTCTAATAGCAATGAAGTGTGCATACTTTGTAAGACGATCAACTATGACCCAAATAGCATTATTGCCTTTGGATGTTTTAGGAAGTCCTGTGACAAAGTCCATAGTGATGTTTTCCCATTTCCATTCGGGTATGGGTAATGGTTGTAAAATCCCCTTAGACTTTTGTCTCTCAGCTTTAACTTGTTGACAAACCAAGCATCGAGAGACATATTCAGCAACATCTCTTTTCATGCCATCCCACCAGAAGTACTCTTTCAGGTCCCTATACATCTTCGTGCTTCCAGGATGAATAGAGAATGATGAACTATGAGCCTCATCCAGCAGCTCCTTCTTTAATTCGGGGATGGGAGGAACACAAACCCGATTCCTGAACTTTATTATCCCATCACAATCAAGGTTGAATTCAGGAACATTTCTCACCTTCTTTTGTAACTCGACATCTTCTTTCTGTGCCTCTTTAATCTTCACATGTATAGATGGTTGAACATTCATTTGAGAAAGATAAGATTTTTCCCCTTCCATTATAATTCCAAGATCCATCCTTTGTAAATCCATAAATATTGGATCTTTTGTGATCCTCATCATGGATAAACTGGCATTGTCTTGTCGAATTAATGCATCTTCCACCTTGTTTGCTTTCCCAGGGTGGTAATGGATTGAGCAGTCATAATCCTTAATCAGCTCCAACCATCTTATTTGACGCATATTCATCTCCTTTTGTGTGAAAATATACTTTAAACTTTTATGATCAATATAAATATCGCACCTTTCACCATAAAGGTAATGCCTCCAAATATTTAATGCAAAGATTACCGTAGCCAACTCCAAATCATGTGTTGGGTAATTTTGATCATGTATTTTCAACTGTCGTGAGGCATAAGCTATCACCATATCATTTTGCATAAGAACACAACCCAATCCCTTCTTAGATGCATCACTATAGATCACAAACCTTTCTCCACTACAAGGAAGTGTGAGCACAGGTGCACTGGATAACCTTCTTTTCAACTCCTTGAAATTCTCTTCACATTCCTCTGTCCAAACAAACTTAACTCATTTCCGAGTCAACTTGGTGAGTGGATTAGATAATCGTGAAAAATCTTTTACAAAACGTCGATAATATCCAGCCAAACCAAGAAAACTTCGGATCTCAGTTACTGTTGTTGGTCTCGACCATCTTTCAATAACCTCTGTTTTTGCTGGATCCACAGATATCCCCTCTTTTGAGATTATGTGACCCAAAAATGCAACTTTTTGAAGACAAAATTCACACTTGGTAAATTTGGCATAAAGCTTCTCCTTTCTTAGGGTCTTCAATATAATTATCAAGTTATCTTCATGCTCTTCCTTGCTCTTTGAATAGACAAGAATATCGTCTATAAAGACTACCACAAATTGATCAAGATAGTCTCTAAAGACTCTATTCATTAGATCCATGAAGATAGAAGGGTCATTAGTAAGACCAAATGGAATCACTATAAATTCATAGTGTCCATACCTTGTACGTAAAGCCGTCTTTGGTATATCCTCCCTTTTGACCCTTAATTGATGATACCCTGAACAAAGATCAATCTTGGAAAAGTATTGAGCTCCGCGTAGTTGGTCAAATAAGTCATCAATGCATGGGAGAGGATATTTGTTCTTGATAGTGATCTTGTTAAGTTCTCGATAATCAATGCAGAGTCTCATTGATCCATCTTTATTCTTAACAAATAGAACAGGTGCTCCCCAAGGTGACGCACTAGGGTGTATGAATCCCTTATCAAGATTCTCTTGGAGTTGCTTCTTCAATTCCTGCAACTCAATTGGGGCCATTCTATAAGGTGTCTTTGAAATAGGCAAATCACCCGGTACGAGTTCTATTGAAAACTCAACTTCACGATTTGGTGGAAGACCCGATAATTCCTCTGGAAAGACATCATCAAACTCCCGTACGATGGGCATATTCTTAATCGTAAGTTTCTCACCAACCATTTGAGATAAATAACCTTCATTTAGTGGAATCAAGACCCATAAGATGGAAGGAATTTCCACTGGAAGGTTATATTCATCCTTGCATCGATAGACGATCGTAGATTGATCTGGAATATGAAATGTGACTTCCCTTCTTTGGAAATTGATATGAGCTCCATGTAGAGAAATCCAATCCATGCCAAGAATCACATCAAATTCCACTAAAGGAAGGATCACAAGATTTGCAGGAAGCACTTTCCCACAAACTTCGATCGGAGAAGAATTATAAACTTTTGATGCGACTGTTGTGCCATTAGGTGTTGTCACAGCTAACTCAACATCTAATTGTTGAGGTAATACGATGATACCCTTAGAAAATTTTTCAGAAATAAAAGAGTGGGTGGATCCAGAATCAAATAAAACATTTGCTACTTTAGAGTGGATGGTAAGTGTACCTTTCACCACTTCGTTATCGTACTCCACATCGCTGATAGAAATTGCATGTGACTTTCCTTTGTCTTTATCCTTAAGATTTTGTTGACGTCGACCATCATCATCAACCCTTGGATTTGGGCATTGATTGGCATAATGCCCCATCTCCTTGCACTTGAAACATTGAAGTGTAGTATGTTCATTCTGTGTATCCCTTCCTTTGTTTGCATCATTAGACATCTTCTTCCCATTATCGCGACATTCAAATGCCCGATGACCTTCCTTTCCACATTTGAAACATTTACTTGTACCTTTAAGACAACTCCCTCCATGTTTCTTTCCACACTTTGAGTATAAGGGAAAGCTCATCTTCTTTTCAGTGTGCTCTTTAGATTTTCCTTTGAATTCCATCTTCCTCTTCTTATCAAACCCATGTGACTGATGGGTTACTCCAATATCCATCTCGACTTTGAGAGCACATCGAACGATTTCCTCGTAGCTATTGAAGTCCCTTATGGCTAACGCCCTTCGAAGACTTGGTTTTAAGCCACTAAAGAATCAATCGATCTTACTCTCAGGTTGGATAATAATACCAGAAGCGTACCTTGCAAGTCTTGTAAAATTTGCTTCATAGGTACCAACAGATTCATCATCCCTTTGCTTCAGTTCAAGAAACTCTTTCTCCATCTTTGTTCGGAGAATACAAGGGAAGTACTTATTGAAAAATAAGTTCTTGAACTTGTCCCATTCCAGAGACTCAATTTCATCCCTTTGCCTCATATTCTTAATAAGATTCCACCATTGATCAGCATCTCCTTCCAAACGATACACTGCTAGGATGACTTTATCATGTTCAGAACATTGAAGAACTGAAAATATCTTTTCTGTAGTACTAATCCATTGTTCAGCAACTAATGGATCAGTAGACCCACTGAAAGAAGGTGGACGCTGCCTCATGAAGGATTCAACAGAATGTTGCTCCTTCCTTTGCTCGTTTGGAAGTCCTGCATGATTCATAGCTTGAGAAAGATGTGTGAGCATGGATACAAGATTTTTGATTCCATCTCCCATATCGTTTGGTTGCTCAGGGGGACAATCATTACATTGCCCATCGCATTCCGCATTAACACGGTTCCTTCGGGTTCCAGCCATTGACTAAAACCAAGAATAATAGTGTGAGAAACACTAATTATAATAGGAAAACCACATAATCAAGGATAAAATTTCACACTTAAGGTCTTATCCTAGGGTATTCATGGCCATTTCTAAAACACTAAGATTGTGTTCTATGCTTAGACTTATCCTTAGGGTTCTTACTAAGGATTTCACATCCTAGTTTCCAAAGGTTGACTATACCTTTCCTATGATACCAACTATAACGACCCATACTTTACATACATTGTTAATACTTCAAAATTGAAGCACACTTATTACAAAATATGACAAAACTACAAAGGACCGTATAGGTATAGTGTCTTTAGAAACTGGGAAACATAAACAACTGGTTCATAAATCTTTTACAGTGTCTCCCATTTATTTCATCATATCTAGGGTCCCTTTTAGCATATTATACTTAATATCCATCTTCCTGACCTGGGGAAAAGAAAACATAAAAGGGTGAGCTCAAATGCTCAGCAAGGGAAAATAAAGGAAATAAAAATCATATCATATCTTTTTGAAAATCATAACCTGCAAAAGAGATCATAATATCTTAACATGGAACAAATCATAGAAGTGAAAATGAGATCCCCATAATCATAACATGAAACTTGAAACTTTGTGGCATGCACACATAATCATGGAAAATCATTTCTTGTTAGTCATGACTCATTTCCAAGACTATCTTAGTGGACAAAGTCCCTTTCTGAACCGAGTTACCCTCGTTCCAGTCCTGTTTCACTGAACCGGTATAACCTACCGTTCCAGCCATGTCTATCTCATGAGATATAAAATCTTTACCCAATGAATTGGAGGGAGATATAGGTCCCACCCATCTCATAATGATACCATTCTTATGTGTGCCACAAAATCATAAATCATACATCATTGCATAACCCATGTAATAAAAATGGGAATCATAAACATCATGACATCATAAAACAATTCATATAAGATAAAGGAATTCATAAAAATAATTCCATCACAACATAATCAAATCAATGTAATAATAGGTATAAAAACAGAACCCTTTATTAACTTAGATGGAAAATAATTTTGATAAAACACTTGAACTCCATTCTTGAGGAAAATATCCTTTCTTCTTCAATTTTTTTTCCTTTCTTAACATGTCATACAACTTTAAACTAAAAGAATTTGATTAAAAATAAACTTGAAAAATTTTAAAGGAAGCTTCTTGGAAATAATGTTTTAAAAATCCATTCATGCCGTATAAGTTAAAAAAACATTCTTCGTACTTTTGTCGGAAAAGTCAAAAAAGTACCTCATACGAAAAACGACAAAATATTCCTTTCATATCTTTTACTAAAAACTAACCGAAGGGTAAAATTGGATTTAAACAATTGTAGGTGGATGGAAATAATATTACATATTGATGAAACATGGATGTGGATGATAAAATACACCCCAGTAAATACCAAAGTATAAACAATCTCGGATAAAAATGAGATTGTGATATTTCCCTTACCTTAGGTCCGATTTGCTTTGTACGTGTCCGAAGTTCCTGTATAATGGTTTAAATAATGTTATTGACTTATTCCAGAATCATACATATTGATATGATATCATATATGGTCATATTCTTAGCTTCTTATTAGTAATATTTCATTGTTACTTGTTACTCGGGTCTTTATTGCCTTTTGTTCTTATGCGTGTTTTGTCGAATAAATTATTATTCTTCTTTTAAGGTTATAGATAACTTATATACAGAATAGTATTAGTGTAACATATATCATATTTATTCATTCAATTCATTTATATAATTACTATGTAATGATGATCATGTAGAACGAGTCGCATCACATCGTGGAGACGGTATTCCGTACGTACGCACGAGTGATGATATCGTTCCTATGATCGTGGAATTGTATTGGAGTATATATATATTATTTCAGTATCAATTTTACTTAATAATAATCATAAATAGTTACTCATTACATCATTATACCCATCCTTGTAAAGTGATGGTGGAAAATAGATTACACCACGGCGTGGAGACGGTATTCCGTACGTACGCACGCACGGTGATTTCATTTTTCCGTAGGATGGATAGAAGGTGAATTAGGGTTGTTTCATATTTATAATAACATATCAGTATGTAAGTAATACTGATGTTATTACTTTATCATGAAACAACTAAAGAAGAATAAGTTGAAGAAGAAAGAAATTGAAAAGATCGGTAATGGATATTACCTCTTCTTTGGAACGCTTCTTTGAATCCTCCACTTAGGGAACTAAGATTGGTCTTTGAAGAAGACCAGGACCTCTAGGATTATTCTAGGGAAGTGGAGAGGAGAAAATTGCAGGGGTTGGCCGAGCTTGAGTGCTCAATTTTGTGTGAGGAGGAGGGGGAGGAGGTGCCCTTTTATAAGGGAGGAGAGGGGCACCTTAGGAATATCTCAAAATATTATTTTATATTAAAGTCAAAATCGGTTTATAATGGTTCCAAAGGGTCTTATTTCGAATCTAAAGTGGGGATGGGTCGAAATACTATCAAAAAATAGGATTTAGACAAGTTTAGGGTATTATTTTAACCTTATCAATTAGATTTAACTCTAAGTTAAATAATTTAACTTTTACCGTGTCTTTTTGTTTTCTTTCACTATATGGTTAATACACTTTCTATAACATGCCAAACGAACCCCAAATTGTTTATTATTATTATATATATCCTTATCTAAGTCATTTGGCTAAACCTTAGTTTTTTAGGAATAACATAACAATTAATAATATAATATTTTATTTAAAAACTATTTTGTGTCAATTTTGACACTATTTGATATATGATTTTTGTGAAAGTCATAACAGAATTATATGTTCGAACCAAGTTGATTAAATCAACACTAATATATCATAGTAACCTATAAAATTAGTATAATTCATAAAAAGTCTCAAATTACATTTATTTTGGTGTTTATAACATCAATTATGTCAATATTTTATTAATAAGATAATTACTGCATCATCATTGTGTCATAAATAAATTATATTATTTAATGTCTAAAAATTATAAATAAAATACCATTATGTAGGAAATATTTTTATATTTATAATGAATATTTATAGTCAAATTTATCTTATGTATAACCCCATATAAAAATGATTTACTTATTAAACTTTGATTTTAACTATTTTAACCCTTCTTTAAATAAATTAATAATAAATGTCCTAATCTAACCCAAGTGGGCCTAAATGGTCATATTTTATTAATAAGGTTGTTTTTGGTCGAATTACACTTATCCAATAGAATTAGGACATGTGTTAGGGTAATATTAATATCATATTTACCCTTAATTACCCTATTTACTATTAACCGCGGTAAAAAAAGTAAAAAGTTACTATTCACCAAAAAATTATTTTTATCTCATTGAACCAAATTTTACTTACTGATATCAACCGTGTCTGTAGGATTTTAGAAATTCCATTCACAGAAGCGGTAAAATTAAGTTTTATGCAGAAATTCAGTTTTTAACCAACCACTTAGTGGTTTCACTATTCATCAAAAATTGAAAGTTTTCAGAAAAATACCAAAATTTCACCCTAGGCTAATTTCGGTATTCCGAATCCAAAAATGAAGTCCATTTTGAAAAAATAAAATTTATAAAATTTCAAAAAGTGGTTATTACTATTCATAACGGATAGTTTTAATAATATTTTAATAGCATATCGTTGTTTAGTGAAACTCGGTATTGCGTACGACACAAGCTATCGAGGAAGGTCGTGATTGCGTGTAAAGTAAGCCAAGCAAGTGTGTAGTGAAAGATTCCTTTGATGATATAAAAACAAAATATTACTCATAAAAATCTCGGGTGTTACAGAAGATAATTGAGTAAATTCTTTGGTTCTTTTTTTCACATGGAAAGAATATGTAGATAAATATGATGGGATAATTGTAGAAGATGATAAAAGTCAATAGGAAGTGGAATAGTCTTACTTACTATACTTATAGGAATAAAGGATGTGTTAAGAAAGGGTGTAGAGAAAAATAGAAGTCACCTAGAACCAACACATAAAACACAACAGTTCATGGACCTGGTGATGTTTTTATGATGAGTGTGGATAACCCTATAGAGTATTGGATTTTAGACTCATAAGTATCCTTCCATTCCATTTTGGATAATGGATTCCTAAATATTAATGTTTCAGGAAATTTTGGGAAGGTATATCTTATAGATGATGAACCCTTATATATTATAGGAATGGATGATGCCCAAATCAAAACCAATAGTGGGAGTTTTCTCATTATAGAGAATGTGTAATATATCCCTAGACTAAGAAGGAATCTTATTTATATCCAGAAACTTTAGGAAGTATTATTTAGCGCCATGTTCACTGGAGGTACATGGAAAATTACCAAGGGAGTTATGTTCATAACTCTTGAAGTAAATAATTAAACCCTATACAATATGATAGAAAATTGCATGGAAATTATTTCAATGATAAATTCTATTAGGGATTAAAAATTTTGTAATTATATGTTAGGATAAACATGAAATAATGGGGTGGAGGTATTGGAAATAAAAGGAATACTATTGGAACTAAATTCAGTGGAAGTTTATCCATGTAAATATTATATATTTGGAAAGTATAATATGGTATATTTTGTAAAAAGGAGGTAGAAAACCAAAGTATGGGAAGATAGACCTAGTGAAAACTAATGTTTGGGGGCCTACACCCATAAATTACCTTAAAGAGTCTCTATATCATGTGATATTTATCGATGAAACAATAAGAAGGCATGATTTTACTTTTTGAAAATAAAATTTAATGTATTTATAATGTTTCAAAAGTATAAGAATTTGACAGATAATGAGTTGGGATCAAGGGTGAAATGATTGAGGTCAAAAAATGGGAGAGAGTATAATAATAAAGAGTTCAATGAATGCTTTGATAATAATGTAATTTTATGGGAGATGACTCTTCTAGTTACACCAAAAATTTTCTGAAAAGATGAATATGACATTGAATGAACATGCCCGGAGTATGAGGTAATACTCAGGGTTACCCAAGAAATTTTGGGCAATTAAAATGAATATGGAAACATATCTTATCAATAATATTCCATCCATACCAATTGGATAATGTTTACTAAAGGATCTATGTTCAATAAAGGAGTTGAGACTCTCATTTATGAGTCTTTAGTTATTCGATATATGTACATATAGATAATGATGCAAGGGAAAATCTTGATGCTAATTCCAGATCATATTTATTTATTTTATATTTGAAGTAAAGGATATTTCCTAAATCCATTGCATATAATACAATTCTATTTCTTTTATTTGATAATTGGGTGGGCTATAATAAGTTATAATTAAAATGGGATTTATATGATACCACATTTACTCTCATAGCCTATGATAAAAATCAATTGTAAAAGTAGGTATGGAATGAGATTTCATGCCTTTTCCTACCTCCCTTAATCATATTTTATGATTGAAGTATAATTTTAAGTCATAATATAATAAATTCATATGGTATGATATCCATATCATATGATGGTCTTCATAAAGGCATAATCATAATAGTTTTTATTCAAATTGATTCATCCCCATACAAGATATTATTTGACCATTACATGATTTGTAATGTATGGGAGTTATATTAATGCATGTATAAAATGAATTCATTGGTTTTGGAATTAAATCATGCATTATAACGCATGAGTTAATGCTATAATGCTTGAGGGGAATCCTCGAGAGCCATATACTTCCATGTGATCAAAGTAGATGTGGGAGAATGTGATTACCCTAAGCTTGGTAAAAACTTCAATAATAATGAAAATATCTTCTCCTACCACCTTAACATGATGATAAAATATAATGACATGGTGGTTGGAGACTCCTACTCAAGTTTTGATCAATTCAGGCGAAACACTTGGATACCACTAGAAGTGGGGGGTTTATGTCTACCACTTCATTGACCATCATCAAGCATATTAAAAGGTATTAAAAGTTGTTTCTATCATAACCCACCCCTACTAGGAACCCATCCTGATACTACAATGAATAAAAGAGTGTAACTTGAGTCTTGACTCCAATAGGCCCCTTGTTAGTGACTATAACTGAGTGTATAAAACATGAAAATAGGAGGAATTTCCCTATTATAAGATAGGGATATATGAATAAAACCACCAATCGACACCATATATATAAATAAACCAAGTTTCAAAATGATCCCATAATTCATGAATATATCATACAAATTCAAATTGCAAGATAGAATACCAATAAAGTTCTAAGAAACAACTCCACAACCAATCTCAAACTCCAAAGTAGTACCATACATCATGACAACCAATATCACCCTAAAAACCTGTAAGATAGTTTATATATACAGGGGTGAGAATTTCATGTACATTCAGTAGGATCATACTCAATACCTCTTGTTAAAATGATGAAAGAGAATACTAATGCATTAGTGAACAAACAAACAAACTAACAAGAACCTATCAGGCCAACCACCACCCAGCCTCACCAATGCTCAATCACTAAATATAACATCCAAGAATCATAAAATATATTTGAAGGGTATAATAAGAAGAAACCATGAAACCCCTCCACATTGGTTTATCACTATCACACCCTAATTAAAAATGTTCTATCCTCTTAATCCCTCCCGCATCTATGTCACAACATACCATATCTCACATGATAGCCATACCTCATGACACAAGTATATCATCCCCATCATCCCATATCCACTACCACATATCTTATCTCATCCATCCACTGCATATATATTACTATATGGTATTGTGAACATAAATTAAATCAACCTCATTACCTCATAACATTCATGAACCCACCATATATCCTCACATAAACATTAATACAACACATACCATCAATTCCCCATAGATTCTTATAGTTCACCTATCCCATATACTCATATCAATGACCCACATGGTCTACTAGTGCACTTATAACTACTTATACATAATCCATTGGGTCTTCTAGTACACCATGTACCTATTATCACACCAATACCCTATAGGGTTTTATGGTATACCGCATACTATGGTAGTATGATCACACCCACATCAATCCATCACTACTAATGTTATACCTAGAATGGAGAGCATGGAAGAGGGAGAATTCAGCCATCCATTACCACACCAACTTGTATGTTAAGGGAGAACACTCAATACCCAAAGAATATTAGGAATCAGTAAGGGTATCTAACTCGGGTGAGGTGAATATAAAAATTACAAGGAAAATACAAGTGTATTTAAATCCACACACAATCCCAACCAGGTAGGTTCACCCAAATATTACTACCACCACCCACAAACTTCACCAAACTTCCATCACCACATACCACCACTGTAGGTTCCGGGCGTAGTGGAAGCACATTGGTGGGTGTACCCAACTTTAATTTTTGCGTTAATAATGATCAATCCATGATCCGTCACGATAATAAAATGCCGGATCTTTGGAATAGAACAAAGAACGAAAAAAAGAAAGAGGGAGTCCCAGAACCATAAAGACATGATCATCATATGTTGGTTATAATTAATTTAATTAATTGAAAATAATTACCTTGATGGAATTATTTCTTTTTTGATGTCTCTGGTCATGATCCGATGTGATTCATCATTGTGTCATAGAATCCAAGTGTAGAATTCCTCTAGTGGTGATCCACATGTGCACCACGTATCACTGGACGTTCCCAAAGGAATCTCCAGGTGCTAGCATGGAGAAGCCTTTGATTGAGTTGTCTGCCTTAGATTGCCTTGATCCGATGGAGGAGGATATCTCTCGGTCTTGAGAGCGTTCTTGGAGGAAGGAGTTCTTTTGTCCTTGAGAGAATTCTCCAGAATTGTTGTGCACAATGATTCTCCCTAGAAAAGTGTTGGGGTTGTGAGGATATTTATAATCTGGTTTGAGGTTATAGAGTTACTAAAATAAATAAATGCATTATGTGTTTTATTTATTTCATTAACTCTTATTGAAAACCCCCATGTTGAATGATTAATTCATTTACATGCACCCACACTGATTATAATAAATATCATTTAATAAAACAATATTATTTCCTCAAAATCCTGACTAGAAAAACTACACGGCGTGTAATCATTAATACACGACATGTACTAATTTTCCATGAAAACCACATGGTGTGTATATTCAATGTACACGGCGTGTCTATATTGTATTCATTTTTTCTTTATTTCTCCCACCACATTTATTAGACCTTGAGTAATAGATATTTATTTCTTAAATAAATGTAACTGCATTACTCACTATATATTATTTCGCCCACAATATATTCTATCGAATAACTAGTGTCGAAATAAATTTCATCAGGAATCCTTAAATAATTATTAAACCACAGCTGGGAATAATCTTTATTTAACTTGTTAAATTAATATTTAACTGAGATACATGGACACACTTAGTGTGTGACCCTCTAGGCCTCTTTCTTAGTGGCATTAGGTGGAGCCTGCCTAAAGTCCAAGGTTAGAATCTAGAGACACGCCAAGGCACCCATATAGAAAGAAGTTAATGCCGCAATGACACATCACCTCATACGAATGCTTACCATGTAATATAATCCCTTTGTCACGATATCTCGAATCAAGCGGGTTGCATGCTAGTGCCATCAACCCATGTGCTCGATTATTTTTTCTTTGAATTTTCAGAATTGAACTCACCCATTCCTTACCATGTCCATGGATTTATTTAGGCTATATCAATTCCATCAAAGGGCCTGAGATATCTAATTCTGTTATGGAACAGAAGAGACAAATCCTTTCTCGCATTATCTATTAATGCAATATTACTCGTGATGCACCCAACGTATCCTACCTCACTATGAATAGTGTGTCGTCATAGTTTCATCAATACATCTAAGTGCATGAGTTGTAATACCCATTAATAATAATCATAAAGTCTAAGGACCAATACACATGTCCGTAGATAGGAACATCCAATGACACTATGAAATGTGGATTTCCTACTGGTGGGTCTTTTTCTCATAATACCCTCCTAGATATTACCAAGGGCACACACCATGAGAAGGTGACTCAAAGTTTTATGATTCCTCACCCCTAATGGCCTGTATTATTTGTGTCCCTCAAATAACATCATCCGGCCATAGAACATATATTCAAGAACAATGTTATGGAACTTCTAGGTTCTCATCATAGCAGGGATATGCTATGAACCTTTAATGCAACATCTATCCAAGGGACATTATCACATGAATTGTCATGCATAAGAACAATAAATATGTGATAATGCGTTTATTTAATTAATAAAGTACAAAGTAGTTGGTTCTAGGCCACCAACTCCAACCGACTCCCATTTGGACTAGATCCAACTGCTAACAACTTTTAACCCGCTAGCTCTCACATGATATTCATGCTTCTGCTGAGATATGACTTTAGTCATGGGGTCCGCCACATTCTCTTCCGTCGAAACTATGCTCACCACAACTTCACCCCTTTGATAGAAATCCCTCAAGAGGTGATACTTTTAGAGTATGTGATTTTTCTGTTGATGTGACCTTGGTTATTTTGCAAGATCCACCACTGTAGTATTATCACAATACAACATGATAGGATATTTACTGATAGGAACCACATCAAGCTCCTGGACAAAGTTCTAAATCCAGACGGTTTCCTTGGCTGTATCAGAAGACACTATATATTCGGACTCTGCTGTAGAATCGGTGACAACTGGCTGCTCTGAACTGTTCCAGCTCACAGCTCCTCCATTGAGATAGAAAACATATCCAGATTGCAACTTCAGATCGTTTTGATCTGTCTGAAAACCAGCATCAACATACCCTCTGATAACAAGTTCATCGTCTCCTCCATACACCAGGAACATATCCTTAGTTCTTCTCAGATACTTAAGGATAGTCTTAACAGTAGTCCAATGCTATTATCCTAGATCTGCTTAATATCAGCCTACCATGCTCAGTGCATAGGCAACATCAAGCCTGGTACATAACATGACATACATGATGGATCCTATAGCCGAAGTGTATGGGATATTACTCATTCTATCTTTCTCTTGTTGTGTCTAAGGACACATTTTCTTAGAAATATGTAGGCCATGTGACACTGGAACCAATCCCATCTTGGATTGTTCCATACTAAATCTCTTTAGTATCTGGTCAATGTATGTACCCTGACTTAGTCCAAGAAGCCTCTTAGATCTATCACAAATGATTTTGATCCCTAGAATGTAGGTTTCTTCACCCAAGTCCTTCATGGATAAACACTTGTTCAACCAGTCCTTAACTAACTGTAAGACTGGTACATCATTTCTAATAAGCAATATGTCATCAACATATACTACTAGGATAACTATCACATTCCCATTAAACCACTTATAAACACATGGATCATATTCGTTCTTAATGAAACCAAATTCCTTTATGGCTTCATAAAATTGAATTCTCCATGACCTGAATGATTTATTTAATCCATAAATGGATTTATGCAACTTTAAAACCCGTTTGGATTCTCTTGGTGTCAAAAACCCTTCTTGTTGTGTCATATAGACATCTTTCTGAAGGTTCCTGTTAAGGAATGCTGTTTTGACATCCATTTTCCAAATCTTGTAGTCATGGTAATCTTCTATGGAAAGTATGATTCTTATGGATTTAAACATGGAAACTGGCGAGAAGGTTTCATCATAGTCAATTTCTTGACGCTGTCTGAATCCTTTAGCCACCAACCTTGCTTTATAGGTGCTAACTTGATCTTCCATGTCCATTTTTCTCTTGAATACCCATTTTCATCCAACGAGATTTACATCAATTGGCTCATCTACCAGAACCTAGACTTGGTTATAATACATGGAATCCATCTCAGAATTTATAGCTTCCTGCCATCTTGCAACTTTTGAGCTTTCTACTACTTCCTTGTAGGAGAGAGGTTCATCATTGTCCAACAATAATGATTCACCATCCTTGGTGACTAGGAAACCAAATCTCTCTGGTTCCATTACCTCTCTTGAGATCCTACATAGTACTTGTGTTTCTAGAACCTCTTCCATGAGGACCTGTGGAACTTGTTTCTATACCAACTCATGTGTATATTGAGCATCAACTTCTTCGAAGTCAATCTTTCTCCCACTATCCCTTTTGAGGATGTGCTCCCTCTCAATAAAGACGGCTTGTCTGGAGACAATCACTTTCTTGTCTTGAGGGTTATATAGGTAATATTCTTTTGTTTCCTTGGGATATCCTATAAAGATACACCTCATGCCTCGGGGTGCTATTTTTTTGCCTGAAAAGGCCTTAATAAATGCCTCACATCCCCATACACGTGTGTGCAACAAAAAGGGTTTCTTTCTATTCTATAACTCAGATGAAATTCCATTTTCCACCTTAGTTGGTACTCAATTTAATGTGTATTCTGCAGTTTGTAATACATATCCCCAAAAGGATAATGGAAGATCTGTATGACTCATCATTGACCTCACCATGTCCAACAAGGTGAGATTCCTCCTTTCACTAACACCATTCCACTATGGTGTATAAGGAGGAGTGAGTTGAGATAGAATCCCAGACTCCCGTAGAAGATCGATGGACTCTTGGTTCATATATTCTCCACCTCAATCCAATCAAAGTTTCTTTATCTTCTTACCAAGATGATTCTCTACTTCATTCTTGAATTCCTTAAATTTCTCTAAGACTCCTGACTTATACCTCATTAAGTAGACATAGCCATATCTACTCAAATCATCAGTAAAAGTAATGAAGTAAGAATATCCACCTATAGATTCTACTAGAAGTGGTCCACACACATCCATGTGCACCAATCCTAGAAGCTCTATGGCCCTTTCACCTTGTCCACTGAAAGGCGACTTGGTCATTTTACCTTGTAAACAAGCATGACATCTGTCAAGTGGTTTTATCTTAGTAGAGTCTAAATAGCCATCTTGGTATAGCTTTGTCAAGAGTTTCTCATTTACATGATCGAGACGGTGATGCCACAACTGGGTGATGTATGAGTCATGTGAGTTTGTTTCATTATCGATTTTCAACACTTGGTTTTCGTAATTTAATACATAAAACCATTATTTAAATGCGCCATACCATAACATACGATGTTCTTATAAAAGAGACAACCCTTATTTCCAAACTTGAAAATAAATCCATCCATATCCAAATAATATACATAAATTATGTTTTTGGTAACATTAGGCCCATAATAATAGTTATGTAAAATCAAAATCATCCTAGTCAGCAATGAGAGGTGGTAATCGCTAATAGCCAACGTAGCTAGCCTTGCGCCATTGGAAGATCGAAGATCCACCTCTCCTCTGGAAATATTTATAAATCTACTTGGTTCCTGCATTTGAATAAATATGTGAGCCCCACAAGCTGTATCTAATACCCAATGTGTAGAAATGGAAAGATTACACTCGATAACGAACACACCTTTAGCATCCCCATTCTTCTGAGTGCAGTTCCTCTTCCAGTGGCCTTGCTTTCCACATGAAAAACATACCGCCTCCCATTCCTTGACCTGACTCTAGATCTTCCCCTTCTTGGAGGGACGACACCCGGGGGCTTTAGACCGTTTAAATGTCTTTGACCCCTTTGGATTGTCCTTCCTTTTCTTATTCACCATAAGGACTGCGGGTTTGTCACGCCCCATGTCCTTCTCTACATGGAGAATTAAGGTCAGAAGTTTTGATAGACTTTTCTCATTGTTTCTCATGTTATAGTTGACAATAAAGCTAGAGAAGGTCTTGGGCAGTGATGATAGGATGAGATCTGTACGCAACTCATCTGGGAATTTAATCCCTAAGATATCCAGGTGTTCAATGTAGCCAATAAGCTTGACTACATGAGGCCCAACTAGCACAGAATCTCTAAGCTTATTTGTAAACAGAGTGTTGGAGATCTCATATCTCTCTTGTCTTTCCTTCTCTTGTAGAGATCCTTAAGGTGAGACATAATTATATATGCATCCATGTTTTCATGTTGCTTCAAGAGCTCATTAGACATGACCGATAGCATGAAACATTGGACATATGTGGCATCATCCATATGTTTCACATAGAGAGATATTTCCTCATCACTAGCCTCTTTCCTAGGTGCAACTAGAATAAGCTCTTCCAGCACATACAATTTCCTCTCGTGGTGAAGGATGACGCGTAAATGCCTCTACCACTCTTGGAAATTGGTGTTGGTGAGAAGGTTTTACTTTTAGAGTATGGTTCACAATGATATGTTTGAAGTCTTTTTTCTTGTCATTTATACAAATTAAGATGATCAGAGGTTTTAGTACTTTATAAAACCGAGAAAAATAAATAAATAAATACTTATTAGTGTCCTACTATTTTATCAAAATCCAATAGCCCTCACTATTGACTTCAGAATATTCTGTTTCCTGAATATTCTAGTGGCAAAGATCCATATTTCCCTTCATATTACCCCAACTAGGGTTGGTCAAGCAACTTGAAGGGTTTTAGGTAGGCATTCTAAATGCCAACTGCATTAACTCACAACTCCTTGATCTGCTGAGTGGACTCCCCAATCCTGAAATCCATTTATTTTGGATTTCGTCAACCTTTTCCTCTTGGTCACACCAAGTCCTGCTGTGGCAGTCAACCCTTGATGCGAACCAAGTCAAGTCAACCCAAAACCTTGAATTAGAATTCCCTGGTAATTGAAATCACCCCAACTAGGGTTGGTCAAGCACTTTGAACCATGGTTCGATTCTAACCAAGATTATAGAAGGCTATACCAACTTAATATTTCTTTGATGGATTTTATCCTTACACATAAATTTCCATTTTATTATATTTGATTACATGCTTGTTAATATTAAGTGGGATATACTTAAGTGATTAACCATGTATAAGATAATATTTACGTACAATCCGGTCTTATTTTAGTTCCATCTTGTATTCTTGTTTAATTCATTAATTGTGTGATCGTGACAACACACCCACAATAAATAAACCATGAAACTGACAGAAATAAATGGTATGATCATGAGCTTGTTCTATTGGTTAGTTTATCTAGCGGTTGATAAACTAACCCAAGAGAAACACCTTGAACCTTTTAGGTTCATGTTTACAGCTTTCCACCTTTCCACCTTTGTATCTCCTTGGATTGGTTTCACCTTGGATCCTGAATTGAGCCGCCTCCATGAGCTTGGGAGCTCTATCCATTACATATGCATTTATCTCACATGCAGGTGAGGGGTAAAATGGGTTTTTACACAAAAGAATCCTTGGGCGCAGAAGACCTACATATTAATGAGGAGAAGGCTCGTAGGCCAATAAATTTAATTTAAATAAATAAATTAAAAGAAACCATTCACATACAAAGGTCTTGGTCTATCTCATGATCATACATACATGCAACGATATTTACGCATAAATAAAACTAGCATTCAATTCTTTAATCGTTCTTTCTTAAGAAAAATCACACTCGAATCAGTTAATTATCATTAATTAATCAATCCTTTTATCTTAAACACTTTTCTTAATTTCCTTGAGATTCTCATCCATCATAATTTTAAAAAAATAAATTCATTTAAAATTATCTTTGTACATAACTTGTACCTTGGAGGCAACCTGGTGAATTCCCGTTCATTATGTAGATGTTAAATTAAACACACATATATAAATCACCTATCACGTGTTGTGCCTCAGCTTTACGTCTGCACTATGGTACACGTCTCAAGGTTTTGTATAATATAATAATAAATTTTAATAAATCTACATAATTTGGATGAGTACACGGTGTGTAGTTTTGACTACACGGTGTGTACTTTTGTTCAACGTCCATCCGAAGTACACGCCCGGGGACATGGCGTGTAGATGTACTTTAGAAATTTTTGGAGTACATGGCGTGTTCAGTGGGACACATGCTATGTAGTATCCGTGTTACACAGTTTCTAGCCAGGAAAGCCATGTACAGGGTACACGGTCTAAATCTAACCCAAAGGGATTACACACCGTGTTCAGTGGACCACACGCCATGTAATCCAGAAACCGTGTGCCACCTGTTCTTGGTAAACACACGGTGTCATTTATGACTTAGGTACACTCCAATACACGACCAGATTTGGCAGACCAGTCCTATGCATTGAACCTAGACTACACGGCGTGTACTTCCGAATACATGCCGTGTATTCTTGTGTTGTACGACTAGGAACATTTGGAACCTCCGGATGAGATCCTCTATTTTATTTTAATCAAAGTTAAAAGAAAAATTCATTTTTGTAAGGTGAACAATAAATGAGAGAGGAGGAACAGATCTTGAGATTTAGATTAAAATAACGATTAACTTGAATTGAAACAACTAAATTATTAAATGCGTAAATCACTAATGAAAAACTAAATATCTATAATCAATGATATGACTGCTATGATACCACTTGTAGGTTTTGGGTGCAGCAGAAGCGCGTTGGTGGGTCTACCTAACTTTAATTTTAGCGTTAACAATGATCAATCCGAGATCCGTCACGATAATAAAACGCCAGATCTTTGAAATAAAACAAAGAATGAAAAAATAAAGAGGGAGTACCAAAACCATAAAGACAAGATCATCATATGTTAGTTATAATTAATTTAATTAATTGACAAGAATTACCTTGATGGAATTCTTTCTTCATTGATGTATCTGGTCATGATCCGATGTGATTCATCATTTCATCACAAAATCCAAGTGTAGACTTCCTCTAGTGGTGATTCACACGTGCACCACATATCTCTGGACATCGCCAAAGGAATCTCCAGGTGCTAGCATGGAGAAGACTTTTCTTGAGTTGTCCGCCTTAGATCGCCTTGATTCGATGGAGGAGGATCTCTCTCGGTCTTGAGAGCGTTCTTGGAGGAAGGAGTTATTTCGGCCTTGAGAGAATTCTTCAGAATTTTTGTGCATAATGATTCTCCCTGGAAAAGTTTTGGGGTTGTGAGGATATTTATAATCAGGTTTGAGGTTATAGAGTTGTGAAAATAAATAAACAAATTACGTGTTTTATTTATTTCATTAAATCTTATTGAAAACCCCCATTCCAAATGATTAATTCATTGACATGCGCCCACACTGATTATAATAAATATCATTTAATAAAATGATATTATTTCCTAAAAATCCCGACTGGAAAAACCACACGGCATGTAATCATTAATACATGGCGTGTACTCATTTTCCATGAAAACTACACGGCGTGTACATTCAATGTACACGGTGTGTTTATCTTGTTTTCATTTTTTCTTTATTTTCTCCACCACATTTATTAGACCTTGAGTAATGGCTATTTATTTCTGAAATAAATGTAACTACATTACTCAATATATATTATTTCGCCTACAATATATTCTCTCAAATAACTAGTGTCGAAATAAATGTGATCAGTCATACTTAAATAATTATTAAACCACAGTCAGGAATAATCTTTATTTAACTTGTTAAATTAATATTTAACTGAGATACATGGACACACTTAGTTTGTGACCCTCTAGGCCTCTTTCTTAGTGGAATTAGGTGGAGCCTACCTAAATTCGAAGGTTAGAATCTATCAACATGCTAAGGAACCCATAGAGAAAGAAGTTAACATCGCAATGACGTGTCACCTCATACAAACACTTACCGTGTAATATAATCCCTTTGTCACGATATCTTGAATCAAGTGGGTTGCATTCTAGTGCCATCAACCCATGTGATCGATTATTTTTTATTTGAATTTCAGGAATTGAACTCGCCCATTCATTACCATGTCCATGGATTTATTTAGGCTATATCAATTCCATCAAAGGGCCTGAGATATCTACTTCTATTATGGAATAGAAGAGACAAATCCTTTCTTACAATATCTATTAATGCAGTATTAATCATGATGCACCCAACGTATCCTACCTCGCTACGAATATTGTGTCGTCAATACATCTAAGTGCATGAGTTGTAATACCCATTAATAATAATCATAAAGTCTAAGGACCAATACACACATCCACAGATAGGAACATCCAATGACACTATAAAATGTGGATTTCCTACTGGCGGGTCTTGTTCTCATAATATCCTCCTGGATATTACCAAGGGTACACACCATGAGAAGGTGCCTCAAAGTTTTATGAGTCCTCACCCCTAATGGCCTGTATTATTTGTGTCCCTCAAATAACATCATCCAGCCATAGAACATATATTCAAGAATAGTGTTATGGCACTTATGGGTTCTCATCATAGCAGGTATCTGATATGACCCTTTAATGAAACAGCTATCCTTGGGACATTATCACTTGCATCTTCACACAAAAGAAAAATCAAGATGTGATAAGGTGTTTATTTAATAAATAAAGTACAAAGTAGTTGGTTTTAGGCCATCAACTCCAATAACCAATTCTACCAACTATGACACCACAAACCATTCCAGTTCCTCATATAAAAGTTCCATTGTAAGCATTCACAAAACCTAGTAGTTTTCTATTTCTAGATTTACCATTTGGAAACCAATTTATATTCATTAATCCATTTAGTTCCATATTTAATGAAAAACCACTCAAGTTATCACCCATATTATTTCCATCCATTAACCATTCATTTAAAGCATTAATTTTTTTATCTTTAATAATGATATTATTCAATTCCATCAAGCCCCATTTTATGTTAATTATTAATAAATATATATTGTTCCATAAAGAAACTACCAAATGATCTGATGCTAGCCAAACAAGTCATTTCTTACAATAATCCACTCAACCCTCTTGAAAACTATGGAAAAGAAATAATAGCCCCTCTATAAATTCCAAAACCTCAATAGTATCCCCCTATTCCTCTCATGGAGTTTTCCAAACACTCATTTCACAAACTTGATGAATATACCCACAATAATCATAAAAACACATCCTCAACAACAAGATTTACCACAATACACAACAAAAATTTTAGCATCAAGTATTATCACACCCTTCCATATTCAAAAATGATTTCATATTAATTAATTTATTATATGAAACTGAATTATTATCATATTTAAGTGATTACTCTTTTATAAAGGGTTATTCCAATAGATGATACATGGAATCAATATGCAAGTCTCAAAAAATTCAACAATTTTCAATAATAGTAGCAAATAAGCACTAAGTGTGTGAGAAATATCATAAAAGTAGGAAAGAATATGAAAATGACCCTATCCAATTCATTTTTTATTAGTTTGATCCATTATATTTATTATTTAAATTCATACTACTGGCCTAAAGAATAAAAAATCATTATAATCCTCAAATTTAAACAAAAAAGGGAGAGTACCCAAATCCCCTACCTCGATTCAAAGTTTTAAGGAATCACCACACATGAATGCGAGAATCTAGGATCATTTACCACCAAACTCAAAGGAAACCACTCTAGAACCTAACCACATCAAACCAACATCACACCATGCTCAAATAATAACCCAAAACTAAATAAACTAACCACAATGAACCCCTATAAAGATAAAATTACAAAGGTGAAGGGGTGAAGAGGAAAAGAGGGTACCTTGATCCAAAAGAGTTTGATCTCAATGAACTAGGGGATTTAAACCCTCAAGAGAAGTTGCTAGAGAGAAAGGAGAGGGCATATGTTCAGATAAGGTTTGAAGGAAGAGAGTAAAAAAATAAACTAGTGAAGGTTGTACCCTCTATTTATAAAGGAAGCTCAGATGGACTCCCCCACAATATGGTGACTCCCACTACAGTTGTGATGCCTTGGGTAAAAGCGAAATTCTCTTTTCCAACCATTTTAAACAACATATCTCCCTACCAAACCTCACATGTTTAAAAAATTCATTAAATTTCTTTGATTATAACCAAAAAATGAAACATAGTGTAGAGAATGTTGTTTCTCCTCCCTAACAACCACCATAAATACCCCTATGTCATAGTGGATAATCCTCGATCATTTCATCTCACCATGTCAAGGAACACATTGTGGTGATTCCCTGCTCACTGATTTCCCTTACTCCTCACACAAATCGACATTACCCTGAATCCATGACACCATGACCATCACCCTAGGCATTTTAAGGGCTCTCATTTTCCTCAATAAAACTTTCCAGAAAAAACACCCTTCATTGTGTGCATTTCACACCTACCTATTTTACATAGGTGAATTATCCAACCAAAATCCCCAACTTCACTACTAATCTGGATGTTTCAATCCCCTTGATGCACCAATCACCACACAATTGACTCGCTACATCCAAGAATCTACCATGAATAACCCAAAACAGCCTGATTAGTAGTGAAAACCCCAAATGGTGACCACCATGAGCATTTCAGATCACACAATGTGCCTAAACACCCAAAACGTATGGCCTCTACAACTGACCTCCAAAACACTCACTATACATGCCCATATACACAAAATAGGGATCACCATGACCATCTCCATGGTTCAGTGTCCATATAGATGGTAAAAACTTATCTCTCACCTCTGTAATCCCTCTAACCTCTAAAACATACAATGGAATGGGATGGGAAGGTCCTGAACATTACATTAGATACCTGTAAAATAATTCTCATCCTTGAAAATCAAGATTAAACCTACATGGAAGATGATAAAAAAAACATCCAACCAATGATTCATGGGATATACATCTCAAACATTGAAATTATAATCCATGAAACATAGACAACACACAAGATAATGAACTCCCAAAAAATCAACAATAATTCTATCATTAAATTTTTAGAATAAAAAAACTCAAAAAACTTAGGATTCTAAGTGTGAATCTATGAATCACACTCCCTACATACTCTCCCCCATACTGTCATGCCTCTATAGATCTCAAACCAAATGAATGGATTTCCCATACAATACCTTCTCTTGATGATCATGGATCTTGATTAGTCATTCCAAAATTTCATTCCATCCATGATATTGATGAATATGAGACACATAAAATATTTCATGAATCCAGTTCAACCATAGAGGAAGTTCCAATTGATACACCACCATGCCAATAGGTTGCAACACCTTAAAAGGACTGATAAACCATTGAGGGATATGAAACACTTGACCAAACCTCTATTTTCTACAATAAGAAGAAACCCTTGGTAACACATGGTCATAAACATAAAACTCTAGAGGTATTATCCACCAATCTGTATATAAATTTTGATGGTACTATACTAACTTAATCCATTATCAAATCAAATAAATCTTCTCTATAATTATTTCACTAAATTTGGACCAATTAAATCTCACTACCCAATCTTAGTCCAAAAAATATAGAATGAAAAGTTTTCCCATATTATACCTCAAATAGGGCCATGCCAATGGAAGTGTGAAAATAGTTATTACAAGCTTGCTCAACTAAGGTAAATTGACTCGCCCAAGATCCACCAAAATACAAAACACAAGACGACCTCATACCCTCCAGTGTTTTGATGGTGCACTCAGTTTTTCTATCTATCTATGGATGGAAAGTAATGATAAGATTAAATTGAGAGAAAAAATCATATTGGAATCCTCTCTAGAATCACAAGTTAAAATGATGATCCCATTCAGAAATGATGGTCCTCAGTACCCCATGAAGATACACCACCTCATCCATATAATTTCTCAGTAAAGCCTCCACAACACCCAAATACCTAATCACCAGGAAGTGGGATGACCTCATCAATAAATCCATGATTACACAAATAGCATCATGTCCCCTTGGGCTCATAGTATACCAATGATGAAATCCATCAATATTTCCTCCCATTTCCACTTGGGGACATATAATTGTTGGGATCACTTTGTGTATGAATATTGTATTTGTTGTTAACGGTTTTCAATACTAGTCAAAATGAATAAAGAGAAGAAGAAGGACTAAAAAGTTAATAGAGATTGGATGAAGTGAGGTTAGTAGGAGAATTGTTATGGAATAATATCATTGGATGTCATACTTGAGAAATTCTCTAAGAAGATAAATTTAGAAGATTTTTGAACTGATCCTAAATTCAAAGAACACGTGTCAAAGGTGACACATTGTTTACAAAAATGAATAATGGAGAAGTATTATCCATTTGAGGACGATTGGAGAAGAATGGTGAAGTATCATCTATCTGAATATGATTGAAGAAGAATGAGGATTTGAAGTATAGAATTATGGTTGAAGAAGAAGAGAGTGTGGAAGGTCTTGGAATTCTAAGATGGTCATGCATTACACATTGCCTTGAAATCAGAAGGTTGTTTCATTATTCTTAAATTTTCAAATACATGTATCAAAGGTGATACATTGTCTGCAACATTGAACGTGTTTGAATAATCCTCAAGACTCCACTTTTGGATTAAGAGAGATGATTGGATTTCTTTGGAATTAACACTCCAAAAAATATTGAGGATTTGAAGTGAGGATGAAGAAGTACTTTGGAATTCATATTCCAAAGAGTATAAGAAGGAAGAAGGATGATTGATGAAGATGAAGAGAAGACATGAAGTAGTGCATGGTCTTGGAACTATGAGAATGGACAGAACTATGAAGATGCTTTGTTGATTTGTATTTCATAAATATCATAATTTTGGAGAACTTGTTTACAAGCCTTATGAAGTATAGGGGGAGTAAAGAAGTGTTTTTTGGAAAAGTAGAGAAAGTGGCGTGCAAGTATATGTGGCACACAAGTGTGGTGCGCAAGTATAAGTGGCATGCAAGTGTATGTTGCACGCAAGTCATATTTCAAGATCATCACATTAAAATATGACAAAGGAAATAAAGTGGTGCACAAGTTAAAGTTTTATGTTAAAGTCAAAAAGTATCATGAAAGTATAAGCGGCGTGTAAGTGTATGTTGTACGCAAGTCATATTTCAAGACCAACTTATAAAAATATGACAAAGGAAAGAAATTGGTGCGCTAGTGATGGAGTGACAGGAAAGTGATAGAGCAGCACACAAGTGATGGAGTGGTGTGAAAGTAGAAATGGAGCACAATTGTATGTGGTGCTCAAGTCACCAAAATGACTATAAATAGATGGATACCCTCCTCAATTTTCAAGGCTCAAAACTTAAGAGAAAATTTGAGATCTGATCGCACAAGTAGTAGAAAGTGGCGTGCAAGATGAAGTGGCATGAAAATCAAGAGTTATTTATAAGGAGGACAAGTAGGTAGGCGTGAAAGTAAAGTGACATGAAAGATGAAGTGCTGTGAAAGTTAGAAGTTATTCATAAGGTTCACAAGTAGGGAGGCACGCAAGCAGAGTGGCGTGCAAGAAGAGTGACGTGCAATCTGAAGTGGCGCACAAGTTGTAAGATGCGTGCAAGCAGGGAGTTGTGTGAAACAAGTGTGTTGTGTCTCAACCTGAAGTGGCACACAAGTTGTGAGTTGTTCACAATTGTGGTGTGCAAGTAGTTAGTGTCATGCAAGCAGGGAGGTGTGCAAGCAGGGTGACGTGCAAGTAGGGTGGAACGCAAGTAGGGATTGGCGCACAAGATGTGAGTTGTGCTAGAAGTTTTTACCAGCTTATGGACAAATGTGATGTTTCTAAGTTGAGCTTGCCTTCATTTATTTAACAATAACAAAGAAAACTTGTGATTCTATCAAGAATAAGAATAAGAGTTCAGTGAAGTTGGTTTTGCACTGAAAGAGAAAGTGTGAAGAAGAGAAGGTTTCAGTGCAGCTGGTTTTTCATTGAAGAAGAAGAAGAAGAAGAAGAGTGTGCAGCTTATAGGTTTGGTGTAGAGAAATAAGAGTCTGGTAACTTGAAAGCTGCTAAGTATGTAACAAGGAGAAGAAGAAGGTTGCGGAAGAACAAAGTAGCACTGTAGCATCCAACAGGTCTCAACAGGTGGAAAATTCTTTTGGTGTTGAAAACTATTTTAACAGAGAGAAGACTGTCTTCATAGGTAGTATAAAGAACCAGCTAGAGGCTGTAAGAGACTTTCTACACTGGCAGTATAAAGAACCAGTGAGTGTAAGGGTATATCCTACTCGTTGCAAGTTGGAAGAGGATTGTTTCCCTCCCCCCCTCTGAGTGTAGGGAGAAACACTAGGAAGTGATTATTTACTTCCCTCCTCCAAGTGTAAGAATCAACACTGACTAGAAGATTGATTTTCTAGTCAACCACTGTAACAGTTACTATATTATAGTGAAGAATCCGTGCACTGGTCATTACCATACACTGCAAGGACGTAGTTTCTCTTATTTAGTGGTGAACCTTGTAAAACTATTTTGTGTATATTTTTACTTCTTTCATATTATTTCATGCAACAGGTAAAAGATAATAAGAGAATCAATATCCTAACTGGTCCAGAGGTACTAGGATAAAAAGAAGAAATTGGTTTAAAAATGTCCCCAACACTGATTCACCCCCTCTCAGTGTTAGGCATATCCCAAACTGATCCTCTCAATTGGAATCAAAGTCATAGGTTCACCTCTGTTGGATTTTCTACATTGAAGATATTCTCTTTTGAATACTTTAGTTTCTTTACTGACTCAACAATGAAGTGAATTTTTGGTGAAGATTCAGTTAATTTTGTTCAGAAGGATATATCTTCCAAGACCATGATGAATAGGAAAAAGAAAGAGAAGAGAAAATTGAAGAAGAAGTCACTATTATCTAAATAAGAGGAAGTATTTGGTTCCCCATACCTTTCATACAATGAGAAAATATTAGATATGGAAATTAATGAGCAGGTGGATAAAGTTTTCACCAAGAAGATGGATAGCCTTACTACCTCAAATGATCAGTGGGTATGTGTTAGTACATTCAAAAACTATTATCATGTTGAAAATTCTAGCACAAGCGGTGATGATCAATCTACAACCTCCCAAGAATTATATGTTGACAGAATAAGATATATTATGCATGATATCCCTGAATAAATTTCATCCCTTGTTTGTGGAGTACTTCAATGTATGCAGGAAAATATCACTCAGTTGGAAGAAGAAACTGATGTTTTGGAGAAAGGCTTACAAGAAAAAATTATTGAATGTTTAAAGCTCCCCGGATAGGTTGGAACCTTTGAAGAAACAAAGAGGGGATTTGATGTAAGTGATTCAAAGTGTCTCAAAGATGTTGAAGAAAAAGAGGGAGTAAAGAAGAATCTAGAAGAGAAAATATATGCACTTGAAGATGAGCTAAAAAATAACAATTAATTCAAGGAGGTATATTTGGAAGAAGACTCCAAGAAGATTAAAGAACTTGAATCTTTGTTGAAAAACAAATTAAAGATGCATGAGGATGAATTTTAAAGATTAAAGAAGGTTTGTGAAGATAAGATGACTATGATTGAAGGCCAGGAAGTCATCCTCAATATGAGATGTCTAGAATTAGAAGATGATTTGACCAATCTTGAGAATACACGTATTGAGTCTACACAAAAGAAGGAAACAGTTGATGCTAGTACTCAATGCACACCGGAGGGTTCTACTGTCAAAATAAATCCAACATGTGACAATAATATCATGGCTTCACTAATTGATCTATCAAAAGTAGATGAGAAATTAAAGGTACCATCCATACTAACTTGTACTAATGGTTCTAAAACTATTTCTATAAAAAGTACAGGTTGGAAGAAAAACTCTAAACAAGTATGGATGAGGAAAGATGATGATATTCCTACCACCATGGATAGGGTGGATATGAAGAAGAATATGGAAGATGGTTCCCAAGATAGAGCACAAAACATGAAGAAGAAGGCTCAACAATCTAATACAGAAGGTATCAAGAAGTCAAGATTTGTGGGTCAATGTTGGTGCTGCAACAGATCTGGTCATTGTGCACTGGATTGTTGGTATAATTCCTTAAATGTAAAAGCACAGATAAAGACCATCTTAAGGGGGAAAAAGATAGAAAAGAAGAATCAATGTCCACTTATCCAAAAGCATCTGTATACTGTAAACAAATTTGGAATACTGGACAACATCTGTGATGTATGCAATGAGAATTTTCACAAGAATAGTGCATGCTTATCTTAGAATGTATTCAAATATAATAAGAACAGAATACCACAGAACCTATAGAAGAATTAATAATCTATCTTGAGAAGTAATCAGAAGTATGTTTCAAAATAAAATGCTCCCAATAATATTTCAAGGAGGAAAATTGAGAAGTCCTTGGATTATAAATCCAAGAAGTTAACGGGTAGTTCATCCAAAAGAACAATCAAGAAGGATGACACTCTAAAGAAGCCATGTGGAAATTACAAACATGCTGCCATAGTTCCTAATCTAGCCTAAATATTTGGAAATAATGAGAAAGGAGAAAGATGCATGGGCTAAGACTAGTAAAAAAAGTAATAATAAGATTCCACATGATGAAGAAAAGGTGAATAAGAGGTTTCAAACAAAAAAACTTTCATGTTTATAAATTTCTATGTGTGAGGTGAAACAAGGATGGTCATACTGTTAGAAATTTAATTTCACTTATTCCATCCCAAGAATAATTCCTCAAGAAGACAAAGGCTGCATCAAGAGATTCTAGTGCTTTGAAAGCTCATGAAGAAATAAGATTCACACACAAAGAAATAAAATAAGTGATAAGATTCACACAACCACAATCATAATTGAAGATCAAATGTGAAACTGTGAATACTGGAGTAAATAGATCATCTTGGTTGAGAAAACCATCTCAACCTTTTTGTTCACATTTATAAAGCAAGTAGGATCCACCTTATTCCCTAAAATATTATGTGTATTGTATTTTTGTTTCTAATATAGGGAATTAAAGGTGAAGCAAGCTCTTAGGGGGAGAACCTGAGAAGCAGTGATTGTTATCAACTCATGATAGAAAAGATGAAGAAGTTTTCATTCGTGGAAGATTCGTCAATTGATATTAAAATATTAACGTGATGAGGGATCACCATTGATAAATATGACAAGGAGTGTTCCCTTGAGGGGGAGACATATGAATAAGCTGCTAGAGTTTTTATTTCAATCAGTATCAACTTCAATTGGTATCAAATTCAATTAATCTGGAAATTTCCTGAAGAGCATTTCATTGGAAAAGGTATGTAGCTTCTTAATCTCTCATCGTTGGTTACTCAAAATAAAGATCATTTTACAAAGGGGGAGTAATGTAATTAATCAATGACATAAGAAGAATATAAGTTCCCCAAGGTCACTTATCCTACCTATTGCACTTGAATGTTTTTGATCTGTTTGTTGAAGTGAGTGCAGGAATTTCAAGTTGATTATTTCCTGTCACATTCAATATCTTCGGCCTATAATGAAAGTGGAAAACCCATGAAGACAAATGTATGAGATATCATCTCATGAGGTATCATGATTAGTGGATAATGGACAGATTTTTTGTCTAAATAAAATCCTTTTGTTTTCTACATCAAGATTTGCTCAAGTATACTTAGAGTGAAATGATTGATGGAACACTTCTTAAGTAAGGACTAATACCCTCTCTACCATGAACTTTTTATTTCTTATCAATAAGGGGGAGATAAAGTGAAATGAAAGTTTGAAAAGTAAGGGGGAGAGAAATAAGTAAAGGGGATAGATAAGATTATCATTTTGACATTGACACATTCATTTGAGGAGACTTTAAGGTATTGAAAATAAAATACAAAGGGGGAGATTATTGGGACCACTTTGTGTATAAAGATTGTATTTGTTGTCAATAGTTTTCAATACTGTTCAAAATGAAGAAGAAGATGAAGAAGTACTAAAAAGTTAATGAAGATTGGATGAAGTGAGGTTTCAAGAAGAATTATTATGGAATCATAGCATTGGATGTCATACTTGAGAAATTCTATAAGAAGATAAATTCATACGATTTTTGAACTAATCCTATGTTTAAAGAACTTGTGTCAAAGGTGACACATTGTTTACAACAATGAAGAATGGATAAGTATCATCCATTTGAGAATGATTGGAGCAGAATGGTGAAGTATCATCTATCTGAATATGATTGAAGAAAAATGACAATTTTAAGTAGAGAATGATGGTTGAAGAAGAAGATATAGTGTTTAAGGGATTGGCATTATAAGATGGTCATGAATTACACATTGCCTTGAAATCAGATGATTGTTTCACTGTTCTTAAAGTTCCAAATACACGTATCAAAGGTGATACATTGTCTGCAACATTGAAAATGTTTGAATAATCCTCAAGCCTCTACTTTTGGATGAATAGAGATGATTGGAGTTCTTTGGAATTAACACTCCAAAAGGAATTGAGGATTTGAAGTGAGGATGAAGAAGTACTTTGTAATTCACATTCCAAAGAGTATAAGAAGAAATAAGGATGATCGTTGAAGATGAAGAGAAGACAGGAAGTAGTGCATGGGCTTGGCACTATGAGAATGGAAAAAACTATGATAATGATTTTCTGATTTGTATTTCATAAATATCATAAGTTTAGAGAACTTGTATGCAATCCTTATGAAGGATAGGAGGAGTAAGGAAGTGTTTTTTGGAAAAGGAGAGAAAGTGGCGCTCAAGTATATGTGGTGCGCAAGTGTGGAGCACAATTATAAGTGGTGCGCAAGTGTATATTATGTGAAAGTCATATTTCAAGATCATCACATCAAAATATGATAAAGGAAATAAAGTGGCGCACAAGTAAAAAAGTGGCGTGCAAGTATAAGTGGTGCACAAGTGTATGTTGCATGCAAGTCATATTTCAAGATCAACTTATCAAAATATAACAAAGTAAAGAAAGAGTCATGCTAGTGATGGAACGGTGTGCAAGTGATATAGCGACACACAAGTGATGGAGCAACGTGCAAGTAGGAATGGCGTGTAAGTGTATGTGGTGTGAAAGTCACCAAAATTCCTATAAATAGAAGGCTACCCTCATAATTTTTCTATGATCAATACTTAAGAGAAAATTTGAGCTCTAATCATGCAATTAGTAGAAAGTGGTTCTCAAGCAGAAGTGGTGCACAAGTTGGGAGTTATTTATAAGGCGCGCAAGTAGGAAGGCACACATGTAAAGTGGCACGCAAGATGAAGTGCCATGCAAGTTAGGAGTTATTTATAAGGTGCGCAAGTAGGGAGGCGTGCAAGTAGAGTGGAGCACAAGTAGAGTGACACGCAAGATGAAGTGGCGCACAAGTTGTGAGTTGTGAACAATTGTGGTGCACAAGTAGTTAGTGGCGTGAAAGTAGGGAGGCACACAAGCAAGGTGGCATGCAAGTAGAATGGCATGCAAGTAGGGATTGGTGTGCAAGTTGTGAGTTGTTCTAGAAGTTCTTACCATCTTTTGGAAAACTTTGATGTTTCTAAGTTGAGTTGGAATTCATTGATTTAACAATCACAAAGAGAACTTGTGATTCTAGCAAGAAGAAGAAGAAGAGTTTAGTGCAGTTGGTTTTTCACTGAAAGAGAAAGTTTGAAGAAGAGCAGGTTTCAGTGCAGCTGGTTTTTCATTGAAGAAGAAGAAGAAGAAGAAGAGTGTGCAACTTACAGGTTTGCTATAGAGAAATAAGAGTCCAATTACTTTCATGCTGCTAAGTAAGTAAAAAGGTGAAGAAGATGGTTGTGGAAGAAAAAAGTAGCATTGTAGCATCCAATAGGTCTCAATAGGTGGAAGATTCTTTTGGTGTTGTAAACTATTTTAAAAAATAGAAGACTGTCTTCAGAGGTAGTATAACGAACCAGCTAGAGGCTGCAAGAGACTATTCACACTGGCATTATAAAGAACTAGCGAGTGTAGGTGTATATCCTACTCAGTGAAAGTTGGAAGAGAATTGTTTCCCTTCCCCCTTATGAGTGTAGAGAGAAACACTGGAAAGTGATTATTTCCTTACCTCCTCCAATTGTAGAAATCCACAATTACTAGCAGATTGATTTCCTAGTCAACCAATGTAACAGTTACTACATTATAGTGGAGAATCCGTGCACTGGTTATTACTATACACGACAAGGATGTAGCTTCTCTAATTAAGTGGTGAGCCTTGTAAAACTATCATGTGCATATTTTTAGTGATTTCATATTATTTCATGTGATAGGGAAAATAGAATAGGAGAATAAAGATCCTAACAGGTCAAGAGGTATTGGGATAAAAATAAGAAATTGGTTTAAAAAGGTCCCCAACACTGATTCATCCCCCCTCGCAGTGTTAGGCATATCCCAAATTGGCCCTCTCACTAATGGTTGCAACAAACTACTTGGAACATGATGTTATATCATAAATTATTGATAGAATGATCACTATGATAAACATTCTATCACTGACCACTTCATCTTGAGATACCATGACTCGCCCCTCAATACATGATACATCTTAGCCACACTGGGATGCACTGCCACTACTGAGCTATGGAACTCGCTAATAACCTCCTTGTGCATCTCTGATAGAATGAGAAACCTTCCCTGAAACATTATCTAATGTCAGTTATATTCCAAACATCCCTCTAGAATATCATAATGAAGAACATGGTCCCATATTACCTATACCTTTGGGTATCCCTATTGAGACTCCTCCACCTTCTGCATCAAGGATAATTTCACTATTATATGAAATATGAAACCTCTATCACTGAACTCCTATTCATAAACATACATCATAAAAAATCATCCATCCCTCTAAAAATATCTCCATATTCCCAAACAACTTCTCCCCATGACTTTCTACTCAACACATCTACAACTACATTCCCATTATTTAGGGCATAAGAGATCTCAAAGTCATAGTCCTAGAGAAAATCCATCAACCTCTATTGTAATGAATTTAGATCTCACTAAGAGAAAATATAACTCAGTTTATTTTGGTTTGTGAAGACGACAAAGAACTCACTTATGAGGTAATATCACCACAAATTTACAGAAATAACCATTTCTGCCAACTCAAGATCATGGGTGGAATAGTTATGCTCATAGAGATATAGCAACTTGGACCTATATGATATCACTATTACCTTCTACATCAATACACAACCCAAATTGAGAAGTCTTGTGTTATATAACACCTAAAATATCACTCCCTCCTCTTTTAGTCATAGAACATGAGTACCAATCAACATATCATTTAAGTAGTTAAAAGTTGTATAAAACTAGTCAATCCATAAAAAGGATTGGTACTTCTTAGATAAATATGTCAATGGGTATGTTATCCAAGAGAATTAAAACACAAACCTCCAATAATATCCCGTGAGACTGATGAAATGTTGGACCTTGGAAATGTTCTTGGATGCCACCCAAGAAAAAATAGACTTCGATGGATCCACTACCACTCCTTGTCGAGACATCACATGTACAAGGAAGTGCACCTACCCTATAAAAAACTTGAACTTGGGAATCTTCCCACAAATATTATGATGTCGAAGGACCCATTGAATGACTGACTTGATGTGTTTAGCATGATCCTCCTCTAACATTGAGTATCTGAGTATGCCATTAATAAAAAAGACCATTAAATAGTCCAGGAACTCATGGAATATAGATTTTATGAGTCCCATGAATATTTATAGGGTATTCATGAAACCGAATGACATGACCATGAACTTGAAGTTCCTATAACGACACTTGAAAATGATATTTAAGATTTCCTCCTCCCTAACTCACATTTGGTTATATCCAAACCAAAAATTGATCTTTAAAAACAATTTGAATCCCTTAAAATGATCAAATAGATCATAAATACTTAGAATAGGGGAAAATATTCTTTATTGTCACCTAATTAAATCATTAGTAGTCGATATATAATTGTAAACCATCATCTTTCTTCTTGGTAGATAACAAAAAACCACCCCACAGTGACACACTGGGTGGGATAAATCCCTTATGCATCAAGTCATCAACATGAATTCTCATATTACATAGCTCAAAAAGGTTCCATTCGATAAAGATCCATAAAAATCAAAGATGCACTGGGATGCAACCATGCCCTGTACTTGATATCATGCTGAGAGGGTAAATCCATAACCTACTCAAAAAAACATAATATAACTACCCTAGGACTATTAGAAACTCCACTACTCATTCCTCTACTAATAAGAAAAATAAATATATTAACTGAGACAAAAATGGCTCCAAACATTTACAACCTACATGATGCTCCTTCTCACCAATGAATTCCACATGCCATCCCTTCTCATAAAAGAAAACAACTATCCTCCATAAGTAATCAATAATCATGCACATGAAGTATAACAAGTTTATTCTAAGGATAAAATTGTACAATTATATTTTATGTAGAAATAAATACCTAGATTATTGATTTTTTCCCATCATCATCTCATAACCTTGGCACAAATCAAGTAGACTCTTCTGACCTCTAACTGGCATAGTCAACACCAAGGGCACTAGAAGTATCTATAATGACCTCGAACCCAGTAGCCCATAGTTGGTTCCTTAATTTATTACATTCGAATATATAAAAGACTCAAATCCTAAAGGACCAATCATTTTAGTATTCTTGGAATCTAGATTACATACATGAACCTTACCTTACAATTTAAAACATAAAACACATCATAAAAATCCTTTGAGAATGACATTATTCCCCTTAGAATAACCCTATACATTAGTCATAATATACTTATTGGAATATTAAGAAAATATGAAACATAATAAAGGGGTGAGATCATATTCTCAATAAGGGTATACATACAATTAAAGTTATCATAAATAAACATAAACAATAAGGAAAAGTGAATAACTGAAACACATGAAATTTAATTAATAACCTGAGAATAATATGGAAGGAATTAAAGATGATCAAATAGTTCTATATAAATAATCACATGAGAATGAAACTTAACCACAGATATTCTACTAGTCTAATAATCACTTGGAATATAAATAACTAATCTCATAACAAGGGAATGCATAATGCAGGGTATCATAAACATACTATCAATGATTCAACTAAGACACCATAGATAAATGGGTAAGATATTAGCCAAAACCCAAACTAGTTTGTCTCATGAAACCTATTGATGCATTGAGGGACTGTGGTGGGCCCCACTCATCACTTACTAAGTCTAATTCATTCATCACATTAATAAATAATACAACTGAATCAACATACCTTAACAAAATCAATAACGATCCATATTAGAAGAACTAGTTAAATGAAATATTAATAATTTCCCAGTAAAACAAAGGAATATTATGAATGGTATTATTATATTACATACTCAAAAAAATATTTAACAAAGGATATTAACATATATGAAAATATTTTAAATGAGTTCATTGAAAAATTATTGAGGAAAATAATCTTTAAACATTCCAAAGTGTCCCATACCACTCTGAAACATTTTAATTATAAGACCCATAATAGAATAACATTTTATGAAACTTATAATACCATGAGAATGAAGGGATTCACTATATAACATGTCAAATGATCAGTATATACACCACAAAAAAAATAAGTGGTGCATTAGGCATATATCTCACATAAATAAAAGTGAAATGAGAAAATCCCTTACCTTTTTCTTTGCTTTAGTTTAATGTTCTCTAACCTCCTTTATAATGTTTTAACCATGTTATTAGCTTATAATAGAACCATAATCATATTTATAATATCATAAAATATCTCATTACCATTTTTTTAACAATATTATTTTCACTATTTTGGGTGTTAATTGCCTAGTTTTTTGAGTTTGTTTTGACTTGTTACTTGTTATTCCTATTAATTAGATCATGATTTCATCATCTCAAGAATTTAAAACATGATTTAAATATCATATATATCTAGTATATATTTATTTAGAATAATCCATAATATTTAGAGATAATAAATGAAATATACCATTCATGGAGACGGTAGGCCATACACACACATGAATGCTACTTCCATTTCTTTGTCATATTTAAAAAAATGAAAATTAATTGATGTATATTATAATTATAGTATCATATTTATGTAATATATGTCACATATGTTTATTAAAATAATCCTTAATATATTACATGTATCTTGTGAATTAATCACATCGTTTTTAGGAGGCGATAGTCCACATGTTCACAAAAAAAGTTATCATATTTACACAAAATGGAAAGCATGAACGTGCGTGTCATATAAATTCTTGGGGTGTTACATTCTCCCATCATTTAATTAACTATTTCCTCACAATTTAAACTTGGGATCAGAAACTAAGGTTTTGACTTTTTAATATATCCTTGTTGAAATCCCACATCAGAAAAAGGATTAATGAGACCTCCACTTTAAAATGAAGAAAGGGAAGTACAAAGGTCACCAGAGATAACACATAATAAGGTTCTATGTAGGAAAAAATAGACATATAAGATAAATCTAACCATAAAGTTTTGATGGGGAGTGATAGAGAACATGGTCTGAATAAAGTTAAAAATCACAAGGTTATAAATCTGCGGTGATCTAAGAGACCATTTGATTCATAAAAAAATAAGTTACTAAGATAATTTTTTTGGTTTCAAGATATTTTCCCTATAGTTGAAGGATTAATTTACTTCATATACTAAGAACATAAGGAAACATAATTACTTTACAAGTAGAGTTTCATCCTTTAATTAATTTCCACCACAAACTCATATTTTTCTCCAAATGATGAGTATTTAAGATGAATTTATTTGTGCCTAAAGATTTCAAATAAAATTCTACAGATAAAAAAATACACAAAATTATACCTATATATTTCTCCTATCATTATACATTAACCAAAATAAAAATGGTTAGGATAAGATAAGATAATTCCCCAAAAATAATATCCAAAATTCTACAGTAAAACCCAAAGTTCAACATAGATCATTCAACAAATAACTATACTTCATCAAAAATATTTTAGACTAATATTGAAAACAACAAATCAGAAGTATTTTAGCACAAAATTCCAAATAAAATCAATAACTCTTAATGTCTCATACCTAAAATTAATTTCCTAAATCACATAATCTCCAAGATATGGTAACCATTTTCATAAATATCCCAAATCACCATAAGTACAAAATAAAATCACATTTGACTCCAAAATAAAATTCAACCTTTATTCCTTAAAATATTATGTTTACCTTAATCTTATAGGATTCCAAAAATAGCAAACATATTTTGAAATAATATTAATCACTTAATCACCAAATCATTTTCCAATCCCAATATTATCTATTTGATAAAACAAATGTCCTGAAATTAAAAACAACCTTTATCCATTAGATATTTTAACTAAAAAAATTCATGCTAATCAGTACTTATAGTGGTTGATTTTGTATCCTTATCACCCTTTGGTTGTGGGTTCAAACCCTGCAGCCTTATCGGATGCGACAGGTTGTCACTCGGCCTGTAGGTTTTCCTTTTTCTAAAACTTCTCAAATAAATATGATGATTTTTTAAAATAAGATTAATCACTAAATATCATTTTTAGTAAGGTTTTAAATATAACCTCAATACATAAATACTTTATCCATTTATTTCCACACAGTTCCTTCCTTGGTCTAGAGTTTATCCTAGTCCATTCATTGTCATTATCTATTCAAATCCTTATTAATGGTTTGTAAATAAAATTTGAATTGTCCTAAGAATATCCCCCAGGAGTATTAAAATAGGTGCATAGTAAGGTTCATTTTTGTGTACCAGGTTATGCCGAGTCAGGCCCAAAACACCTTGTTTGAGTTTTTACCCCTAGGTATATCTGTTCCAGAACCACGTCCACTTGTATTATCCAAACATGGATGTATTTCTAGAAATAACCATATAATCTCTACCTTATCTAAATTCTAAGATGTTATTCTATACTTATCCTCAAATTATATCTTAGGGTTATATTCCCTAATCTAATTTTTTCTAAATCTAGTTTCCAAGGTTGTTGCTAAACTTTCTCTGATACCAAATGTAACAACCCCAACCCCAGTAACCTAGATTTGGTGCCTTAATTTATTATATTGGCATAGATACAAGACTCAGATCCCAAAAAACCGATCAGTTTAACAATATTGGAAGCCAAATTACATACATGAACCTTACATTACAATTTTAAACATAAAATAAAACATATAAAATAATTTCAGAATTTCATTATTACCCTTATCATAACCCTACACATAAGTCATAATATACTTCTTGGAATCCTGAGAAAATATGAAACATAAGAAAGGGGTGATCTTAGATTCTTATTAAGGGTATAAATAAATCAAAATCTATCATAAATAATAATAAAAAATAAGGTAAGGATAATAACTAAAACACATGACATTTAATTAATAACCTGAGCATAATATGGTAGGAATAAAAGATGATCAAATAGTTCCATATAAATATTCACATGATAATGAAACTGAACCATAGATATTATACTAGTCAAATAATCACATGGAATATCAATAACTAATCTCATAATAATGGAATGCATAATACAGGACATCATAAACATACCTTCAAAGCTTTGGACAAGAAACCATATATAAACAAGTAATAAATTAGCCAAAATCCAAACTAGTTTGTCTCATGAGACCTACCAATGCATCTAGGGGATATAGAAGGCCCCAAACATCACTTACTAAGTTAAATGCATTCCTCACATGAATAAATAATACAATTAAATCAACATTCTTTAATAAAATCAATAACTATCCATATTAGAATAACTAGTCATACAAAATATCAATAATTTTAAAGTAAAAAAAGGAATATGTTGAATGGTATTATTAGAGTACATCCTCAACAAAATATTTAACAGAGGATGTTGACATAGATTAAAATAATTTAAATGATACCATTGATATTTTTGAGAAAAATAATCTTTAAACATTCCAAAGTGTCTCATACCACTTTGAAAAACTTGAATTATAAGCCCCATGAAGGACTAAAATTAAATAAAACTTATAATATCATGAGAGTAAGAAGATTCATGATATAACACATTAAATGAGCAGTATATACACCACACAACAAAAATAAGTGGTATATAAGGTATATATCTCATAGAAGTAAAAGTGAGATGAGAAAATACCTTACCTTATTCTTTCCTTTAGTTGAACATTATTTAACCTCATATATAATGGTTTTAAGCATGTTATTAACTTATAATAGAACAATACTTATATATATAATATTTAATAATATCTTATTACACATTTGTTAATAATATCATTTTCACTATTTTGGGTGTTAATTACCAAGTTTTTTGAGTATGTTTTGACTTGTAACTTGTTGTTTTTATTAATTTAATCATGATTTAATCATCTAAAGAATGTAAATAATGATTTAAGTATAATATATAACTGGTATATATGTATTTATAATTGTAATAACCCGATTTTTGTTATAAAAGAATTTGGAAAATTATTGATGTTATTTCAGAGTAGCGCCTTCAGATGACGTGCGATTCTGAGCCCCGGTGTGGCCGAAATTAAATTTTCAGTGTGTTCACACTAGGCACACCAAATAAATGGAATAACTCCTAAGCGGTGCTTCAAATCAGAAATATGAGTGATTAGCCACTAAATGAGGCTAATATTCATTGTTAATATATTTAATATTCATGTTATTTATTATTAATAAACACTATTTTAGTGCATTTTACACCTTGAACATCATTTCATATTATGATTGTAATACCTTCTTAAAATGCACTATTATGTGGTACATTTTTGAACATCATTTGAAGTACCCAATGATTCATCTGATTTTAAGGAATGTAATTATCCATATTTTAATTTGATATTTTGGGAAATTGTTCTAAACTTCAATATGAACATGTTTCATTCAGAGAAAAATAGAGAATTCATGCAAGAAGATGGGGATATTTTGTGATGAAAGGAAGCAATTCTAGAGAAGGAAGATTGGACACCAGCCCATCGATGAGACCGTGGGGCCCAACATCCCAGCCCAATGAAGCCCAAATTTCTTGGGATTCTATAATACATGTATAGGAACAAATAATTCTTCATGAGTCAGTGCTAATTCGGCTTCCAGTGTGGTCATTTAGGCGGCCCAAGTTAGAGATAAAATTCTGGGCCAGATTCTACGGCCCAGAAAAACAGTCCACTAATCTAATCATATCTCCGAATCTGAAACTCCAAATGATCCTCAATTTTACATGAGGTTATGAGATATCTGGGGATCCATTTTCTTCTTCTATTTCCCACTCTGATTTGGCCATCTAGAAGGTCTTCCATGCGTGTCTATTCGGTGGATTAAAGCTGGATGCCACCTCGGGTCAAGGGTGGAAAAATCAACTATCCCTCAACTTTCCACCCACCTATGGCCTACCAAAATTAATTGAGGAGAATTGGAATATTGAAGGCTTGACCCAAGGCTTCAAAAATTCCTATTTAAGGCAGTGGTTGTGGAGGAGTTGATAATCTTGGATGCTTTGTTCAATTGTAATATTATGCTGCGATTTTGTTGTCTCAAATTTTTCTTTCACTTGTAAGTTGTTCAATTCACTTTAGTTTCTTAATAAAAGTTCTTATTATCCTCTTATTCTGTTTTTCTACATCTCACTTTGATACCGTTTCCTCAAGGTGTGAATTTATTCACACCAAATCTTGTGAAATTATTCACACAATGGTGGAGTGATCATTTTATTTTTGTTGTTTTCTTTACTTCTCCATGTCCTCCCTCATGAGTCTACTTTCCGCTTCCATTGAAACCATAGAATCAATGGAGGGATAACCCACTTATGTTTTGATACAAGGGAGTATCAAGGGGATGGATTTGATGTTATTTATCACCCCATTAATGTATAATCACTTCTTTAATTGAGATTTTTATTTGATGATTTTTAAACTCCATTGTCCTTGTTGAAATTAAGGCCACACACTTCAAGTGATAATACGAACCTTTACCTTGAATTGATCAAAACATTGATCCTTAAAGTGTATAAGTGATTAGTATTAAAGGGTTTAGGCATTAAACCAGTAAGTGATGATGTTGTTTTATCTCCTTAAATGAATCCATCTCAAATATAAGAAGTTGAAATCATTGAAAAGGAAATACGTCCAATCCACCCCGAGCGATAACCTAGGATCAACTCATTTTTTTAAATTGAATTTACTTAAATCTATTAGTGATACTTTAAACCCATCTAAAATAAACCCAAGTTGTCCACTTCATAGCCAAAAATAGTCCTTAGAATGTGTGTGTCTATAGGTTACTTCTTAGGTCTCTGTGGATTCGACAACCCAAGCTAGACTATAAGGACCATTCTACCTTCATATCTTGGGTAAATTTGAGAGATAATCAAATTTTGGCACCGTTTATGGGGACCCAAGTAAGTCATCTAAACACCCATTCTATTCTCCCCCATTTATTCTTTTCTCATCCAAATTCTCTTATCTTGTCCCTTTCTCATTTTTTTCCTTTTGGCGCATGCCCGCCTACACCCGCGATCAATCAAACCGTATAGTTAGGGAGGATAGTCCTGGGGTTGGGGAGTCAAGTACACCAAGGGAACTCCTTCCATTAGATCCTAATCTTCATAATACTCTAGAGTCCAAAATTGATCCAATTTCAATGGAAGATCTTCAATGAAACCAACTCATAAACCCGGGTGGAAACCAAAATGGAAACCAAAATGGAAACCAAAATGGAAACCCAAATGAGGTAGCCCCAAACTTGGGGAATGCAATTGATAAAACCATGAATGACTACCTCACACCTTCCTGGACCAATGACCCATCATGCATTAGACATAATTCCCTAGAAGATTCCAACTACATCTTTAAATCCCATGTCCTAAACCACCTTCCCACATTCCATGGAATGGAGTCCGAGATGACCTACCTTCACATTAAGGAGTTCAATGACATTGTAGAAACCATGTGTCCCCCACATCAACTAGAATCAGCTAAGATGAGGATATTTCATTTTTCTTTAAAGGATAGAACTAAAAATTGGCTAAACAATTTGAGACCATCATACATAAACTCTTGGTACCAACTACAAAGAGAATTCTACAAAAAATACTTTCCCCACCACAAAACAATTGCACTTAAAAAGAGTATCCATTTTTTTTGAAAAAGAGGGAGAGTCATTCTATGAAACATGGGATAGGTTCAAAGACACTCTAAACATGGTTCCACACCATGGTTTTTCTATTCCTGAACAATTGAGAATTTTCTATGAAGGGTTGGGTCCAGGGAACCAACAATTCATTGACATGATGTGTAATGGAACCTTTAAAAACAAAGCCCCAAATGATGCTTACGAGTATCTAGAAATCCTTTATGAACAAAAACAAATGTGGGGAACTTCACCTTATTCTAAAAAGCCACAAAGAACTACTGGAATTCATACACTTAGAGAAGAGGAAAGCCTCAGGGCTAAACTCGCAGCACTCTCTAGGAAGGTTGAAGAGATAGACCTTAGTAAAGTCCATGAAATCCAAACTGTTGACCATGTTTGCACAATTTGTGAAAAAAATGACCATAAGACAGACAACTGCCCAACCATTCCATCCATCAAGGATTTTATTTTAGGAGGACCCCTATCGGAAGTAAATGCCTTGAACTTTCAAAAGCCTCAATACCAAAACAACTTCAACCCAAGGTATAATGACCACCCAGGCTTCCGCTGGAAAGATGACTAACAACCAAGCCAACCACAGGGACAAAATCCTTACCCCCATCAGAACTACCAAACCCATAACCAGTTCCAAACCCAACATATCCAATACCAACAGCCACCGGTCCATTTTCAACAAACCAACCCACCTCCAAAATATCCCCCCGGGATAAACCAATATTCTCAAGCACCAACCCAAACTGTTCCACAAAGCCTACTAGAACAACTGTGCAAAAAAATGGGGAGGATGAACTCAGAAGTCTCTTTCCTAAAACAAGAACTTCAAACCATCAAAACTAGAAAGGCACCCATGCCTACTCAGGCGGTTCCATCCTCAGCTTCAAGGGGAGAGTCAAGTTGTACTCAAACAACTCATGAACAACTAAAAGCTGGGACTGTTTTAAGAAGTGGGAAATAAATTGAGAAACCTGAAAAACTAATTCAGAACTCATATTAAGATTAAAACTTAGATGAAAATTCAAATGAACCAAATTATCAAACTGAAAAACATGATAACATTGTCAAATAAACAACTCTTCAACAAACAACCCCACAACCTGCACCATTTCCTCAATGCATGAGGGGGAAAACCAAGCCTAAATTGAGTGAAAAATTGAGGGAAATCTTCTCACAAGTCAAGTTTAACATTCCCCTTCTTGATTCCATTAAAACCATAACTTCCTACTCAAAGTACCTTAAGGGATTGTGCACTTTTAAAAGAAAATTTTCACATAAAAACCAAGTCCTTTTGGCTTCTAATGTGAGTACCACCATTCAAGGGACCATTCCTCCTAAGTTGAAAGACTTGGGTTTCCCTTACATCAATTTTGAACTAGGAGAGAGCAAATTTGTCAAGGCCTTGTGTGACCTAGGTGCTAGTTTCAATCTCATACCTTATGCTGTGTACTGCCAGTTAGGACTAGAAGAAATCCAACCCACATATGTCACACTTCAACTTACTGATCGTAGCATTAGGGTTCCAAAGGGTATTTTAAAGGATGTTCTGGTAAAGGTTGAAAACTTCATCTACCTTGCTGAATTCATTGTCCCTGACAACCATCCAAACTTAGGAAATAAGGAACAAACCCCAATCATCCTTGGTTGTCCCTTCCTTGCAACAATCAACTCTGTTATCCGAGTCCGAAATGGGAACATGACCATCACCTTTGGAAACATGAGTATAGACTTGAACATCTATAATTCAAGCTCACAAATAGGGGACGAAGAGGACATTCATGAAGTAAACATCATAGGAAGCATTGATAATGAATCCATAGAACATCAAGGAATATTTGATGAATGTTTGAGTCAGGATGAGATTGATTTCCTTTGTTCACATGAAGGAAGTTTATCTCCTTGGCTTGAATCATGTTCAAATTTCTCTTATGATGAAGTCTTAGGTCCAACAATTAGTGAAACCTTTCAAGAAACCAATTTCATGGAGACCACTCCAAATTCCTTCCCTAAATCTGATCAAGCAAATATAGTATCTGAAACTTCTACATGTGGGGAATCAATCCTATCTGAAACTCTAAAAAAGAAATTGAACTTGATCCAATGTCCAAATATTCTTCTGAAATTCCGAACCAACTTGATCTTGAATTGAAGGAACTTCTTGCTGCACTAAATTATGCCTTATTAGGGGACAATCAAACACATCATAATGTCATTTCTTCTTCTCCTGAAGCCAATCATGAGAGGATGCTTCTATATGTCCTTAGGAAACATAAGAAAGCCATTGGTTGGACCATGTCTGATATTCCCGGGATTAGCCCACTTATTAGGACTCATAGGATTGTTCTGGAATCTGATTCAAAGCCATGTCGTCAACCTCAACGGCGACTCAATCCTAATATCATGGAGGTTGTAAGGAAAGAACTTCTGAAATTGTTAAAAGTTGGTATCATATATCCCATAGCTGAGAGTGAATGGGTGAGCCCAATCCAAGTGGTTCCAAAAAAGGCTGGAATCACAGTGATAACCAATGAGGATGGAGAGATTCTTCCAACAAGGGTGAGTAGTGGATAGAGGGTCTGCATTGAATATAGGAAGCTAAACTTATTCACCAAGAAGGACCATTTCCCCTTACCATTCATTGACCAAGTCCTTGAGAGAGTGGCAGGTCATGAATTCTACTATTTCTTAGATGGGTACTCGGGGTACAATCAGATTGAGGTATCCCTAGAGGATCAAGGGAAGACTACATTCACATGTCCATTTGGCACCTTTGATTTCAAACGCATGCCCTTCGGGTTATGCAATGCCCCCGAAACCTTCCAGTGGTGCATGATGGGAATCTTCTCAGACATGGTAGGGGATTTTCTAGAGGTCTTAATGGATGACTTCTCTGTGTTTGGGGATAATTTTGAGGGATGTCTACAAAATGTAGAGAGATTCTTGTCAATATGTGAAGAAAAGAATATAGTCCTAAACTGGGAAAAATTCCATTTCATGGTTAAAGAGGGACTAGTTCTAGGCCATTTGGTCTCGGGTAGGGTGATTGAAGTTGATAAAGCCAAGGTTGACATCATTCGTCACCTTCCATCACGCAAAACTATCAAGGAAGTGAGGTATTTCTTAGGACATGCTGGTTTCTATAGAAGATTCATCAAGGACTTTAGTTCAATCTCCCATCCCCTTTGTGCTCTCCTAGTAAAGGATACTCCATTTGTTTGGACAGAAAGTTGTGAGGGTTCATTATCAACCCTCAAATCCTCTCTCACCTCTCCTCCCATTATGAAATATCCAAATTGGAACCTTCCTTTTGAACTTATGTGTGATTCTAGTGAATTTTCTGTAGGAGCTGTATTAGGAAAACATTGTGATAAAAATCCTTATGTCATTGCTTATGTAAGAAAATACTTAAATGATTCCCAAATCAAATACACCACCACTGAAAAGGATTTACTTGCTATTGTGTTTTACTTAGAGAAGTTTAGGTCCTACCTCTTAGGATCCCCCATCACTATGTTCACTGACCATTCTACACTAAAATACCTCTTCCAAAAACAAGATTCTAAGGCTATACTGATTAGGTGGGTCCTTCTCTTACAAGAATGTGACCTCATAATCAAGGATAAAAAGGGTGTTGAAAATGTTTTAGCTGATCACCTCTCTAGGATGGAATTCAAAGACAACTCAAATCACCTTTCTGTGTTTGATTCATTTCTTGATGAACACCTATACTCTGTGAGTGACTGCCCTTAGTATGCCGACATAGCTAATTTCTTAGTTACAGGAGTCATTCCAAAATTCTTAGGGACTCAAGCTCAAAGGAAATTTCGTTCTTATGTTAGACACTATGTGTTTGATGATCCATACCTCTATTAGTTCTGCCCTGACCAAATTATTAGGAGGTGTGTCCCATAATCTGAACAAGAGTCCATCCTTAAATTCTGCCATAGTGAGGCATGTGGAGGTCACGTTTCCTCTAAAAAAACATCTGATAAGATTCTTTAGTGTGGTCTCTTCTAGCCCACCCTCTCAAGGGACTCTTACACATTTTGTCAAAGTTGTCCTAGGTGTCAACAAGTAGGGTCCATCACAAAAAGGAATCAAATTTCATTCACTCCCATATTAGTGGTTGAAATATTTGACTGTTGGGGAATTGATTTCATGGGTCCCTTTCCAAACTCTCAGGGATACCTCTACATACTCTTAGCTGTTTATTATGTCTCAAAATGGGTTGAGGCCATTCCCACTAAGTACAATGATCATCAAGTTGTGATTCAATTTCTGAAAGAGAACATATTTTCTCGATTTGGAATTCCTAGGGCTATAATCAGTGATCGAGGAACCCATTTCTGCAACCGCCCATTCTCTTCACTCATTTCCAAGTATGGCATTTCTCATAAAGTTTCCACTACATACCATCCTAAAACCAATGGTCAAGCTGAGTTAGCGAATAGGGAGATTAAGCAAATTCTTAAAAAAACTGTCAACCCCTCTAGGAAATATTGGTCTGAGAAACTCTTAGATGCTCTTTGGGCCTATCGAACCGCATATAAAACCATTTTAGGAATGTCCCTATATAGGTTGGTTTATGGAAAAGAATTCCATTTACCTGTTGAAATTGAGCATAAGGCCTTTAGGGAAATTAATAAAATGGATTATGACCTCTCATTGGCCAGAACAAAAAGGAAATTAGATCTCAATGAACTGGAGGAACTAAGGATGGAGGCTTATGAAAATTCAAGGATCAATAAAGCTAGATTTCAAGCCTACCAATATAGGAATATCAAGGTCAAATATTTTGAACCGGGAAAAATTGTGCCCTTGTATAGTTTAAAACTTCATTTACACTTGGGAAAGTTAAGGTCTATATGGTCAGGACATTTCATAGTGCATCATGTGTACCCCCATGGGGCAGTAGAGATTCAAGATCCCACAAGTGGTTATATTTTCAAGGTCAGTGGTCAAAGGTTAAAACCATTCATTGAATCATTCAATAAATAGGAAATAGAGGTTGAGTTAATTGATCCAATCTATAAACCGAAAAAATTTGATAGATTTAGGATCTATGTCGGGATAACGACATTAAACAAAGCACTGCATGGGAGGCAATCCATAGTTTTTATGTTTCATATCATTTTGTTGTTTTAATAAAATTTATATTTTAATTAATCATTTTTATATTTAAAAAAAATAGACTGTTGACCTGTTCTTCTATTATGAGTATGGATGGGTATGAAAGGGGAGCACCATATTCATCCGTGTCACGTGGTGTGATCCTTGAGTAATGCCTTACCCAGAAATTTAAAAAGAAGACAATGTATCATTAGTTTGTTTTATTTTAATGTTTTTTGTAGGTTAAAATGAAAAATAAAATAAAATAAAAATAAAAATATACTAATAATAATAAAAAGGGACACGTCATGGGTCGTGGGTCAAACCCCGTCAAAACCGGCGAAGCCGCAGGGATTCAAACCCGGGACTGAAGGGAGACAGGGGCGCGCACTTACCACTAACCTACGACTTTTTGTGCTTCTTTATTCTATGATTTTTATATATATACTTATATTTTACTTTATGTATTATATAAATAAATAAATAAATAAATAAATAAATAAATATTGTTTTTTTGTTTTGTTTTTCTTTTCTTTTTCTACTAGGTAACTCTGCAAGTGACATGTATATCAAAGGATTAAAAGGGAGCAACATGAATTTCAAATTCAACCACTAGGTGACTTCATTCCATGATCATAATTTTCAATTTCCTTTTTGAACTTTCATTCTCTACCTCTACCCCCTTCTAAATTTTATTTTCTTTAAACACTGGGGACAGTGTTATTTTAAGTTGGGGGGGGGGGATAAAATAAAAAAATGATTTTGTGTAAAAAAAATGAATGATTTGAAAAAAAAAAGTTTAAATGGAAGGAAAACTTCCTTTAACTTTGAACATGGTAATACACATTGCACACTTTGAAACTGAATATCAAATAATTTAGCATGCCCTGATTTTGATTTTAATCCTTGTATAATTTCATGAGCATATATTTTGTAAAGTGTGGCTGTCCAATGTGATATTTAATCGTTTATAACTTCATCCAAATAAATAAAAAAGATCACAATGCACATCCTTTGGATAGTGGGGTATTAGTTTGAGCTCATGGGGTCCCCAAAATAAATAGCATAGGTTTGGTGATAATTTTAGTTTTAATATGAGTATTCAAAAAAAAATTTAAAAAAAAATTTGCGCGTAGAGCAATGAAATGACATAATGCGTGGCTTTCGGCACTTGGGGATCGTGACTCCATAGTTGTCTGGCCCAGAGTTAGTAATTTTATCTCTATTTTTGGTATTTTGAATTTGTTTTTGAATTATTTAACTCGAGATGATGCTCAAGTATGTGGGATTCACTTGGTGCCCTAAGGTCTTTGAGCCTGGGAGTCATCGGCAAAGTCTCGCTATAGGGGTTGACTCTGTTGAGTGTAATTTCAATTACCATGGAAAAATTGCAAAAAAAAAAAAATATAATACACAAAAAAATTTTGAACAATCATCTTAATATTGAAATGTTATTCCACCTAGCGCTTCCATCATTTCCCCCTTGAATAAAGATGAACCCCCATATCTATTGTGATACACAACACATCCTCATAATTAATTGATATTGGATGAAATATGGAAATGGATTTGAACAAAGGAATGGGCTTGGGATTGGGATATGCTTATGAAACTATCATCTATTAAAATATTTTTATGTTTTTCAAGATTGTTTGGTATAATGGTTTTTGGTGATCATTGTATATTAAAATGTTTTTGGAAAAGGGAATTCGAATTTCACATTGTTGAGATATATTTTTCTCGGGACTAGCAAAACTCAAGTTGGGGGGTGTGATTAACCACTAAATGGGGATAATATTCATTGTTAATATATTTAATATTCATGTTATTTATTATTCATAAACACAATTTTAGTGAATTTTACACTTTGAACATCATTTCACATTATGATTGTAATACCTTCTTAAAATGCACTATTATGTGGTACATTTTTGAACATCATTTGAAGTACCCAATGATTCATATGATTTTAAAGAATATAATTATCCATATTTTAATTTGATATTTTGGGAAATTGATCTAAACTTCAATATTAACATGTTTCATTCCGGAAAAAATAGATAATTCATGGAAGAAGATGGGGATATTTTGTGATGAAAGGAAGCAATTCTAGAGAAGGCAGATTGGATACCATCCCACTGATGAGACTGTGGGGCCCAACATTCAAACCCAATGAAGCCCAAATTTCGTGGGATGCTATAATACATGTATAGGAACAAATAAGTCTTCAGGAGTCAGTGCTAATCCGGCTTCCATTGTGGTCATTTAGGCGGCCCAATTTAGAGATAAAAGTATGGGCCAGATTCTGTGGCCCAGAAAAATAGTCCACTAATATAATCATATCTCCGAATCCACAACTCCAAATTGGCCCAAATTTTACATAAGGTTATGAAACATCTGGGGATACATTTTCTTCTTCTATGTCCCACTATGATTCTGAAATCTAGAAGGTATTCCAAGTGCATCTGTTCGGTGGATTAAAGTTGGATGCCACCTCAGGTCAAGGGTAGAAAAATTAACTCTCCCTCAACTTTCTGCCGACCTATTGCCTACCAAAATTAATTGAGGAGACTTGTAATATTGAAGGCTCGACCCAATGATTCAAAAATTCATATTTAAGGTAGTGGTGGTGGAGGAGTTGATAATCATGGATGCTTTGTTCAATTGTAAAGTTATGCTGCGATTTTGTTGTCTCAAATTTGTCTTTCACTTATTAGTTGTTTAATTCACTTTAGTTTCTTAATAAAAGTTCTTATTCTCATCTTATTCTGTTTTTCTACATCTAAATTTGATACCTTTTACTCAATGTGTGAATTTATTCATACCAAATCTTGTGAAATTATTCACACAACAGTGGAGTGATCATTTTATTTTTGTTGTTTTCTTTACTTCTCCATGTCCTCCCTCATGAGTCTACTTTCCGCTTCCATTGAAACCATAGAATCAATGGAGGGATAACCAAATTATGGGTTGATCCAAGGGAGTATCAAGGGGCTGGATTGGATGTTATTTATCACCCCATTAATGTATAATCACTTCTTTAATTGAGATTTTTATTTGATGATTTTTAAACTCCATCGTCCTTGTTGAAATTAAGGCCACACACTTCAAGTGATAATACGAACCTTTACCTTGAAGTGATCAAAACATTGATCCTTCAAGTGTATAGGTGATTAGAATTAAAGGGTGTAGGTATGAAACCAGTAAGTGATGATGTTGTTTTATCTCCTTAAATGAACCCATCTCAAATATAAGAAATTGAAATCATTGAAAAGGAAATACGTCCAATCCACCCCAAACAATAACCTAGGATCAACTCATTATTTTAAATTGAATTTACTTAAATATGTTAGTGATCCTTTAAACCCATCTAAAATCAACCAAATTTGGCCACTTTAGAGCCAAAAACAGTCCTTAGAATGTGTGTCTATAGGTTACTTCTTAGGTCTCTGTGGATTCGACAACCCAAGCTAGACTACAAGGACCGTTCTACCTTCATATCTTGGGTAAATTTGAGCGAGAATCAATGAGTATATATATATGAGTCTGAAATGGGGTGTTTACCTTAGGAATGACATAAAACATGTCAGAGCGGGGCATTTGGACCCCTCGCTCACTATCAGAATGTGAAATAGATAAATTAAATAATTAATTTATTCGTTTAATGGTTAAAATCAGGTGTATCTTAAACGGTAGATTGGATTGGAAAACCGAGGGCACCGTTGAGTCCGGAAAGTGTCATTTACCCTAGGAGGAGTGTAATTTTAGCGGGTGCGGCCCTTATGTAGAAAATAGCCACAAGGGTGTTTTCGTAATTTAGTGGCCTCAGATGTTAAGTTTTATAACATTCGAACGGAGTCTCAGATTAAAATTCTGAGATAGACATTGTGCTTGAGAGGTGGTGTTTACCCCATGGGAGGCTTAATCTTGACCACGATGGAGGTTTCAGAAGCAGGTCTTTTTGGGAGGAATTCCTTAATGAAAACTTAAATTCTATTTAAGTTTATTTTTCCTCCCATCTCTCTCATTTCCCCTTGGCACCTCCCCCTGGTGAAACCCCCTCACCCTCAATCTCCTCTCCTCTTATATCCCCCTCCACCTACCTACTCCGATCAAGGCGGCATCTATGGGCGGGTGCGGTAGGGGCACGAGCAACGAAGCTCCGAGAAATGCCCAACAAGGTAGGATCTTGCATTTACATTTTTAATTCCCGCACCCACTTCGATCTCAATTTGTAGCATCATATTTCTGTTTGATCTACAAGAAAAGATCATAAATTAGTATTATACATTCCAAGCTTCCCAACGAACCTCTAGGATTTAAATTTGGAGTCCCGAGGAGTCCGAAACTGCAAGTCAAAGTTAGCGTGTTTTTGGGTGTTTTCCGGCAAGGTTCCGGCGGACTGAGGCGGCGGCGGCGCAGGTCCAGGCGGCGGCCTCCGGCGGTGCTCCAGATGGTGGAACCAGGCCACAGGGTCAAGGGCATCGGCACAAGGCGGCGACTCCAGGTGGGGCGAGGCGGCGACTTCAGGAGGGGCGAGGCGGCGACTCCAGGCAGTGAGACTGAGCTCGCCGGGGCGCGACAGAGAACCGGGGTCGCGGCGTGCGACCCCGCGGGGGAACAAAGACCCGCCCTCAGCGGGTCTTCACGCGGCGGGACGACCAGCCATGAGGGCCGATCTGCGGGTGGACTACGGGCCCACGGATGGCCCACGCAGCTAAGCCGTGGGCTGACTCTAAGAACTGGGCCGGCCGGCGCGGGCCGGCCCAGACCGGGCGGACCGGGCGGACCAGGCCGGTCCAGCCCAAGGGGTTCGTCCCCTCTGATTTTGGACACCCGTATCTCCCACTACGGGTGTTCTTTTTGCATGCCGTCTATGGTAGTGCGAACCTTGGATCGAGGAGGAGAATATGAGATGGTTTCGGGGGTTTTAACTCCCAATATGGGGGCCTCGGTGGAGCGGTGCGTACGTTAAGTGGCTTAGCACTTTTCCCGAGATTCTTGTTTTGAGAGGCATGGACACATCCGATGTCTATTTGGAGCGCTGTAAGCGGAGTTGTGATGCTGGAGTCAAGACTAAGATTGAAAATGGGTTTAGGGCATTGAAACCGGAGTTGAGGATTGGTCCCCACGAGCTGTCTTTTATTCTGCGAGCAGCGTTTAACAACTTTTTCATCGGACGTCCGTTCAGGGCGTGCGAGTAGTCGATTCTGGGTGTTTTTCCAAGGGAATTGCAATGGAAAAATCTGCCTACTTTAATTATTCATGATGGTGAGGGCCCCATGAGGGTCGTTTTGGGAGTTGGCGGTGATTTCTAACTTTATCATCGGGTGTTCTTTCCGGACAAGTGATTAGTCAATATTGTGTACTTTTTCGAGAGGATCTCAACAGTGCGATCTGTTCATTGCACTTTGGGACCGAGATGCGGGTCCCATGAAGCACCGCTCGTGTGTGGTATGGTGAAATGAACCTTTTTTTCTGGACATCTGTTCCACGCAAGAAAGCAGTCAATTTGACGTGTCTTTCCGAGGAGATCGCAATGGTGCGATGCGCCTGACTTTTTTCAAGACCGAGGCTCGGAACCATGGGACGCTGTTTGGGTGTAAAGTAGTGTTTAATGACTTTTATGTTGGATGTCTATTGGAGGTGAGTAAATAGTCATTCTCGCATGTCTTTCTATGAGGATTATAATGGTATGATCTGTTTGGATGTGCGGAGTCTCGTTCGAGATTTTATATGTGGAAGCATGAAAGGTGTACCAGTGGGGGTTATTCATGTGGTGTTTGCAGGGAACCCTTGGCATGTGATCGTGTTCACTCCTGTGAGAGTGAATTAAATGTTTATAGAGGTGTGGTTGGTCGTGTTAGGGCCATGGTGGAAGAAAGTTGGGAACTTGCATTTTCGCTCTTTTTGTGTTGATGTTGGACATCGTGTGCACAATATCCTTTGGGATGGAAATGTGGTATACTCTGGGAAGTACTCGGGTATTCTTGGAGGTACATGTTGTAGTACCTGAGAACATTTGTGTGCTTGGTTTGGAGACAGGGCCACATGTCGTGTGGGCCCCATATGCGTGCCGTGTTCTGCTGTACGCACCTTTGACCTCTCGTGACGCAGAGGGTCCTTTTGTTCACGATGGTTTAAAACAACATGGTTAAGTGGTTACCCCTGGTTCTGTTCTCGATGGTTTGATCGGAAGAATTTTTTGGGTTCCCTTTTCCCTTTAGCCGTGTGGGATTTCAGTATCATATCCCTTCAAGTTCCTTGGTAGGGTTTGGTGGATTCGGTGTGACCAATACTTTACGCAGGCACCGATTCTCTAACCAGAAGGTTGTTTCTAGTAGGGATGGCCAGAGCAGTTTCGGGTTTACCCTCCAGTGGGGCTGGGCAGTGGGTTGCTCATCGACATCTTCAGGTTTACCCTCCAGCAGGGCGTGGCAGTGGGTTGCTAGTCGACATCTTTGGGTTTACCCTCCAGTGGGGCTGGGTAGTGGGTTAATCATCGACATATTCGGGTTTACCCTCCAGCTGGGCCGGGTAGTGGGTTGCTCATCAACTTCTTTGGGTTTACCCTCTAGCGGGGCTGGGCAGTGGGTCACCTACCAGCTTCTTCCAGGTCTACCCTCTAATAGAGACTGGGCAATGGGTCGCCTGTAGACTTCTTCTAGGCCTACTCTCCAGCCGAGTTGGGTAGTGGGTCACCTGTTGACTTGTTCTGGGTTTACCCTCTAGTAGGGTTGGCAAGTGGGTCGCCTGATGATGTATTAGGGATTACCCTCCAGTAGGGATGGGCAGTGGGTCACCCATTGGCATTTTCGACTCAGGCCTTCTTATGAGACTAGTCGGTGAATTTTCTCCATGACTATCAGATCGGGCCCCTTGGTTGTATGGGTCAGTGATGTGGCAGATTGACTTTGAGGACCTCTCAACTGTGTGACACTGATGAGGTGTGGTTTGAATTTCCCCAGAACTCTCAAGAATGAGGGGCACTTTCCCCATCGAGATGCATCCTTGTGACATGACCTAAAACCGTGCAGGCGATTCAGTGCCACCCAAAGCGTATAGTGTCAAGGTGTAGTGATTTGAGCCCCTTGACTTGCAGTTCGGGGTAGGCGTATGGATACTGGGCACCGATGGTGTTTACTTCTGGGACTGTTGGATACTCACTCTCTTGGGCTGAGCTACAGGACATAGATCCCCTTATGATCTTGTTCGGGTTTCTTGACAGATAATATGTATATGTATACCTTGTTCCAGTTCCCACTCCTTAGGTTTTGGCTACTCTCCTTCTAGGAGAGGCGAAGATGCGTGAGGTATGCCACGTGATTTTTGTGTCTAGCTTCTCATGGTTGGATGAGTCTAATCTCCTCATATAGGTAGCGAAGACTCGACATGAGGTTCATCTTCTCACCACTTCTAGATCCTTGTGTTTGTACGAGTCTAATTCCTTCCTCTTGTTGGGTTGAGCTGTACTCTTTACTACACTCTTGGTTATACTCCTTTACTTTTCTCTGTTCGATCTACTTCTCACCTCTTCAGTACCTCCTTTGTTGCTCCCCCGAGCCTTCGGGGCATCCTACTGAGTATTTTTATACTCACCCCTACTTGGGCTTTGCCCGCACTAGGTGTGCCCTTGCAGGCAACTGACAGGTTCCTCGTGACTTCAGCGGAGCTTTGGAGTTCAGGATCTTGGACCGTGTATGATAGTCGTAGCTGGGTTCCAGGTGTGGGACTCTCCCAACTGTTTACTTTTTTTTCACCTGTTTCCAGGTTGCGGCACTTTTCTGGTTCGGCCCATGTTTTTCCCTTTTCTTTTCAGTTTACCTTCAGCACTTGCTTTGTACTGTTTAGAGATTGATGCACATTTGTGGTTTATTTATAATAGTTGGTACTTTACTTTCTCTTTTTACTCTGAACTATTGCATTGAGTGGGTTGTGTGTGTGTTTACAAGTACTTAGGCAAAGTACTCCTCGAGTTGTTTAGCCTTCGGTGCTTGTCTCTAGCCCCTGGCCTATGGAGGCGGGCTTGGGGTAGTTGCGGATCAAGCATGGGTAGGGTTGGGTCGTAATAAAGTGGTATCAGAGGTGGTTCGTTCCTTGAGACTTTGTTCAGACGTCCCTAAAAAGGAATTGGTTGGGATCTAGTGAAACTGTATTGACGTGTCTCGAGAGTGGCTCTCAGGACAGGGAGTCCAGTGATGGTGCGGCGGCCGACATATCCATTCACTAGGACCCTGACAACTCGCTTGTCAACTTGGTATGCTGAGACACTTATTGCATGGAAAATTGGTTTGTGCATCACATAGGATTGAGTCTTTGACTGTCCTTCTTGAGTCAGCTCCCCATTGTTGTAACTATTATATACATATATGCTAATCTAACCATGACACTCCTTGATAACATTCAAGATGTCTCCGCAAAGACAACCAGCTAGGATACCAGCTTTGGTTCGTGACGACGATCCTGTTAGCTACGGGGCATCAGTCTAGAACCCATCATCCGAGGCCCTTTCTCTGGGTGGGTCGGTAGTAGCACTGTAATGACCCAAAGTTTCATTAATGGAAATCCCTCTTGATCTAATTAAATGTATCTTTATGTTTATATAAAATTTCAACTTCATTGGTTTTATGTTAAGAATTTTGACCATTTCTAATATAGCTGTTGAACAGTGATCACATGATTAGTATAAATATAGGGCTTTAACACATCCAATCTTACTTAGACAAAAGAAGCGATGACCTCGTCCAGTAGAATTGCTCTGTACGAAGCCCATTTTTTGGAGCTCGGAAAAGAGTTGGCGTCTTTGGGATTCACCCTTAACCAATCCCAAGCTGAGCTTCATCTTGTCAAGCTCAAACGTGACCGTCTACGGGAAAAGTGGAAGTTGATTGAAATTACCACTTGAGCGATGCTATCCGAGCCACCCCAAGAGTCTGTCACCATCGCACACCTTACCCTTAGGTCTTATGCAGCTGTTTGAAGGGGTTATGTAACAAATAAGTAGTACTATGTTCATGTACATTATTTTTTTTGTATATAATAATGAATATAATTTCTAGTCATTTTTGATACATTGTAAATAGTTTTTAAAGTACAAATAGTGTTTTTTGTTATTATTTAACTAAGAATTATATTTTATTAAATTAAGGGATTTTTGAATTAAATAATATTTTAATAAAATGTTATTATTATTATTAAATTAATTTTTATTAAATATAAATGATCTTATAATTTTATGAATGCAATTATAATTTTTATTAAGGTTTGAAAGCCATTTCTGTCCAAACCTGTGAATTTTCGATAAATGTCGGTTTTTATTTTAAAAGTGAAAATTAACATATTTAGAAAATTATTTAGATAAAATAAATGTTATTTTTGGAATCAGGACATCGAAATTATCCAACGGTGAATTTTTCATAATTTTCTGAGACAGTCAAATTTTTGAGTAAAAATTAAATACCGTTTAAATATATAATGTGTTTCATAACATCATAATGACCCAATAGTGATGTAATAAAATACTATAATATTTATTTTAGGACAATATATGTTTTAACATTAAAATAATGTGATTTTGGGTTTGTTTAACTTACTTTTCAAATCATTAATGGACCCCTCAAGACTTATTCAACACCTTGCCTTTTTAAATTAATTTCCATGGGAGTGTGACTCACCTCCACATAAACAACCCAAATATTTTAAGAAGTTCGGACTTTGGCCTTATAAAATATTGTTTTCCTATTCCCTTTGCCAAAAACTATGGAAAAAACCATGGGATGGTTTGTCGTTTGGATTAATTTAATATAATGGGTCCCAAACCTAAATAATAAAGAATTCCCTCACCTTTCCTATATAAACCCACCCAAGCTCCCACTTCCTCCTCACTCAAAGCATTTTTAGTTCCTCCAAAATCTGACCTACTCTCTCTAGAATCCTCCCAAGGTGCCCCAAGCTCCCAAGAAGCCTCTCACAAGCCTCTCTCTAGCCTTTGGAAGCACACTTCCAAGTAAGGGTTTTTTCTTCCTTTCTCATTTTTGTCCAATTTTCTTGAAGTTATTTTTCCCTTTTAATTTCAATTATGAATGTTGAGTTATGGTTTCTCACCTCCCTCACACTTCCCTCTTTATGTTTGAATGATGGGAGACCCCTTTCTCTCTCATTAAATGCCTCCCATGTACACTTGTTACTATGCCGAAATTCCGAAAGGAACTTCTCTCTCCTCTTTTACATTCAAGAAATATTTTTGTATCATGAATCTAATTTCCATTAAAATTATTGGGACATGTATCTATATTACCTCCTTACTGTCCATTACATGTAAATATTATGAGGAACCCCTTTCTCTCTCATCAACCATTTTTATGAATTCTTATGTCACGTCGTTACGCTGCCGAAATCGCACCGATTTTCTAAGCCAATGTCATTGTGTAGTGAATACCATGCCCATTTCTCCATCAAGGGTATTAAACTTTATGCACATTTAATTATTGATTATAAAGTTTCATGTATGAATTCCACATTCCTTTATCATGGAATAAATGATTATGTTTTATGAATCCATGTTTTATGATCCATGTGGCACACTTATGCATGAAATGAAATGTTTATGAAGGGTGCACCCTTATAGCGCTCCAATGAATTGGGTAAAGTATAGTATCATGATACGTAATGTGCAATGAGTGTTGAATCATGCTAATTCAATTGCAATGAGGGTTTACTCATGCTTTATGTGCAATGAGGATTTACTCATGCTCCATGTGCAATGAGCCTCGGCTCATGCTAATTCCATGTTAAGTGTTGTTGCCACATTTACATGTTATGATTATCATGATTTATAATGCCTTTATGTTCATGTTTCTTATATTCTCTATTGATATTACTATTGTCTAAAATGTATTGTACTCCTCATGTTATTCCATATGTACTCCCTTACTGGGCTTTATAGCTCACCCTTTTCTTATGCATGTCCTCAGGTTATCCCATGCAATACTAAGTAAGAGGGAATGTAGTGGTCATGTAAAGGAAGTTTTCAATAAAGATGTTGTATTTTATGTTTTAAGGTTTTATGTAATGGTACTAAGACCCAAATACACTAAACCTCTTGATA